>LR738716.1:3616606-3657120 GCA_902687465.1 Secale cereale
CCCCCGAGTGAGAGGGTTGCTCTTCACTCGGAGTAGGGGTTTGAAACTTAGGCGAGTCACGGGGTCGCAGCTAAGCCTCCGAGTGAGAGGGTTGCCCTTCACTCGGAGTGGATGTTTGTAACTTAGGCGATTCCAAGCTACGTTGTATTTGTGGCGGAGCTCGGAAGACAGAGCCACATCATACTTGTGTCATAGCTCGGAGGACCGCAGCTAAGCCCCCGAGTGAGAGGGTTGCTCTTCACTCGGAGTAGGGGTTTGAAACTTAGGCGAGTCATGGGGTCGCAGCTAAGCCCCCGAGTGAGAGGGTTGCCCTTCACTCGGAGTGGATGTTTGTAACTTAGGCGATTCCAAGCTACGTTGTATTTGTGGCGGAGCTCGGAAGACAGAGCCACATCATACTTGTGTCGTAGGTCGGAGGACCGCAGCTAAGCACCCACTGGGGGATTTTGAAGACCAACGTTTTTAGAGAACATCAATCATTAAAGGATCATTGCTAACTTGTCTTTAAAACAAATTGGGAAATCTTTATTACAACTCGACCGTCGAGTGTCTCAACTGTAGAAGCGGCGGAGCAGGTCCGCGTTCCACGAACGAGGTTCGTCTTTCTTCTTGGCTACATTGTAGAGGTGGTATGCTTCGTTGTGTAGTACCTTGGTGATGATGAATGGACCTTCCCAGGCCGGGGCGAGCTTGTGTGGACGTTTCTGATGCACTCGAAGGACCAGGTCTCCTTCCTGGAATGCTCGGCTTCGGACGTTGCGAGCATGGAATCGACGCAGGTCCTGTTGATAGATGGTCGACCGGATCAAGGCCATCTCTCTTTCCTCTTCCAAAAGGTCGACTGCATCCTGACGAGCCTGCTCTGCCTCGGCTTTGGAGAAGAGTTCCACTCTGGGGGCGTTGTGCAATAAGTCGCTCGACAACACCGCTTCGGCTCCATAGACCATGAAGAAAGGGGTACGGCCAGTCGACCGGTTTGGAGTTGTCCTCAGACCCCATAAGACAGATGGTAGTTCAGGTTCCCAAGCCCCAGCGGCATGCTTAAGATCACGCATGAGACGCGGCTTTAGGCCTTGGAGAATCAAACCATTTGCTCTTTCTGCATGTCCATTTGACTGTGGATGTGCCACGGAAGCGTAGTCGATTCGTGTTCCTTGAGAAGCACAGAAAGCCCTGAATTCATCCGAGTCAAAGTTGGAGCCGTTGTCTGTGATGATGCTATGGGGGACTCCATATCTAAATATCAATTCCTTGATGAAGCTGATGGCGGTGCTCGACTCGAGGTTCTTGATGGGCTTGGCCTCAATCCATTTGGTGAACTCGGAGCATCGCTGACGACTGAGATCGTATGGTCCGAAAAGTAATGGGCAACCTTCTTTGCACCCAAGTAAATCCCGTACACAAGCTTTTGGTAATGTGGATACCTTTGCTTGGAGAGAGTCAAAACTTCAGATATATAATAGATCGGGCGTTGGACCTTGTATGCCTTGCCCTCTTCTTCCCGCTCGACCGTGAGTACGGTACTGACGACTTGTCTGGTGGCAGCAATATACAACAGAAGAGGCTCTCCGCTGACTGGGGCAGCGAGCACCGGCTGGGTGGACAACAGGGCTTTGAGCTCTTCAAACGCTGCTTCGGCTTCGGGATTCCACTCGAACTTGTCGGATTTCTTCATGAGTCGGTAGAGAGGCAGCGCCTTCTCACCAAGATGAGAGATGAATCGACTCAATGCGGCCAAGCAACCAGTAAGCTTCTGGACATCGTGTATACGCTCGGGGCGCTTCATTCGGAGGATGGTGCTGACCTTCTCTGGGTTGGCATCGATTCCCCGTTCGGAAACGAGAAAACCGAGCAACTTGCCGCCAGGAACTCCAAATGTACACTTTGACAGGTTGAGCTTGATATCGTAGCTTCTTAGGCTTGCGAATGTCTCAGCGAGGTCAGTCAGCAGGTCAGAACCTTTCTGTGACTTGACCACAATGTCATCCATGTATGCTTCGATGTTCCGACTGATTTGCTTTATTAAGCACTTCTGGATCATGCGCATGAAGGTAGCGCCAGCATTTTTGAGGCCGAAAGGCATGGTGACATAACAAAAACACCCGAAGGGGGTGATGAAAGCTGTCTTGATTTCGTCGGGCCTGAACAGACGGATCTGATGGTACCCGGAATACGCGTCTAGAAAGGACAATCGTTCACATCCCGCAGTCGAGTCGACTATCTAATCGATGCGGGGTAGAGGAAAATGATCCTTCGGGCAGGTTCGATTGATGTGCTTGAAATCGATGCACATGCGAAGAGACTTGTCCTTCTTGGGGACCATGACGACATTGGTGAGCCACTCGGAGTGGTATATCTCGCGGATAAACTCTGCTGCCAGGAGTCGAGCCACTTCCTCGCCAATTGCCTTTCGCTTCTCCGCAGCGGATCGACGGAGGTGTTCCTTCACAGGTTTCACTTTAGGGTCGACTCGCAAATGGTGCTCAGCCAGCCCCCTGGGTACACCCGGCATGTCTGATGGTTTCCATGTGAAGATGTCCCAGTTCTCACGGAGGAACTGGATGAGCGCTTCTTCCTATTTGCCGTCAAGTGTAGTGGAGATGTGGGTCGGTGCTGCGTTGGGGTCGGTGGGGTGGATGTGCACGGGTTTTGTGTCCCCGGCCGACTGGAAGGCTGACTCGGAAGCCGGCTTCTTCACCCTCAGCAGATCACTCGGATCCACGCTCTTCCGGTACTCCTCCATATCTACTGCTGCCATTTGCTCGTCGGCGATCTTTGAGCCTTTCTGGAAGCATTCTTCCGCTTTCTGACGGTTCCCAGTGACGGTTATAACGCCGTTGGGTTCTGGCATCTTCAGCTTGAGGTAGACGTAACATGGTCGAGCCATGAACCTAGCATAGGCGGGCCTACCCAGGATGGCGTGATAGGCGATGTTGAAGTCCACCACTTCGAACGTTAGCTTCTCTTTGCGGTAATTCTTCGACTCACCAAAGACCACGTCGAGTGTGATCTGGCCAAGCGAGTCGGCTTTATTCCCGGGGATTACCCCGTGGAACCTCATGTTACTTTCTCTCAGCTTGAACATCGGAATGCCCATATCCCGGAGGGTTGCTGCATACAAGATGTTCAAGCCACTGCCCCCATCCATCAGGACTCTGGTCAGGCGCGTGCCTTCGATTACTGGGTCGACAACCAGTGCCTGCCGCCCGAGGGTGGCAATGTGTGCTGGGTGATCGGACTGGTCGAATGTGATGGGGGTCTTGGACCATTTCAAAAACGTGGGGGTCGCCGGAGCAACCATATTTACTTCTCTGTTGATGATTTTCAGTCGACTTTTGCTCTCGACGTCTGCGAAAATCACCAAAGTGGAATTGATTCGGGGGTATCCTCCGTCCCCTTCCTTATCTTCGGACTCTTCTGATTCCTTTTCTTTCTCCGTCGACTGATCTTTCTGGAAACTCTGGATCAGGAGCCGACACTATCGAGTGGTGTGCTTGGGATACACCAAGTTCCCCTCTTCATCTTTCTTCGTGTGTATGGGGCACGGCTGGTCGAGCATATCATCCCCAGCCTGACCCTTTCCTTTCTTGGGGGTCCAGGAACCCTTTGGCTTCCCTTTGCCCTTTCCTTGATTGACCACTGCAGCCTCTCCCTGAGCGGCTGGCTCGGCCTTGCTCTTGTTCTTCCGATTGGAATTCTGGTCGTCCTGTCTGACTGGTTTCTTGCCGCTGCGGAGCCGATCGGCCTCCTCACCGTTGGCATACCGACTGGTAATTTCCATCATCCGTGATAGGGACATGTCGCCTGTTCGACCGAACTTCAGATTCAACTCTTGGTTACGCACGCCTTCCTTGAAAGCGCAAACCGCATGGTGCTCAGATACGTTCTCCACCGTGTGATGCAAGGTGGTCCATCGCTGGATGTAATCCCTCAAGGTTTCATTCGGCTTCTGCGCGCAGTGTTGAAGTTCTGCGAGTCCAGCAGGTCGCTTGCAGGTGCCTTCGAATGTCCGAACGAAAACTCGAGCGAGCTCTTCCCAACTATAAATACTCCTGGGGGCTAATTGATTGAGTCACGCCCGAGCGGAACCGCCCAGCATCAGAGGGAGGTGCTTCATGGCCATGTCGTCGTTGCCGCCTCCGATCTGCACAACCACTCGGTAGTCTTCTAGCCAAGTGTCCGGCTTTGACTCACCGGTGAATTTGCTCACCCCTGCCGCTAACCTGAAGTTCGGGGGGATCTCTACGGCTCAGATAGCACTACAGAAACATTCAGGCCCAGAGGCAGGCGCTCGGTTGCCACTCGGTTGATCTCTGCCTCGCTCTTCTCTGGATGCTCGGTTTCGGTCGACCCGTCCCTGCACAAGGATAGACCTTGCGTCGAAACCTGGCCTCCGGGGATCTGGGGGAATCCTCCGCTCATCATCACGCAGGCGCCTGCCCTCGTGTCGCTGGGGCGAGTGTGACCCGCTTCCCGGAGGAGGCGTAGGCGCTCGACGGCGGTCGTGGCGTCCGTGCCGACGGTCAAGTGGATCGTCATTCCGACCCAGATGCCGGTCTTGCCGCAGGCCACGTTCCTCACGCCTTGGGGGCGATCTTGGACTATGGGCCGACCATACGGTGTCTGCAGCCACCGATCTGCTGTGAATCCTGTTGCGTGACTGAGAAACAGCCGCGTTTTGTTCTTCAGCCGTTCGGAGCAAAGCTCGGATCTGCTGAAGGCCTCTCCCAGCCTCCGACTGAGAGGGTTGAATCGACTCCGCGATGCGAGCCGCGGCTTCAAGGTTCTGGACAGGCGTGCGGAACACTTGAGTTTCGCGCTGGCGCGATTGCCGCGGTCGTCGACTGGACTTAGGGATCAGTCGGCGGGCCCGTTCGTCGAGTGATCGTTGGACGTTTTCCAAGCGCGCGCGTTCGGCCACGGTGGCCAGGCGCTTGGCTTCGAGGGCCAGAGCCTCCGGGGAATCTCCCACGATGGGAGTGAAGAGTGCATCTTCGTTGCGGCGACAAAGCTCAGCCCTTTGCTCGGAGGTGAGGGGCTGAGGAATGTAACCGTCGTTGTCGTGCGATCGGTCGCCGCCGCTGCCACCGTTTCCGCCGCGAGGGAAACCCGGCGGGCTACGGCGTGAATCGACCATGAGGATTTCTGCTGCGGGGTCGCTGCTCCCGCACTCGGAGACGGAATCTACGAGCTCGGTCGACTGATCGGCCGGCCCGTAGAGGTAGCCGTCGGGCTCAATGGCCGCGACTTGAGGGGTGGCCGTTTGACGGGCCACCACATGTTTCACCCACCGCTGGAGCTGCGAACGACCGGATCGTTTGCGGCGGTATCCGACGGGGATGGGGGACGACGAATACTGAGTCGATGGCTGCCGCATGAGGACGCCACAGGCGCTGACGCGGAAGTGCGCAGCCCCGCGGGTGGGCAGAGCCTCGACGTCGAGAGGGGCTTCCTGGAGCCATGCGGAGTCGTCGGCGATGAAAATGAGCGTGCCGAGCCGGATCTCGTGGCCCAACGCCAAACCACCGCCTGACACCATGATGAAAGCGGTCGGAGAAGGAGTTGCAACCTCACCAGATGTCGCTAAGACGCCTTGCCCCACGGTGGGCGCCAACTGTCGTGGTTCTAAGTCCGACAGTACGAGTAGGGGGTACAGATGGAGAGGCAAGGCCCTAGCTATGGTGGAGTTGTACACAAGGTGTTTGCGAGTTCAGGCCCTTCTCGGAGGAAGTAACAGCCCTACGTCTCGGTGCCCGGAGGCTGGTCGACTGGTATGTGTGTATGTGAGTTACAGAGGTGCGAACCCTTGATCTGGAGGAGGGGGGTGGCTTATATAGTGCGCCAGGACCCCAGCCATGCTCCACGTTACCAAGGGTTCAATGTACATTAAGGCAGGCGTTACTGATAACTCCCGCAGTAAAGGGTAATTAAGGTGTTTACTACGGTGAGTAAATATCGAACCGTTGCTGTCCCAAGTGAAACTTGACCTTCGGCGGTCGAGTGCCTTGGGTTGGTCGAGTGAGGTTGAGTCGTCTTGTGGATGAAGCTCGGTCGAGTGGAGTGTCCTCTTCGACTGTCTCAGTCGACTGTCTCTATCGTCATAAGTTTTCTCTTCTGATCTTCTAGGGTAGTGACCTTGGGTGGGGTACCTTGGTCGGGCCTGTGACCCTACCCTAGGTCTGTAACCTCGTCACCAGGTACTCGATCTTCTGCTGCGCGAACGAGCACTTGGAAGCCTTCGCGTACATCTGGTGTTCGCGGAGCAGGTTGAGGACGACGCGCAGGTGTTCCTCGTGTTCCTAAAGATCGAAGCTAAAGACCAGAATGTCATCCAGGAAAATGATGATAAACTTACGGACTTGTCGGCCGAACACAGAGTTCATGAGACACTGAAACGTAGCCGGCGCACTGCAGAGGCCAAACGACATCACTCTGAAGTGATAATGCCCATGGTGTGTTTTGAATGCGGTTTTCTCCTCGTCATCCTTGCGCATGCGGATCTAATGATAGCCAACGCGCAAATCGATCTTGGAAAAGTAGGATGCACCTCCCAGTTCGTCGAGCAGTTGTAGCGGAAACTTGTTCTTGACCGCAACAGTGCTCAGGCGCCGGAAATCCATGCAAAAATGCCAGCTGCCGTCCTTTTTCTTGACCAACAGCAATGGTGCCGCATACGGGCTCAAGCTGTGAGCGATCACTCCGGACTGCAGCATCTCCTGAACTTGCTTCTCGATCTCGTCTTTCTGAGCTGGGGAATAGCGGTACGGCCTTGTGTTAACTGGAGTAGTGTCCGGCTCGAGGTTGATGGCATGATCGTACTGTCGCCTGGGTGGAAGGTTTTTAGGTTCAGAGAACACATCCTCATATTCAGACAAGAGTTTCTGAATATTAGCTGGAACCGGTTCAGGTTCAGGTTTGTCCACCGTTTCCATTGTAACTAAAGCTGTAGTCCAGATATCATTTGCAACTTCCATTCGATGCAGTTCATAAGCATCTAGCTCGGAGATTGGAGGCAAGTCAGTGGTGCGCACCCCTGTAGGTGTACTTGCTTGCCCTTGGTTTCAAATGCTATGGTCTTGTGTTGCCAGTGGTAGTTCATGGGACTGTGAGCTGATAACCAATCGATGCCGAGCACTCCATCATATGCATCCAGTGGAAGGACTCGCAGATCCATGTGGAAGGTGTGTCCAGGTACATCCCACTCTAATCCACTGATACGTCTCCAACGTATCTATAATTTTTGATTGTTCCATGATATTATATTATCCTTCTAGGATGTCTTATGGGCTTTTATATACACTTTTATATGATTTTTGGGACTAACCTATTAACCCAGAGCCCAGTGCCAGTTTCTGTTTTTCTCCTGTTTTAGGGTTTTACAGAAAAGGAATATCAAACGGAGTCCAATTGACGTGCCAATTTTTGATGATTTTTTTTGGACCAAAAGAAGCCCCCGAAGTAAAAGAGTTGGGCCAGGAGAGCCACGGGCTGCCCACGAGGGTGGGGGGCGCGCCCTGGGCAGGGGGGCGCGCCCTCCTATCTCGTGGACAACCCAGAAGCCCCCCTAACTTGTGCCCTACGCCAAAAAATCCTATAAATACTGAAACCTTCAGAAACTAACCTAGATCGGGAGTTCCGCCGCCGAAAGCCTCCATAGCCACCGAAAACCAATCTAGACCCCGTTCCGACATCCTGCCGGAGGGGGGAACCCTCACCGGTGGCCATCTTCATCATCCCGGCGCTCTCCATGACGAGGAGGGAGTAGTCCACCCTCGGGGCTGAGGGTATGTACCCGTGTCTATGTGTTTGATCTCTCTCTCTCTCTCTCTCTCTCTCTCTCTCTCTCTCTCTCTCTCTTGTGTTCTTGAGATGGCACGATCTTGATGTATCGCGAGCTTTGCTATTATAGTTGGATCTTATGATGCTTCTCCCCCTCTACTCTCTTGTAATGGATTGAGTTTTCCCTTTGAAGTTATCTTATCGGATTGAGTCTTTAAGGATTTGAGAACACTTGATGTATGTCTTGCACGTGTTTATCTGTGGTGATAATGGGATATCATGTGATCCACTTGATGTATGTTTTGGTGGTCAACTTGCGGGTTCCGTGACCTTGGGAATCTATGCATAGGGGTTGGCACACGTTTTCGTCTTGACTTTCCGGTAAAAACTTTGGGGCACATGTTTCAGTGCTGCACCACAGCGCCGGCAGCCACCGGCGACCGCCCACCGTGCGACACCGACGAGCGCTGCAACGCATCACCAGCTCATGGGTTTGGGGAGCGTCGCACTGAAGCTCGGGGGCAATGGCGCATTGGGAGCTTGGGAGGAAGCATCTGATTTGGAGCTTGGTGCAGCCGCCGCTTGGAGCGCATCCATGTGGTGGCTGCTAGAGCAGAGAGCGAGCTGGCGGCGACGTAGGGGAAGAGCCACAGTGCAGCAGCGGCGCACTGCTTTGTCATCGCTATGTCTCCTTGCGTTGACCGTTTCAATTCGAGGGCAAATTCGTCCAAACAAATATGAGATGCGGGCCTGGATGTGGATCAATTTGTGGTATTTTGCCTAGCTGTCTATCAAAGGTTTGCTATTTAATCCAACAAAAAGAAAGATGTGTTGTAGGAAAAGTGTGGCATTTTCTCAAATTGCTCAAGAAAGAGGGGGAGAGCATTCCATTGGTGTTGATGGTGTGAAGGGGAGAGGGCCCTTGGATCCGGATCGGACGACTCATTCAAACGGCATCCACCTCTCCCAACCGCGTAGGGAGCGTAGACCAGTCCGTCCTGGCCGCCATTGACCTCCTCCCCCAAACCTCGCCCCCGCCATGGCCGCCGCGACGGCCGCCGCCGAGATCGCCGCGCTGCCGGAGCCGCGCGGCCCGCTGCGCCGTCTCTGCGGCGACCTCTCCCGCCGCGTTCGCCTCCTCGCCCCGCTCCTCGAGGACCCCTCCGCCTCCGCCTCGCCCCCCCTCGCCGACGCCCTCCGCGCCGCCCGCGACCTCCTCCACTCCGTCCACCACGGTAGCAAGATCTACCAGGTATACCCCTATCCCCCTCCCTCTACCACCACCGCCGCCACCGCTAGACCCCAAAGATTGATTTTTTTCCCCGCCGACGACCGCAGGCCATGCGAGGCCGGGACAGCCTCCACCGCGAATTCGCCGCCGTCAACGAGCGGATCCAGGCGGCGCTCGACGAGCTGCCCTACAACGACTTGGACATGCCGGAGGAAGTGCAGGAGCAGGTGCCACACCAACCCATCCCAATCCAACCCACCCCCAATCCAATTCTGCTCTGACCGACCAGTTCTGCTGCCATTGATCCCCACAGGTGGCGCTGGTGCACTCGCAGTTCAAGCGGGCGGCGACGAGGGCGGAGCCGGCGGACGCGCAGCTCGCGAGGGACCTGGCCTGGGCGCTCAGCGACGACAAGCCCACCGTGCCCGCCCTCCTCATGAGGGTCTCGGAGAAGCTGCAGCTCGAGACCATGGCCGACATGAAGCGCGAGTCGGTGGCGCTGCACGAGATGGTCATCTCCAGCGGCGGCGAGCCCGACGGCTGCGTCGAAGAGATGTCCTCCCTGCTCAAGAAGCTCAAGGACTGCGTCATTTCCCAGGCCCCCACTGCCGAGGCTCCCGGTGTGGGCAGGTCTCTCTCTGTGAAGTCCCCCATCATCCCCGATGAGTTCAGATGCCCCATTTCGCTCGAGCTGATGCAGGACCCCGTAATCGTCTCCAGCGGCCAGGTAGGGTTGTTCGATAGCTACGCGATGCTGCTAGTCATTCCTCTTCAAGCACATTTATCCTAATGATCATGGACGGTCTTCTTTTTCCAGACGTACGAGCGGTCCTGCATCCAGAAGTGGCTTGATTCTGGGCACAAGACCTGCCCCAAGATGCAGCTGGCCCTCACGCATACTTCCCTCACCCCAAACTTTGTCCTCAAAAGCCTGATAGCGCAGTGGTGCGAAGCCAATGGCATCGAGCTTCCCAAGAACAAGGCCAACTCCCACGATAAAAAAGCGGTGAAAAGCTCTGACTATGACAATGCTGGTCTGGTCTCGCTGATGAATAGGCTGCGCAGCGGGAACCAGGACGAGCAACGGGCAGCTGCGGGGGAGATCCGGTTGCTTGCCAAGAGAAACGTCAACAACCGGATATGCATCGCTGAAGCAGGGGCCATCCCGTTGCTGGTCAATTTGCTCTCCTCTTCCGATCCAAGGACGCAGGAACACGCCGTCACGGCGCTCCTTAACCTCTCCATCCATGAGAACAACAAGGCAAGCATCGTGGACTCCAATGCCATCCCTAAGATAGTGGAGGTGCTGAAAACTGGGAGTATGGAAGCCAGAGAGAATGCTGCAGCCACGCTGTTTAGCCTGTCAGTTGTGGATGAAAACAAAGTAACTATCGGCGCTGCTGGTGCAATACCTCCGCTCATCAATCTTCTGTGCGACGGCAGCCCAAGAGGCAAGAAAGATGCGGCAACGGCAATTTTCAACCTGTGCATATATCAGGGCAATAAGGTCCGGGCGGTGAAAGCTGGAATCATCACCCATCTGATGAACTTCTTGGTGGATCCTACTGGCGGAATGATTGACGAGGCACTCACTCTTTTGTCCATTCTTGCCGGTAATCAAGAAGGCAAATATGTAATTACACAATCAGAGCCAATGCCTCCGCTAGTCGAGGTGATCAAAACTGGCTCTCCTCGCAACAGAGAGAACGCGGCAGCCATTCTATGGTCTCTCTGTTCTGCTGATGCTGAACAAACCATGGCTGCAAAGGCGGCCGGAGGGGAAGATGCACTCAAGGAGCTGTCAGAAACCGGCACAGATCGCGCAAAAAGGAAAGCTTCTAGCTTACTTGAACTCATGCGCCAATCAGAGGAGGCATGAAGATTTTCCTGAAATGCGAGGTTTTGGCCTGGCTACAGCCAATTGTACACACGACACAAATACTTAATTGCTTCCGAATAGTGTTGACTTTTTATATGTTTGTATCTAGGGAGGTCTGCTGAGAGTTTTCTGTAAACACATAAATGGTTGTATACTATTGTAACTCAAAAAAAGTTGTATTTCTTGATAAGAAGATAGTAAATAAATTTTCTGTGTGGTTTAGTTTGCTGATTATTATCAGTTCAGGTCTCATGCTTTTTAAACACATTCCCATTTTGTTTGTAGAACAGGATTTTTTTATTAAAGGAAGCGACAAGGAATCCGGAAGTTGTTTCCCCTTGGGTAGCTCTGCTCTGCTCTTTGGGTGATGTGTGGCTTCACTCCGAAGTAAGTTCCTTCTCAGAAAATTATCACTGCATTTTAGTTTCTGTTTCCATTGTTTGTGTGGAAATCTCAAGTATGGATTGCTAGGTTAATGTGGTTTAGCTTCTTTAGAGTTAAATACCCACATCATGCAGCTATATACTCCCTCCTTAAACTAATATAAGAGCGTTTAGATCACTAAAGTAGTGATCTAAACGCTCTTATATTAGTTTACAGAGGGAGTATTACAGTACCATCTAATTCATAGTTAGTGGGCTTGCATCCATAGGAATGGCATAGAATCATCAATAAGCAGTTGCTGACTCACTATTCTCCAATGGATCCAGACAAAACGAATGGTGTCATTGCATACGCAATGTTTTGACCATGTGGGATAGGGTGGTTATCTCAAAAAGAGTAGAAAACTGTTTGCAATCAGAAGATTCACAACAGCTCCTGAACACTGAACCAGCTATACGCTGGAACGCCGAATCCATGAACTCAAAACAAAAGTGGGCGTGGCATGGAGAACATACAGAGAACCAAGTAGACAAGATGATGCAGCCTGCACGTCGATCATGTCACACAATTCGGTGGCAGCTACTCGCAAGCTGCCACCGCTTTTAGAAGAGCACAGAGGAAGAAAAATGTTGAAAGGGGAAACACATCAGAGGGAGTAGAGGCAAGATGCCAAGATGTGGCCACTGCACCAGCAGGATATATACATATCATCGCCGCATTATTAGGATATTTGAAACACACAACATGCTGTGACCATGACTAGATGTCTAGAAAATCTTGTTCGCAGAACGTAGTCTTTTCGGTCCACGTCAGTCATGTCGTGGCACTCTTTTGGAGAGCCAGAGAGGATCTGGTCATTTAGCATGACAATGAGGTTATAATAGTGTGTTGGGCATCATGCTGCCCATGTGGGGACAAGTGTTGGTCACCCTGCAATTATAGCAAATTCCAGCAGAAAGCCTTTTTCCCTGCCTGAAAATGTATAACAGACTGATCTATGGGATGGGACATGCTTCTTCGGCTGCCACGAGGCACCATGTTCCTCTGAGAAAAACAGGGTGGATCTGTTTCCAGCTCTTGTTAACATCATTGCTCTTCGACGGGAATATCTGAAGCATTAGATTCCGGCCTGGTGAGTAAAACACAAGGTAATTAATTAGTGGCCGTTTCATGTGTCTGTAAGAAAATGGTTATCTACTTTTAGTCAGTCTCTCAGGACATAGTTAATAAGTTTCTATGTCATGTTTTATTGTAAGAAAATGGTTATCTTCTTTTAATCTGTCAGAATAGATCAATCTGAGGTTATTGTTCACCTTGATTGGCACAAAACTTTTCTACACATCTCTGTCAACCCCTGAACATTTCTAATGCAAATGTTAGCTTCATTTTGTTTATCTAGCTGCACATTGTGGATGGTATCTAGCAGTGTAACCCCATTCCATGTGGCCTCCACATCATCTGGTTAGTTAGTGAGACAAGAGGTGCAGAGGCATAACAATAGAAAAGCCCAGCCAATCTCCTACACTACACTAGACTAGACTACAGTGTGACCTGTCAGTATACAACCCCAACATGCAACATGCAGTAGCCCAGGGGGGCTGTCTATCACATGGCCACCCTAACCAAATGTATGCAGAGAACTAATCAATCAATCATGCATGCCCATATCATTTGCTTTGCTTAATCTTTCTCAGTTTGGCTTGCTAATCAGCACCGCTTCTCGTGTGATGACACAGCTAAGATCTAATCCTTAGGCTTATACAACCAATCAAGCGAGCAAGTTGGGCTGAAGAGATCTAAATGGTACTGGCAGCAGTGTTCAACTTTTTCGCCTTGACCCTAACCGCACGCACCTAATCAAGATTCTCGCACTTGGTTATGGCCACTAAGCAGAACATGCTCTCCTACATGTGGTGTTAACTAGTAGTAACTAGTGCTGATTCCAGCTTGGCCAGGCACTTCCCATTGGCTCTGGGCACCATGTTGCTACAATTATATGCTCATGTTACTATTAGTTAATCTCTTGTCTGTGTATTTTTTTGCTGTCACAAGGGATCTGGATAGGTTGCAACTGGGAGTAGAATATGCGTCCGAACTGATCGTCTGGTGCGAAAATCGACGACCAAGATCCACTTCAGCTTGGTGAGGGATCTGTGGTGGGAAGCGGCACGTGTCTGATCCCTGAGCGTCGCTTCGTTTCTGATGTTTGATCCAGACCGTCGGTCGCCTGCCGATTCTTTTTCGCTTGGTATGGTAGGGAAGGAACCCCTTGGTCCCTATCTATAAAGGCCATGCACACAGATCCAGGGGAGTAAGCTATTTGGAGCTGTACTTGCTGGCTAATTAGCTTCAGACATCTCATCAGGTGACATCATCTGTCTTTCTTTCTTTCTTTCTGGGAAGGAGGAGGAAGGAGAAATGGGGCATATTGCTGATCCTACGGGCGCCGTAGTCGTGGGCTGCAAAGTGCTGCCCATCTTCAACGAGAATGGCATTGTCGATGGCGCGGTGAAGAGGATCGTGCACAGGATCGACGGGAAGAAGGCGGTCGCCCGGGTGAAGGAGCTCCTCAAGTGGGCCGCCCAGGCCAGGCCGTACGGCAGCAGCAACGGCGTCAGCGGGAAGAAATGGAAGGTACTAATCACAAGTACTTGGTTTCTTTAGTTAATGTTGATCGTCGCAAGAGCACATCTTGTTTTGAAGCTGTGTCGATCCAGATGGGAAGTTTCTTATAATCTGATGGATCTTCTTTCTGCGAGCAGCAGTTTCTGAGCTTCCAGGGAAGGGATGGCGGTGGCGCTGCAGCACCGGTATCAAAGTGTGACGACGACGCGAGCTCTGGGTCTGGGTCCGGCGGCAAGCTGAGCTTCAAGTGGGAGGCGGGCAGCTGCTCGTCGGCGTCGTCGGTGCTGTACTCGCCGCTGTCGTTCGCGTCGGCGCCGGCTGGGAGGACGGAGCAGCAGACGCCGTCGAGGGGGAACGGGAACTACAGCTACAGCAACACGTACGCGTCGCGGCTGTCGTCGGTGAGCCAGAAGAGCTCGTCGTCGGAGGCGTGCCGGATGGCGCAGTGGATCACCACCGACTCGGACTGTGAGTTGTCATCTTTCTCTGATATATGTATAAACAGGATGAGTAATGTGAGACACTAATCCATGTGTTAGCGTGGTTATTAATGACCGTGTTTGGTTGGTTAATTTTGTTGCAGTTGTGGTGCTGGAGCTGTAGGTGAAAACTGAAAATGGTGAAGATGCAACAAGAGCAGCACGAGGAGGATGTTGAGAGGAAACAACATTTGAGGAACTGGTGGTGACTCAGCAGCCTTCCTCATCAAGCTAGCTGGCTAGTATTGTTAATTGGCTAGTGCTGTTAATTACTCTAGTTAGTTAGGGAGGGGGCTAAACAGTAGCAGATGCATGTGCTATCTATCTAGACTGGTGAGATGAGCCTGACAGACAGACAGAGAAGCAATTAACCAACCAATGATGGATGCATGTGGTATCTAGGGAGGGAGTTGAGTTACAGCTGATGCATGATGGAGCTGTCAAATTAAGTTAAGTGTATATACACTAGCAGCTACCCTATATATGTGCGTGTCTTTTTTGGTTGATAAATAATAAGTCCACGCATACATTTTTGTTGTTGTTGAAGGGAATGCAAATCTGGCTCATTTTATTGAGATAATATATTGTCAAAAACGCTCTTATATTATAAGACGGAGGGAGCATATGTGTTGTTATTAACATCGGGTAATTAACCTAACTATTCATCTTAATTAATTAATGAGCCAGTTAGTACTACTCCAGTGGGTAATATGGAGGCACCATGTGGCAGGTGCATCATCAGATTAGTAATGTTATCAAGCTGCTCTCCAACAAACTAAGACTAAGAGAGGGAGGGAGTATAGCCATGTGGCCACGTGTGTCTCTCGCTCTCTCCTCACAGTTAAGTTGACAACTCCAACGCCGATCATCAAATTAAACAAACATCACCCTATGCTTTCAGTTTTTTCCCCTGTGCCCCCACTACTCAAAACAGTCAAAGACAAACAACACAATTCTTAAGCAATTGAAAGATAAATATTTCAATGCAACAATAATTCAAATAGAATTATAGCAATCCAAATATAAGGTTTTCAAATAATAATAAATTCAAGTTTGAATTCATCTTAGTCAGACACATGTTCTAGCTCTCAATTTGAAACGCCCAAAGATGCTCAACCAGGTCATTCTGCAGTTGTTCCCGAGTTCCTCGATGATGCATTTGGATAAAACCCTCAAATGTCGCAATATTCTGCTATGAAAGCTTGATAGGATCATCCACGTTTTTCAAAATCTAGACCATGTCCAACTCCATCATCCCACAATCATGTTGTGCATCATCACACAAGTTGTCATCATCTCCCACGATGTCTCTGGATCCTATAGTTTAGCCAGTCTGCAAACAACTGCAAATCGGGTTTGAAGCACCCCAAATGCCCTCTCGACATTCTTTTATAGTAGATTCTTGTCTTTGGGCAAAGTGATATCTTTTGATACCCCTTGGTTTAGAGATGGTCTTGACGAAAGTCGCACATGGAGGATAGAGATGGTAGTACCGCATGTTGTAGTCACAACCATTAATGGTATAGTTGCGCTCAGGAGCTCGGCATGTACACAATCTTGCAAACAATGGAGATCGCTGCAACACATTGGTGTCATTCTGAGACACAGACAAGCCAAGGAAAGAGTGCCAAATCCGGAGGTCATGTGATGAAACCGCTTCAAACTGATGGTGGGCCTTTATTGCCCTTGTTTAGCATATGGGCAATTCGTGCATTTCTAGTGCATGCAATTCATGGATCCGAGCATACATAATCTTCTAGCTTCTCCAATTTCCATGAGCCTTGCTATCTCTGCGGAAGTGGGTTCTCTCAACTACTGCAGTCCAAACACCTTCACCACTATAGTAGAAAAATTTACCACTACTTCAAGGCATGAGCCTTGCTGTGTCTGTGGATGTATTCCTCTCTTCTTGGTCTAGGCCAAATGCTTAGTAGTAATTTGTCTTTTCAATTTTCAAAGGGGGGTCGTGGCCCCCTTTGGCCCCAACGAGGCTCGAGCAGTGGTTGTGGGGGAATTATCTTCAACAATCATAGGTCCTACACATTACCACTTTGCCTTCTTGTTATCTATCATGTTTAGTTACTTTTTACGTATCATTAGTTTGCTTTTCTGTTTGTCAAAAAAAATCAAAATCACAAAACAATTAAAAAAACTATACACTTTTTGTTTTAGTTTGTAATCATGTCTACTACAACTTAATATCGTTAGGTCGCTTTTTCATCAACGCCTTTCCTTTTCTTGGTAGTTACACATCCAATTTTTCAAGCCATATCCTAAATATTTGTCTCCTTGATATCTGTTATCAGCATTTTTCTTTGCAGAAACCTGGTAGATGTAAGAAAGTTACAAGTAGTCCAGTACTAATATTTTGTGTGTGTACGTACATGTGCATTCACCTGTTCTATATACATATGATTCAAGAGCATATTTTAGTTTACATTTTGTTTCTTTGCTCGATACAAAATGTACTGCAAGTGTTTTCCATTGTTTCTTTTCCTTTGCCTAAATATACTACAGACCCTCTACAGGATCCTTGCTTCTTTCCTTTGTATAAACTAGCAAAACGGCCCGTGCGTTGCAACGGGATAAAAAAAATCACGATCTTCAATGGTCATGATAACATTTTGTTGCATCACAGAGATAAACTAACACCCTTATTTTCGTAAAATCATGCACAATTTTAGAAAATCATGAACATTCTCTAAACTCGTGAACGTATCTGAAATTGTGAACATTTTTTACAGATTTTTGAACATTTTCAAAAATCATGATATTTTTTTGAATTCATGAACATTTTATACTATTTAGAAACAATGTTTTTCCATTGTAAACATTTTTAATAGGTGAAGATTTATAGAATCGACAAACATTTGTTTTGAAATTGGTGGAACAATTTTTGAAATTCAGGAATATTTTTATGATTTAACGAACAATTATTTGAAATGCATGATCATTTTTTGAATCCGTGAATATTTTATGAATCAATAAACTATTTTGCAAGTCACGAACAGTTTTTTATTTTTAGGACATTGTTCAATTCATGAACAGTTTTTGAATTGGCGAAATTTAGTTCAATTTCATTAACAATTTTTAATACATGATCCTTTTTTAAAATAATCATGATTTTGTTTTATTTCCCTAACATTTGTTTTCTAAATTGTGAATAGTTCCTAAAAATCATGAACATTTTCTCAATCCACAAACATTTATGAATTATTAAACATTTTATTTGAATACTCACATTCTTAAAATTTTCAGAACTTTTTTAAGTCCAAAATTATTTAAAATAGAAAAAACTAAGATGTAAAAGGAAATGAAAAATAAAAAAACGAAACTTAAAAAATAGGCCCCCCAGACATGGGTCGGCCCAAATAGGCTGGCATGTCTTCTCCCAGCGTGCAGAGCACAGTATAGAAGGTTTCTACTGTATGGGCCGGCCCAGGCCAGGATTCCCTTGTATGAAACGTTTTTTTTATCATGGCATCAGTGGGTATTATTTTGTAACTTTGAGTGCAATTTCAATGACATACTGCCAGAAACAATAGCCCCATTATTATTATTAGGTATAGATATTCTACAGACCATTTTTAGGTGAGAAGATAGATGAAGCGAGAGCTCGAGGGCTAATATTGCTGGAACATAATGTTTGAGCAAGTAACTAAAAGAAGGGTATACTATGCTTGCTTGTATATATCCTACGTTGAGTATTTAAAGAAGCCATGAGGGCTGGCGAAAAATGTAGCACTTGTGAGAGCATGGTTAATAGTATAGCCAGCTGCTGGCTATATGCCAGTGCCATGTCATCTATAATCCATCTTATAGCCAACATGTACAATAGTAGATCAAAAAAGTATACTACTTTTTAATTATGTGACCCACCTTTCATTCTCACAAAGTGCCTAGGAGCACGTGATAGAGCTGGCTCTTCACGAAGTTGAAGAGCCCGCTTACCTTCTCTCTCCTTTTATCTTTCCTTCAACTAAACAAAAATATACTAGTTTATTCCTTATAGTCCGCTAACTCAGCTCTATTGTACTTGCTCTGAGACGCAACTAGAGCAAGCAGAAGAGCATGCAGCTAGACGTATATAGTACTAGTAATTAAGAGGAAATTAAAGCTGCATTCATATTGTCGGTGGCAGCATGCATGCATGTGACACACGCGACAGCCTGGTTCACATCGCCACAGACCTATCATTACAACGTTACTACTTACTAAATGAATAAAAGGGGATGTATCTAGATGTATTTTAGTTCTAAAATAAGTGACTTAAAAATGACTCTATTTTATACTAACTTTAGTATAAAGTTGAGTCATTTTTGAGTCACTTATTTTGAGATGGAGGGAGTACTATTTACTACTCCCTCCGTCCGAAAATACTTGTCATCAAAATGAATAAAAGTGGATGTATCTAGATGTATTTTAGTTCTAAATACATTCCTTTTTGTCCATTTTAATGACAAATATTCAAGTATTTTCGGATGGAGGGAGTGCTACTTGATGTTGAACGATGAAGACGGAAGGTAGCTATCTAATCTTGGTGCCGAATTGAAGATGGCCACCTGTCCTCTGGACCAATATTTACGTACGTGGGGCACACAAGTTGGCCACCGGAAATTTACTTACTTACTAGGCGCCGGCGAGCCGATCTGAACTCAACCATATTTAAGCTATCCACCACACCACAGGAGTATACATTTTGGGCTAGCTATAGCTAGTCATAGTGACCGGCAGCGGCAGGGAGGTAGATGTGGAGGCTCAAGGTGTCCGATGGCGGCGGGCCGTGGTTGCGGTCGGTGAACAACTTCCTTGGCAGGGCAGTGTGGGAGTTCGACCCCGACCACGGCACGCCGGAGGAGCGCGCCGAGGTCGACACACTGCGCCGGGACTTCACCCGCCGCCGCTTCCACAAGAGGGAGTCACAGGATCTTCTTATGCGCATGCAGGTATATTTAGTGCAAAGTTGAGTCACTTTTGCGTCACTTATTTTGGGACGGAGGGAGTAATATATACATCCATATAAGCTTTAATTTTGGGTTATTTCCTACTGTTTGTTACTACTATGTTATATTGCTTACAAGAAAACTCATCTATTGCACGCAGTATGCAAAAGAAAAGCATCTTCAGGTTCAGGTGGATCTTCCGGCCATCAAGCTTGTAGATATTGCACAGGTCACACAAGAGACCATATTAACATCATTGAGGCGAGCCCTTACTCAACACTCTGCTATGCAAGCACACGATGGGCATTGGCCTGGCGATTACAGTGGAATTATGTTCATCATGCCTATCTTGGTGTGCATTTTATTTTACTTATTACTTATGTCGCTAGCTATATTTTGACTTCAGTTTGTTTCATGAAATATATTTTACGGTGATGGTTTTTTTTCTCTCTCGCAGATATTTGCTCTACATGTTACTGGAACACTCAATACCGTCCTTTCAAGAGAACATCGGCGTGAGATTTGTCGCTATATTTACAACCATCAGGCATGCGAGCATCGGTCGTTCCAATTACTTTCTAGTAATGGCCTTTATATGCCAAATGCGCATTTCTGCTCCATGGTACAGAAGAACATGACGTATTTGCATTTATTGTAATCCATGTAGAATGAAGATGGTGGTTGGGGCACACAAGTGTTGGGGCCAAGCACCATGTTTGGATCATGCTTGAACTATGTTACCCTGAGGCTTCTTGATGAGGTGGACAATGAAGGCTTGATCAAGGGGCGTGCTTGGGTTCTATTGCATGGAAGTGCAGCTGCAATACCACAATGGGGAAAGATATGGCTCTCGGTATGCCACTGAAAGACAAACAATCTAGTGTGTGACATATATTTATGCATTCGTGTGTGGCAATAAATCGGGCTCTATGGGGCATGGGGTTTTTAATCAAAAAATTGTCGAATTCCTTAAGTTACATGTTAAGTCTAACCTGTTTCCCTAACTATCTTGAACAAACTTAAAGTGCACTTTAAAATTTAATCATAATGCCTTTTGCATGAACTTTCTGTGAACGTACTAGATTGTTAATAAATAAGCAAACTGATTAAAATTTATCAAAATCTACATCTTTATGGTATTTTTAGTCTTCCTCCAAATTAAAATGAATTCCATGACTGTTTTCTGTTACTATTTTAATTACAAGAATAATTTTCTCGAAAATTAAGGTAATAATTATTTATGTCCACTTTAATTTGTGAAAGCATTCCGAGTGAAATAGTTTAGCTGCTTAGTTTCTAGGGTATGTTAGGTCTCAACCCTAAAATTACCAAATGTTGGTGGCCAAAATTGTTGTTGTTTTTTTTACCTAGAAACCATTATTTCTTGGCTAAGGAGGGGTTAATGCAAGTGATTCATGTTTTTGTATATGAAGGTGGTTGGTTTGTATGAATGGTCTGGAAATAATTCGATCATTCCTGAACTATGGCTTGTCCCACATTTTCTTCCAATTCATCCAGGTACTTGTTTCTTTTTTGCGAGTAAATATTATTGAATCCTCTACATATGTAATGTCCCTCATGACTAAAAGGTACACTGAATTGCCAACTTTGTTCTTACTATCTCAATTCTATGTTGTTTTCCCTACATGCACCAGTCAACTTTCTCGAGTTTCTCATTGTCTTACTATCTACATTCAATGCACATTTTATGTCATAAATGACCATATTGACATTTTCATGCATTACTGTATTGGCTATTGATTATGTCACCGATTTTAGTTAAAATTTACGAAGTTACGGGAAGATGAAGAAGTACTTGTTCAAAGTTGCTTTTTTGGGTAAACTATAGTAACTTGAAAAATAGTTCAATAGACCCAGACTTCATTGCATCCATTATGTTATGGAAATTGATACCGGGGATGCTCTCGCGGGGATTTCATGACCATACATATTTCTAAGAGGGGGGGGGGGGGTGCGAGAGGATGGCCGAGGAACAAGATTCACATGATGGATTTTACCAGGTTTGGGCCCTCTATCTAAGAGGTAATACCCTATTCCTGCTAAGTGTTGCTTCTTCCTCGTATGAGGGTTTTAGTAATGGCGTGAATGCTCACAATGCAAACCCCCAACCAAGTTCCCTAGCCATGGCTTATATAGGCCTGGCAGGGTTAGTAGCTACAACAGTCAGCTAGATTAATGTCTGCAAGTAATGGCTCATTGAATGTCGATTGTTTCTGTTTCTACTTATTACATGATGTAATGCTTGGATTGGTTGTTGAGTGGAGCGGATGGGTAGTAATGCCCACTTTCATGACACTCCCTTTGACCTGCCGAGTGGATTTCCTAGATAGCTTCCTGCCGACTAGACTTTGTGGATTCGTCCTAGATATGTAGGCCTCATATTATGGGCTTGGTCCTTCCCCATCCTACTAGGCCTATGCCATGTCATGGGATTGTCGATTGTGATTCCCTCATTAGATTCCACATGTTAAAATGTTAAACCCTCCATTCCATAATTTTTATCGTGGTTTTAGTAAAAACCTTGAACTAAAACTATGACAAAAATTATGAAACAGAGGGAATAATAAGGATTTGGACTTAACTAAATCTAATTCAACAAAATGCAATTATATATGTGATTTATAGTTTTGACCCTTCACATGTAACTTTGTGCATTTTCGGATAATTTTGGGACCACTTTATTTGTTTCAGTCGTAGGAAAATAGTGTGTTGCTACGGGAGATAGTTCCCCCACTAGGGCACCGAATGATCAATGTACATTATTAGATTCATACCTATCGAAAGAAATGTTGTCACATGAATCTGTACGATTGTGTGGAAGGTGGAAGCAGGAGCGACATCTACCCCCACCCCCATAGAAAATTCGGAGTGACATAATGAGTGTAAGTCGATATCATGCATACAAACGAGGATATTTGTATACTAATAAGTAAAACGATTTGCATGTTTGTTTTGAAACTGTGATTCGTGAGTGCTAAGTTTTGTTGTTTATGTGGATAAAAGGTAATGAATCAAGAACCATTCAGCAATCAACATCTTAAATAATGCATTTTGATTTTACTTTTATGAACATTTTTCTTATTTAGGTGAACTTTCTTTTCCATAGGACGATTCTGGTGCTTTTGCCGGTTGATTTATATGCCAATGTCTTATCTTTATGGTAAAAAGTTTGTTGGCCCACTTACACCAACAATATTGGCAATACGGGAGGAGCTCTATAGCATACCATACCGTGAGGTCGATTGGAATAAAGCACGTGACACTTGTGCCAAGGTTTGTTTTAGTAACATTGCTAGCTCGAAATGTAACCCTTGTTTTTTGAAAACATATGGTACAGTAGAGTGCGAACCTCCTACATAATTTGTTCATTTATGTATGCCATCTTATAGTTACTAGTAATAACTATGCATGTGTAAATTTTATGTTTTATACATACTATCATTTGGTTGTGTGTATGCTCACTGATTACAAAATTAGAACAACACTGAATATCTCTAATTGTGTTTAGTTTTGCTTTGCAAATTATAGGTTTATACATGTACCCCTCTGTCCGGTGTATAAGTCATTCGCGTAGTTCTAGGTCATCGATTTGAGGAATTAAATATGTGTTATATGTCATGAAAAGTATATCGCTAGATTTGTACACGGATGTAGTTTCTATATATATATATATTGTCACATATAACTCATATTAAGATAGTTAAATTGTCGACCTAGAACTACGTGAATGACTTATACACCGAGACGGAGGTAGTACTACATGTTTATTTTCATTTTGAGTTGAATTACTTACACTTGTCACATGTGCATGTTCTTATGATACAAAAAGAAAACTAATGACTATTGAGAAATATTGGTGATCGCGAAAACTGTAGAAGAAGCATTACACACCTTGTAAAACTAATGATTAAAGCTTAGATAAGGTGACTACCAATGGAAGTAAGAAGGGAAAATTATAATTATTTACTCAATACAAATCTTGTCTGTTTTCCTTAAATTGAAATTGTCAAGTATTAAATTTATGTGTCAAATATATGCTTGTAACTGCCTTTTTTATTATTTGTTGTTGCATGCAGGAAGACCTTCGCTATCCACGGTCATCGCTGCAAAATGTTATTTGGACATGTCTTACCAAATTTGTGGAACCATTGTTGAATTGTTGGCCAGTTAATAAGTTAAGAGATAAATCATTGAAAACTATCATGAAACATATCCATTATGAAGATGAAAGTACTAAATATATTGGTATATGTCCGATTAACAAGGTAATATAGGCTTGCTTCTTAATCCGTGGAACAAAATTATGGATGACTTTTACTAATTTGGCAAGAAAATTTGTCTAAGGCCACACTCAATTCGTTTCTAGTGAAGGAAGCTTTATGTTTGGGATTAGACATGAGCTAAATAGAACTGATTTCTAGATACTATGCATGATCTTCAAGGTTTTGTTATCTACATGTCATTTTACCAACCTATATATTCTAGATAATGTTATTATTAGTAAAAACCTCATAGCCAGTATTGTCTTGACTGCGGTTTTGCTGGCAAGAGGAGCTATGAAGAACTAAAAAAAATAGAAGTTTTATTGTATTCGTTATGCATATATTTAGTGTAATAACCTTGGTGCTTATGCAATTACAATTGCTTCTTATTTTCTACATGTAATATATTAAATATATGCATACAAAAGGAGGAGCATCATGATAGATGTTTAGTATTATTTAACGGTGTATGCTTAGAACTAGACAATCAAACTAGCCCCGACCCCCAAACCCAGTCATTGCCACTGTCAAGTTCATGTGTTAACATTCGTATTAGCCATTTTACCATCTAAATGATTTCTTTGCCACTTTCTCACAATTTTTCTCATAACGTAATTAATTTGAACTAACACATTGAGAAAATTTATTTCTCTAGGCACTAAATATGATTTGTTGTTGGATTGATGATCCAAATTCACATGCATTGAAGTTGCATATTCCAAGGATCTATGATTATTTATGGCTGGCAGAAGATGGCATGAAAGCACAGGTAACACTTTTGTTGCATGTTTTTACACTACTTTTGCTTCACTCTTATGGTCCAGAAAGGTTGAGCACCATTATGTGTAAATCTTGGCTTGAAAGATCAACTACTTCATCATGTTGATCCCACGACTACTGATAGATTGTTCGTTTATGCATTTTGTGTTTCCAGATAATTTGTTTACCAATGAAACCAAATGGAGAATAGAATATCACACCCTATATTTTTTAATTAACTATAAATTTTCTTTCCTTTATTTTTTTTGTTCTTTTGGATTTTTTTGCTTCCTGCCGACCTCCACGAATGTCCTGCCATCACAAAACTTTGCACACATGTGAAACACATAATAGTTGTTTGTCCAAAAATTCAGTATTTTTTATTATTTTACCATTTTTAGATTTTACTGTTCCACCGGATGCATGTGAGCTCGTGTTCACAAACTCCATGTCCGTTTTATGAGATAGTTCTGTTTTGATACATCATCACATCAGAGGCATCGTCGAGAGGACCGAGTTCATTGGTTTTTGTTGAATGAATGGATATGATTTATTGGATTCGTAAAACATGCACTTTTATAAGTAGTGGATAAGGAGATAAATGAACAATTCGTGGATACTGAGATAAGGAGATAAACAGACAATTAAACAAGAGCCTACTCCAGATACCCTGACGCCAACCCCTCCCCTCTCTCCCCCGGTGTTTCACCATTGCTGATATTTGCAAAGGTCCGTCCCCTATACTACCAATAAGTTTAGTTTCTTCGAATAAACCAAATCTAACCTTTGGTCGCTCCTGCTGCCTCCCCTCTGGTTTTTGGTTGCGGTTGGATGACAGATACAATGATGCTAATGAGGGAGGGGAGATGATTGGGTTGTTTCCTAGCGAGGATTATGTGTGTAAGTTTTTCAGTGTGTATCCCCTTTGTTGGCCATCATGGATTCCACCCATTTTAATTAGGACCGATTTTTCAAAAAAGTCATTTCTGCAAGCGAATAAAATCTATTAAAATGAAACCATACTAAAAAATTATGATAAAATTTCAGAAAGTCAAATTAGACAAGAGGATCCAATAAAAATACAATAGTACAAACATAGGAAATTGCAAAAATTCATTTCATCCTTTCATTAGGCAAGTTAATTCCAAAAAATGTGAGATTAATTTATGCAACTCCACATAAATCAGTTTATCGATACATGCACCTGGCTTCCAACATGCTTTCCATCATTATTTTAATCCATCAAAATGAGGATGTTACATTGTTTTTATGCTTATATTTTTATATGTCCATGTATTTGATGTGAGAGCTTCTTTCATACACATGTGTAATTCAAGTGTTCTATGAAGATACATGTGTATTGCATGCACCCATTTTGCCTAGTTGTTTATGATAGGTATATGATGGTTGTCAAAGCTGGGAGACATCTTTTATTATCCAAGCATATTGCTCAACATACCTTATTAATGAGTTTGGTCCAGCACTTCATAAAGCCCATGAATTCATTAAAAATTCACAGGTTAAATATTTTCTATCTCCCGACCTTACATATTGAAAATAAAACAATATTGGCGTAGTAATTTTGACATCAACTTCTTACTTACAGGTTCTTGAGAACCATCCTGATTACAAAGCTTATTACCGCCATAGATCGAAAGGTTCATGGACACTTTCAACAACAGATAATGGCTGGTCTGTATCAGATTGTACTGCAGAAGCACTTAAGGTCATGCGAAATTATTTCTGATATTGTCTTTAATCTAGAAAAGTGGGAATGTTCTTTCGTGGAAAAAGTCGATCATTAAGTGCACTACTCGTTGATATGTGCTTCACCCAAAAAGTATCTGCGATTATATAGGTTCTAAACATTTGATTTACACAATAGAATGGTGAATGATTCTAAATTTTCCCAAGAAGCTAATGAATGTCTATAGAAAAAGAGAAGCAAGACTCTCATACATAACTAATACAACGCTTCATGATTTGTATTTTTGTATTATATATACATTATAAAATTCATACACAAATATTTGCAAGTGCACTTGTGTCATTATGTCATTGAATTTTGTGGCACTTCTCGATTATTTTCAAGTGTACAAATGCCCTAACTTTTACTGCGTGGATAAGTCACTAATTGTAAAACATAATTTTCTTAACAATTCTTATTCCTTTAGGCATTATTATTGTTATCAAAGATCTCTCCCAATCTCGTGGGGGATCCAATAAAAGGAGAAAGGTTGTATCATGCAGTGGATTGCTTACTTTCTTTCATGGTATGAGCCTAACTTGGATATTGTTTCATGTCCGCATAGTTAATTTTCTCAATTTTTTGAGGTACTTTGTCTTAATGATTGTCCATCTAGTCAACTTAATTATATCATCTATTTTACAGTCATGCCTACAGGTAAAGTCTATGTGATCTTGTCAAGAGGTCAAGGCAGGTACAATGTGCCCTTGGGCCAAAGATAACATGAAAAAAGTATCAAAGATACATCTAAATTTCAAAATCATGGAAATACATGCACATAAACAGATATAATACAATGTGAAGATGTGAATTGCATTAAAAAATAATGTCACTAATAGATAGTGCCCCCAATGGCCAATAAATGTGCGTGAGTAGTGTAGATCATAATTTATAGCTAATGACTAAATTATACTATGGTTCACCAAAATAATATGGGGGAATGGGGCATCGTATAGATCGTTGTGCTTTGAAACTGTTGATTTGGGTCCTTGGAGTACATTAAGTGAGTGACATGATATCCTAACCAATCATACATCTAAAAATATGCTCACATGTCGCTCGACTTGTTGAAACCCTCTTTACAACAGAGGGAGAGATTGGCAATAGAGATGGGCTCAACTTACTAGCCAATGTTGATGACTGGGCACCCTACAAATTTACCCGAAAACTCAAAATTTGAGGAGCAGCAGGAAATATATTTGAACACTCCCTCATGTCTAGCCTCCTCCAAGTCTTAAATGTGGGATCGATGTAGACCAGGAATATTATTATTGCATTTTTAGGTATTGAATTTGAGACCTCTTGGCTTTAGTGGCGGTGCCAGTGGTTATGAACTACGAGTCCAAATGAACTATGAGCTGACCCTACAACTAACAGATAGAATTGGCATGTCATGGCTCTAGTACCATATTGAATTGCATGCATCATCTAGCTAACCCAAAAGCTCAAGCTTATGAGGATAGATTGGAAATATATTTCAACTAGTTCCTCCTACTCCTCATTATGGTTAAGATCGGGTTACAACCAATTGTTTTGTTCTCTTTGGTAATACTAGGTTGGCTTGGCCTAAGTTCGACCACGATCCTCAATGGCCGCGGAACCAATGCCAGGACTTTGTTGGTCCTGGACCCATTTTCCAAGCCGACACACCTGAAATATTGTATCAGACTAGTTTAATTCAGTCAACGCTAGGACAAGACAAAAAGTACACTTATGGGCATTAATTATGCTAAACATCGTATGGGTAGAAGCGTGTTCTGGTGGAACAGTTGGAATGCTAGAAACAACATGGATTCATCATATCTTTGTTTCCAATGTTGGCGTTCTATTGTCGTCATCATTAGCTGTTGACAAAATATTGGGGTTCCTATGGTGAAAACAAGTATTTGCTGCAAAAGGTTTTTGAACTTTCTCTCCCAGATTTTTGCACGTCACTCCAATTTAGGTGATGAATAATTTTAAAAGATAAAGAGTTCATTAAGTGCATAAGACACAATTATATGTATCATCATCATTCCTTTAAATCACCATTCTTTACTGAAATTGTTGTAGTTTTGCGCTCCTGTATGTGTTATAAGTTTAATGTCGTCTTAAGACAAAGTATCTTCCTTTTTTAACCTTATTTTATTATACCATTTTTAGTAATGCCCACTACATTCTATGTGTTATCTTTAAATAATTTAATCTTGCAATTCAAATCAATGATTATTGATAATAAGCTTGTCTCCTTTGAAGAACAAAGATGGTACCTTTTCTACGTACGAGTGTAAGAGAACTACTTCACTGATTGAGGTGAGTATTTGGCAGTTTTACATCTCTTATATGGGAAACCAAGTGCACCAATTCTATGGGGACTATGTGTAACCAGGTTTTAAAGACCTTGTGTACACAAAATAATCTTAAAATAAGGACTAGCAGTTTCAGTTTGCAAATTCAGAATGAAAATTCAGATGTAACCAATTCTCGGCCAGAGTTACAGTCAATTTAAATTTTAAAAACTAACGAAATAGACAACCCACTACACTACACTTGACCACACATGGGAATCAGCTACTTCTAAATAGTATTTTTTATCACCCAAAATGACAACTACCTGTACAATAATAGTGAGTAGTATCTATGGATGACAGAGATAGGAATGGGTCCATTTTATGCAGCATGTACCCTGTATATTAATGCTCGAACCCAATTAGCACATGAATATTATAAAAAATAAACTACAACATTATCTAATAGTTCAAACTGGGGAATAAATTTTAATATCTAGCATTCACTCATTGTTTATTCCTCTTATATTGTGTATTGTATATCTATTCAGAATGTCCAAATGATATTGTTGTTTTAACATGTTTTACTTGACCATACACTAACTTTTTAATTTGTAATAGGTTCTCAATCCTTCTGAGACTTTTCTGAATATTATGGTCGATTATCCGTAAGGAGGAAAACATCTTGCTTCCAGAAGATATCATTTATTCTTTTTTCCTTCATATACTTGGATAGCTAATTCATGTGCTTAAATTAATTGATAGATCGGTCGAATGCACATCATCGGTGCTTCAAGCCTTGATTATGTTTAGAGAAATTTACCCGGGGTACCGTGAAGAAGAGATAGGAAAATGCTTTAAAAATGCTTCCATATTTATTGAGAATAGTCAACGGAAGGATGGCTCATGGTATGTAAAACATTTTGTTTGTTGGTGTCAATTGTTTGAACTTTCAATATTGGCAGTCAATAATTTGATTATTTCTTATCTAATAGGTATGACACTTGGGGCATATGTTTCACTTATGGAACATTATTTGCTGTAGAAGGATTAATAGCTTCTGGAAGAACTTACGAAAACAATTCCTTCATACGCAATGCATGCAACTTTCTACTATCAAAGCAGCTAAGTACAGGTGGATGGGGAGAGACTTATGTTTCTAGTGAAATTGAGGTAATTGTTCTTGAGCAAGCTTTTGAGATGCTATCCGCAATGCATATAACCCCGCACTATTATTAGGGTTTGATAAGGTCATGCTTGGTTTGTAATTGCTTTTAGCTTGAGCAAGCTTTTGAGATGCTATCCGCCTATCCCTGAGCAAGCTTTCGAGATGCTATCCGCTAGTAGATGTATCTAGTAGATCATTAGCACAAACTCAATAGCCCCAAATAGTTCAGAAATTTGAACCATACATTGGAAAATCATTAGGAATAGACTGTGTTGTGCAACCCTGATCCCGCTAAACTAGCATCCTAGGTCTGTTAGAGTTGCAAGGCAAACTATTGAGCAACACAACCTTATAAGAGATCTTTGGCCCCCCGTTCGTATAATTTCTGCTCTCTACTTCCCTCCACAGCCATGTTTGTTCATAGCATCTCGATAATTGCTAAGTTCTAATTTCTGGCCAAATGTTTGTTGAACGAGCCTGATTTCGTTGCAACAGGTTAGATTTCTGGCGAAATACATATGATATAACGGCATGTATATCATATGATATACCATGGCTGGCGTGTAGGTTTTAGTAAACGAAAGGTCCATTGACGGCATGCTGCCCAAATCAATGATTGCTTAGTTGTAGGTTCAAGGAAACTAGAAAGGGAAAAATCCCGTTTAAGATCATATCCTTTTATGTGAGAAAATGCAATAAGTATCGTACCTCATTTTATTGTTCACCTCCAACAGTGCTGAAAACGCACATACAGTCTATACTGAAACCAGCATCCCTTTTGGAACCCCGATAAAGTGGGACCGGCTAGGGGTTCACCTAGGGATTAACTAGCTGCGTTTTCAATCTGGTTTGTTTCAATTGATGTGATGGAAGCATCTTGGAAGTGAAATTGTGACAAAATACGTTTGTCCTTATTTGTTAGTCGATGCTAGCTTCTCTTACCTTACCTGGCTGAATGTTTTACCGTAAAGCCCTTGTTGTGCAAACTACCAACTCGAGTCCATTGATTGAATAATTAATCATGTCATAATGATTAGCCATTTAAAATTGGTATAGTTGAAAATGTCTAGATCCCGTTCCCTTTGAACCATTGACATATTGTGAGTTCTGATTAGGGAAAATCTTAATGAATTTAATGATGGTTTCCACTCTAATATTTTACAGTCTTATGTGGATGCTGGGAGTCCTCATGCAGTCAACACTGCTTGGGCAATGTTAGCTTTAATTTATGCTGGGCAGGTATGTTTTCTTCATGGTTCATTTGAATTGACTCAGGGCTGCTAAACTATTCGGGCATCCACATGTTATTTTCGTATCACGGTTATTATATTCAGGTTGAGCGAGATCCCACACCACTATATTATGCTGCAAAAGAATTGGTCAATATGCAACTAGACACAGGCGAGTTTCCCCAGCAAGTAAGCATTCAACTTTTGAGGGTACATTAATAGTTTATTGTTCCTGCTTAGGATCATAACCAGTGAATACTCTTCAAAAAAATCAAGGCACAACACCCTACCATGATCGTGTCGAATCCTCTGATAACCTTGATATACTAATACATACTCCCTCCGTCCCAAAATAAGTGACTCAAAAATGACTCAACTTTGTACTAACTTTAGTACAAAGTTGAGTCACTTATTTTGGGACGGAGGAAGTATATGACACTATTATGCCAACGTACATTTTTTTGGAAATGTCTGTTACTGCTTCCTAAAGCAATCTGAAGTTTCACCTTTGGTGACAGGAACACATTGGATGCTTCAACTGCTCCTTTTATTACAATTACGGTAACTACAACAATTTATTCCCCATCTGGGCTCTTGGGGAGTTACATCATCGACTGCGTGAGAAGAACTGAATCCACTGAACATCTTGCCTTCCTGAGTTAATTATGCAGTACGTTGATTGCTGAAATAATACTTGAGTACTGAATACTATAGATAGTGTACTAACTCTGGAGAGAAGTCTAGGGATTTTTATGTGATGGAGCCGTGGTATGTAATAATACTCTGGAAAACAATGTATGCAGGATGTGTATTCATTCAAATAATTATCTTATATTCCAATAATATCCAATGGTTTGTGGAATGTATATTTATTTTCGTACAGTGTTAACAGCTAGAGAAAGAAACACAAATTCAACATGCAATGCCTAATATGGACATATCACTCAATAAATCTGCAAGCAATCACTGTTACTGTATGAAAGAATTGAGTGAATGAGATTTTGTTCGAGTAGGTCAAAGATCCATCGACTGAATCTAATTCTTACCAAAATATATTGACTCTTCATACATACAATGGTTTGCAGAGTTACGCTTCTTTCAAGCTACCAGGAGAGGAGAGTCGGTGGACGAAACAGAGTATGCAGCAAGAAACAGAGAAGGTTGGCCTTTTTACTTTTCTTTTCCTTTTGCTTCATCCTGCTACAAGATTAACTACTAACAGTACAACTGACAAGAAACTGAGCATATAGAACTACTAAGGGGTACTCCCTCCGTTCGGAATTACTTGTCTCGGAAATGGATGTATCTAAAACTAAAATACATCTAGATACATCCATTTCCGCGACAAGTAATTCTGAACGGAGGGAGTACCTTATAGTGGGCAGATTATAGGGGGTACTCCCTCCGTCCGAAAATACTTGTCATCAAAATGGACAAAAAGGAATGTATAGAACTAAAATACATCTAGATACATCCCTTTTTATTCATTTTGATGACAAGTATTTCCGGACGGAGGGAGTACCTTATAGTGTCCAACAGGAACAGAGGAGGAGCTGCTCTGTCTCGGCAACCAAAAAAGTGGAAGCATGGACCAAATAATGCTGAAGAATAGCTTATTGTCAGAAAGGTTATCTTTGGGTTTCAGAAGCCAAGATTAATGCTGAAGCCAGGACCAGAAAAAGTGAAATCCCCAACGAGAATGGTTCAATAAAACGAAAATGGTTACATATACTCCATTGTAATATTGGGGATGGCTCAGCTGAGAAAAGGCTATTGCAGTCTAATATATCCAACCTCTTAATAAATCTGCATTTTCGATGTTCAAACTTGTCTACATTTTCGATCAAGCCTTTGAGTGTGAGTGACACGGAGTCACCAGGCCTCGAGAAGTGAAGGTAGACAACATACATGAAACCAACTGTAGATTTTCGTCTCAAGATTAGTAGATTCATTAGATAGTAAGGGTGCATTAGATCTTGGGCATCCAGAACAGTGGATATCCCGGTATTACGTACTCCCTCCGTTCCATTCACTCGTCGTTTTTGGCGATTATGGTCCGTTTCATCGGCTATTACTTACCATTTTGGGGTCCCAGAGCGATTTCCACGATTGACGAACCCCGGGGTCCATTTACATGTCGGTCATCAACACTCGCCGTTTTGGCCTATTCTGGCCCGTTACATGGGCTATTAATTACTGTTTTCGGGTCCTGCAGCGATTTCCATGATTAACGATCCCGAGGTGCATTTACGTGTTCGACATCAAAACTCCCAGTTTCGGCCGATTCTCGCCCGTATCGTGGACTATAAGGGATTATGTTTAGGGTTTAGAGTTTTGGGTTTTGGGTCTCGGAGTGATTTTCATGGTTGCTGAAGCCAAGGTGCGCTTACTTGTCGTTCATCATCACTCACCGTTTTCAGTGATTCTGGCCCGTTTCAATAACTTACCCTTTTGGCTGATTCTGGCCCGTTTCATGGACTATTACTCATCGTTTTGGGGTCCCGGAGTGATTGTCAAGGTTGCTGAACCCTATGGCACACTTACGCGTCGTTCATCAACACTTGCAGTTTTGGCCGATTCTAACCCGTTTCATGGGCTATAACTCACCGTTTTGGCTCCCGGAGCGATTTCCACGATTAACGATCCCACATTTACGTGTTCGTCATCGAAACTAACAGTTTCGGCCGATTCTGGCCCATTTCGTGGACTATTACTCACCGTTTTGGAGTCTCAGAGCGATTTCAACGATTAACGGTCCCAAGGTGCGTTTACGTGTTCGTCATACAAACTCACAGTTTCGGCAATTCTGGCACGTTTCGTGGGCTATTACTTGCCCTTTCGGAGCCCCAGAGTGATTTTCATGGTTGATGAACCCCCAAGGTGCGCTTACGTGTCGTTCATCAAGACTCGCTGTTTTGGACTATTCTGGCCCGTTTCGTGGACTATTACTCACCATTTTGAGTCCCGGAGTGATTTTCATGGTTGGTGAACCACAAGGTGCGCTTATGTGTCGTTCCTCATCACTCGCCGTTATGGGCGATTATGGCCCGTTTCATCGGCTATTACTTACCATTTTGGTGTCCCGGAGCGATTTCCACGATTGACGAACCCTGGGGTGCATTTACGTGCCGGTCATCAACACTCGCCGTTTTGGCATATTCTGGCCCGTTATATGGGCTATTAATTACTGTTTTGGGGTCCCCAAGCGATTTCCATGATTATCGATCCCCGAGGTGCATTTACGTGTTCGACATCAAAACTTCCAGTTTCGGCCGATTCTCGCCCGTATCGTGGACTATTAGGGATTATGTTTAGGGTTTTGGGTTTTGGGTCCCGGAGTGATTTTCATGGTTGCTGAACCCAAGGTGCGCTTACTTGTCGTTCATCATCACTCGCCGTTTTCGGTGATTCTGGCCCATTTCAATAACTTACCCTTTTGGCTGATTCTGGCCCGTTTCATGGACTAGTACTCATCGTTTTGGGGTCCCGGAGTGATTGTCAAGGTTGCTGAACTGTAAGGTGCCCTTACGCGTCGTTCATCAACACTTGCAGTTTTGGCCGATTCTAACCCGTTTCATGGGCTATACCTCACCCTTTTGGCTCCCGGAGCGATTTCCACGATTAACGATCGCACGTTTATGTGTTCGTCGTCGAAACTAACAGTTTCAGCCGATTCTGGCCCATTTCGTGGGCTATTACTCACTATTTTGGAGTCTCAGAGCGATTTCAATGATTAACGATCCCAAGGTGCATTTACGTGTTCGTCATACAAACTCGCAGTTTCAGCCAATTCTGGCCCGTTTCGTGGGCTATTACTCGCTGTTTCAAAGCCCCGAAGTGATTTTCATGGTTGCTGAACCACCAAGGTGCGCTAATGTGTCGTTCATCAAGACTCGCTGTTTTGGACTATTTTGGCCCGTTTCGTGGACTATTACTCACCATTTTGGGTCCCGAAGTGATTTTCATGGTTGCTGAACCACAAGGTGCGCTTATGTGTCCTTCCTCATCACTCGTCGTTTTGGGTGATTATGGCCCGTTTCATCGGCTATTACTTACCATTTTGGGGTCACGGAGCGATTTCCACGATTGACGAACCCCGGGGTGCATTTACGTGTCGGTCATCAACACTCGCCGTTTTGGCCTATTCTGGCCCGTTACATGGGCTATTAATTACTGTTTTGGTGTCCCGTAGCGATTTCCATGATTAACGATCCCCGAGGTGCATTTACGTGTTCGGCATCAAAACTCCCAGTTTCGGCCGATTCTCGCCCGTATCGTGGACTATTAGGGATTATGTTTAGGGTTTAGGGTTTTGGGTCCCGGAGTGATTTTCAAGGTTGCTGAACCCAAGGTGCGCTTACTTGTCGTTCATCATCACTCGCCTTTTTGGGTGATTCTGGCCCGTTTCAATAACTTACCCTTTTGGCTGATTCTGACCCGTTTCATGGACTATTACTCATCGTTTTGGGGTCCCGGAGTGATTGTCAAGGTTGCTGAACCCTATGGCGCACTTATGCGTCGTTCATCAACTCTTGTAGTTTTGGCCGATTCTAACCCGTTTCATGGGCTATAACTCACCGTTTTGGCTCACGGAGCGATTTCCACGATTAACGATCCCACGTTTACGTGTTCGTCATCGAAACTAACAGTTTCGGCCGATTCTGGCCCATTTCGTGGGCTATTACTCACCGTTTTGGAGTCTCAGAGCGATTTCAACGATTAACGATCCCAATGTGCGTTTACGTGTTCGTCATACAAACTTGCAGTTTCGGCCAATTCTGGCCCGTTTCGTGGGCTATTACTTGCCGTTTCGGAGCCCCGGAGTGATTTTCATGGTTGATGAACCCCCAAGGTGCGCTTACGTGTCGTTCATCAAGACTCGCTGTTTTGGACCATTCTCGCCCGTTTCGTGGACTGTTACTCACCATTTTGGGTCCCGGAGTGATTTTCATGGTTGCTGAACCACAAGGTGCGCTTATGTGTCATTCCTCATCACTCGCCGTTTTGGGCGATTCTGCCCCGTTTCATGGGCTATTACTTACCGTTTTGGGGTCCCGGAGCGTTTTCCCGATTGACGAACCGCGGGGTGCATTTACGTCTCGTTCATCAACACTCGTAGTTTCGGCCATTTCTGACCCTATAGTGGACTATTACTCACCGTTTTGGGGTCCTGGGGCGATTTTCATGACTGATGAACCCCGAGGTGTGTTTACGTGTCGGTCATCAACACTCGTCGTTTTGGCCGATTCTGGCTCGTATCGTGGACTATTACTCACCGTTTTGGGGTCCCAAAACAATTTTCATGGTTGCTGAACCCTAGGGTGCCCGTACGTGGCGTTCATCAACACTCGCCGTTTTGGCCAATTCTGGCCCGTTTGATGGGCTATTACCTACTGTTTTGGGGCCCCGGAGCGATTTCCATGATTAACGATCCCCGAGGTGCATTTACGTGTTCGACATCTAAACTCCCAGTTTCGACCGATTCTCGCCCGTATCGTGGACTGTTAGGGATTATGTTTAGGGTTTTGGGTTTTGGGTCCCGGAGTGATTTTCATGGTTGCTGAACCCAAGGTGCGCTTACTTGTCGTTCATCATCACTCGCCGTTTTCGGTGATTCTGGCCCGTTTCAATAACTTACCCTTTTGGCCGATTCTGGCCCGTTTCATGGACTATTACTCATCGTTTTGGGGTCCCGGAGTGATTGTCAAGGTTGCTGAACCCTAAGGTGCACATACGCGTCGTTCATCAACATTTGCAGTTTTGGCCGATTCTAACCCGTTTCATGGGCTATAACTCACCGTTTTGGCTCCCGGAGCGATTTCCACGATTAACGATCCCACGTTTCCGTGTTCGTCATTGAAACTAACAGTTTCGGCCGATTCTGGCCCATTTCGTGGGCTATTACTCACCGTTTTGGAGTCTTAGAGCGATTTCAAGATTAACGATCCCAAGGTGCGTTTACGTGTTCATCATATAAACTCGCAGTTTCGGCCAATTCTGGCCCGTTTCGTGGGCTATTACTTGCCGTTTCGGAGACCCGGAGTGATTTTCATGGTTGCTGAACCCCCAAGGTGCGCTTACGTGTTGTTCATCAAGGCTCCCTGTTTTGGACTATTCTGACCCGTTTCGTGGACTATTACTCACCATTTTGGGTCCCGGAGTGATTTTCATGGTTGCTGAACCACAAGGTGCGCTTATGTGTCATTCCTCATCACTCGCCGTTTTGGGCGATTCTGGCTCGTTTCATGGGCTATTACTTACCGTTTTGAGGTCCCGCAGCGATTTCCACGATTGACGAACCCCGGGGGTGCATTTACGTGTTGGTCATCAACACTCGCCGTTTTGGCCTATTCTGGCCCGTTACATGGGATATTAATTACTATTTTGGGGTCCTGTAGCGGTTTCCATGATTAACGATCCCCGAGGTGCATTTAAGTGTTCGACATCAAAACTCCCAGTTTCGGCCGATTCTCGCCCGTATCGTGGACTATAAGGGATTATGTTTAGGGTTTAGGGTTTTGGATTTTAGGTCCCGAAGTGATTTTCATGGTTGCTGAACCCAAGGTGCGCTTACTTGTCGTTCATCATCACTCGCCGTTTTCGGTGATTCTGGCCCGTTTCAATAACTTACCCTTTTGGCCGATTCTGGCCCGTTTCATGGACTATTACTCATCGTTTTGGGGTCCCGGAGTGATTATCAAGGTTGCTGAACCCTATGGCGCACTTATGCGCCGTTCATCAACTCTTGCAGTTTTGGCCGATTCTAACCCGTTTCATGGGCTATAACTCACCGTTTTGGCTCCCGGAGGGATTTCCATGATTAACGATCCCACGTTTACGTGTTCGTCATCGAAACTAACAGTTTCGACCGATTCGGGCCCATTTCGTGGGCTATTACTCACCGTTTTGGGGTCTCAGAGCGATTTCAACGATTAATGATCCCAATGTGCGTTAACGTGTTCGTCATACAAACTCGCAGTTTCGGCCAATTCTGGCCCGTTTCGTGGGCTATTACTTGTCGTTTCGGAGCCCCGGAGTGATTTTCATGGTTGATGAACCCCCAAGGTGCGCTTACGTGTCGTTCATCAAGACTCGCTGTTTTGGACTATTCTCGCCCGTTTCGTGGACTATTACTCACCATTTTGAGTCCCGGAGTGATTTTCATGGTTGCTGAACCACAAGGTGCGCTTATGTGTCATTCCTCATCACTCGCCGTTTTGGGCGATTCTGGCCCGTTTCATGGGCTATTACTTACCGTTTTGGGGTCTCGGAGCGATTTCCACGATTGACGAACCCCGGGGTGCATTTACATGTCGGTCATCAACACTCGTAGTTTCGGCCATTTCTGACCCTATAGTGGTCTATTACTCACCGTTTTGGGGTCCCAGGGCGATTTTCATGACTGATGAACCCCGAGGTGCGTTTACGTGTCGGTCATCAACACTCGTAGTTTTGGCCGATTCTGGCCCGTATCGTGGACTATTACTCACCGTTTTGGGGTCCCGAAAAGATTTTCATGGTTGCTAAACCCCAGGGTGCCCGTACGTGGCGTTCATCAACACTCGCCGTTTTGGCCAATTCTGGCCCGTTTGATGGGCTATTACCTACTGTTCTGGGGCCCCGGAGCGATTTCCATGATTAATGATCCCCGAGGTGCATTTACGTGTTCGACATCAGAACTCCCAATTTCGACCGATTCTCGCCCGTATCGTGGACAGTTAGGGATTATGTTTAGGGTTTTGGGTTTTGGGTCCCGGAGTGATTTTCATGGTTGCTGAACCACAAGGTGCGCTTATGAGTCATTCCTCATCACTCGCCGTTTTGGGCGATTCTGGCTCGTTTCATGGGCTATTACTTACAGTTTTGGGGTCCCGGAGCGATTTCCACGATTGACGAACCCCAGGGTGCATTTACGTGTCGGTCATCAACACTCGTAGTTTCGCCAATCTCTGACCCTATAGTGGACTATTACTAACTATTTTGGGGTCCCAAGCCGATTTTCATGACTGATGAACCCCGAGGTGCGTTTACGTGTCGGTCATCAACACTCGTAGTTTTGGCCGATTCTGGCCCGTATCGTGGACTATTACTCACCGTTTTGGGGTCCCGAAACGATTTTCATGGTTGCTGAACCCCAGGGTGCCCGTACGTGGCGTTCATCAACACTCGCCGTTTTGGCCAATTCTGGCCCGTTTGATGGGCTATTACCTACTGTTTTGGGGCCCCGGAGCGATTTCCATGATTAATGATCCCCGAGGTGCATTTACGTGTTCGACATCAAAACTCCTAGTTTCGACCGATTCACGCCCGTATCGTGGACAGTTAGGGACTATTTTTAGGGTTTTGGGTTTTGGGTCCCGGAGTGATTTTCATGGTTGCTGAACCACAAGGTGCGCTTATGAGTCATTCCTCATCACTCACCGTTTTGGGCGATTCTGGCTCGTTTCATGGGCTATTACTTACAGTTTTGGGGCCCCGGAGTGATTTCCACGATTGACGAACCCCGGGGTGCATTTACGTGTCGGTCATCAACACTCGTAGTTTTGGGAATTTTGACCCTATAGTAGACTATTACTAACTGTTTTGGGGTCCCGGGCCGATTTTCATGACTGATGAACCCCGAGGTGCGTTTACGTGTCGGTCATCAACACTCGTAGTTTTGGCCGATTCTGGCCCGTATCATGGACTATTACTCACCGTTTTGGGGTCCCGAAACGATTTTCATGGTTGCTGAACCCCAGGGTGCCCTTACGTGTCGTTCATCAACACTCACCGTTTTGGCCAATTCTGGCCCGTTTCATGGGCTATTACCTACTGTTTTGGGGTCCCAGAGCGATTTCCATGATTAACGAACCCCGAGGTGCATTTACGTGTTCGACATTAAAACTCCCAGTTTCGGCCGATTCTCGCCCGTATCGTTGACTGTTAGGGATTATGTTTAGGGTTTTGGGTTTTTGGTCCCGGAGCGATTTCCACGATTGACGAACCCCGGGGTGCATTTACGTGTCGGTCATCAACACTCGTAGTTTCGGCCATTTCTGACCCTATAGTGGACTATTACTCACCGTTTTGGTGTCCCGGGGCGATTTTCATGACTGATGAACCCCGAGGTGCGTTTACGTGTCGGCCATCAACACTCGTAGTTTTGGCCGATTCTGGCCCGTATCGTGGACTATTACTCACCGTTTTGGGGTCTCGAAACGATTTTCATGGTTGCTGAACCCCAGGGTGCCCGTACGTGGCGTTCATCAACACTCGCCGTTTTGGCCAATTCTGGCCCGTTTGATGGGCTATTACCTACTGTTTTGGGGCCCCGAAGCGATTTCCATGATTAATGATCCCCGAGGTGCATTTACGTGTTCGACATCAAAACTCCCAGTTTCGACCGATTCTCGCCCGTATCGTGGACAATTAGGGATTATTTTTAGGGTTTTGGGTTTTGGGTCCTGGAGTGATTTTCATGGTTGCTGAACCACAAGGTGCGCTTATGAGTCATTCCTCATCACTCGCCGTTTTGGGCGATTCTGGCTCGTTTCATGGGCTATTACTGACAGTTTTGGGGTCCCGGAGCGATTTCCACGATTGACGAACCCCGGGGTGCATTTATGTGTCGGTCATCAACACTCGTAGTTTCGGCAATTTCTGACACTATAGTGGACTATTACTAACTGTTTTGGGGTCCCGGGCCGATTTTCATGACTGATGAACCCCGAGTTGCGTTTACGTGTCGGTCATCAACAC
>LR738716.1:3672120-3688076 GCA_902687465.1 Secale cereale
AGAATCGGCCAAAACTGCGAGTGCCGATGACCGACACGTAAACGCACCCCGGGGTTCGTTAATCGTGTAAATCACTCCGGGACACCAAAACAGTGAGTAATAGTCCATGAAACGGGCCAGAATCGGCCAAAACTGCGACTGTTGATGACCGGCACGTCAACGCACCCCGGGGTTCGTTAATCGTGGTAATCACTACGGGACACCAAAACGGTGAGTAATAGTCCACGAAACGGGCCAGAATCGTTCTAACATCTTTGTGCCGAAAGCATATGAACGCGTTACGAAAGGGTTTTGCAATCCCCGGATCAGCATAGCCAAGGACCCTTTAAGATGCAACTCGCAATCGGAACATCGGTCATAATACCACTTCACTCAATGTAGAACCCCGAACTCGCTAACCTGCATTCATTGTAAGAATGCCTACGATCTACTGGATAAGCCCACCTATGAATTTCCGAAAGATTCCAGTTATGCAATCAGGTGTTGGGGATACACGGGAAGCACCGCGCCATCAACTCTAAACCTACATCCAGGTGTATCCATCCTTCAACACATAACCAGTCTTTCTCGGAAACTGTTTACCTCGGACCTTCGAAAAGCATCCACTATACCAAGCTATGGCAATACTCCCGAACTACCTCCCCAGTACTGGGTGATGTCGGGGTTATCTTGCCACTAACCGTATAGGAGAGATTTTCGATGTCGGCCGTCTTAAGTATTTAGTACTGCCGCGATATGCTTGTGACGACAATACCCCGAAGCTCAACTCCCCGGGACACTGCCACAAACCCTAATGTCAGGAGGCATCGAGAACAATATTCTCGTCACAAGAACATCGAAACAATCCCAGAATACTCGCGAGATTCCTAAAAAAAATTTGGTGCAATTTTTGAAAGTAGAAGAGGCAAGAGTAGTCGTCAGGAGTCCTCACCAGAGAGAAAAGGGATGAGAAGCAAAGAAATCCTACTCTCCGATATAATATAGGACTCAAAATGTTTTCAGTGTGTGCCTAGACTCGACCGTCAACGATTCGATCAATCAGTGGGGGCTCCTAGGTCGGAGAAGGCTCTGAATACCAACTTGTAATGCCCAGGATGGGACTAAATCTCCTACGTGTCGAGGCACGACTTAGAGACTTAACCCCATGCTGGAATGATCGCAAGTCTGGTATGTTTGCACAACTCATGTAAAAGAAGGGGATGGAAAACATAAAAAATAGTTGGCTTACACTCGCCACGTCACACAAATACAATACATGTCTCAAGCATCATACATTTAAAACATCACGGCCCTCTAAGGGTAAAATCCAAATGATAAGATACCAAACATAATTTAAATCCACAGGTCGGATCGAATCCTAGTAGAAGTCTCCACTAGTGATCATTAGGATAACGAACATAGTATCGACTACGCTCCTCGTCGTACTCCCAATCAAGCTCGGTGCCATCACCTGGATAGCTCACAACTGGACCTGCATCTGGTGTGGTGAAGTAACTGTGAGCCACAGAGGACTCAGCAATCCCGTTCCCGGGCAACAAGACTATTTAAGCCTTGGGAGAGGATAAGGCTGAAGAAAAGAATAAGTGTCTGCAGCAGCAACTAGCACTAGCTTACGTGAAAGAGTGCGAGAAGAGAAGTGCCTCGGTCGAGAGATGATCACGAAGTGATCCTAGCTACAGCTCAACAAACATAACCCCACCGTGTTCAACTCCCGAATCCCTATTCGGAAATTGACAGTCACGGTACACACGCTGGTAGTGTATTAGAACAATGTGTCAAGTTATCTACAACCGGATATTAACAAGCTCCCATCTGCCACATAACCGCGGGCACGGCTTTCGAAAGTTCATAACCCTGCAGGGGTGTTCCAACTTGGCCCATTACAAGCCCACGATCCGCGGAGTCGCAACTCCAAGGTGGGAAGACCCGAGTATTCTCGGAATCCCGTGCTGAAGATACTCCGAACTAAGGTAAGGCTAATCCAGCAAATCCTCCCGGCGTGTCGACACCCTGATGGTAGCCGCGCGTATCTAGTCTCAGGACACGACCAGATAGGTCAGCCTACAGGTATATACCAATCCTCGAGTTCCCTCGGGTGGCCCCGCAGTCTGCCCAGTTTGGACCAACACTCATGTAGAGCACTGGCCCGGGGGTTGTTAATTAAGAACTCGGGTTTGCAAGACCCTATGCAAGTTTTATTAGTTATTAGGCGAATAGTACCAATGTTGGGACTTGCTGGAAAAGACTTAGCACTTAGCGGTTTATCAAGGGGGTCCCATACACCCCAACCGTGTTAGGAACGCATAATCAAGGAACATAACACCGGTTTAAACGGTTCCTAACGGCATGAGTGGAACAAATCACCAAGCGAAAGGCTTAGCCTTCCACCCTTGCCAATATATGGATGATTTCATTTTAAAGCATTTATATAGTGTGATATATCCCAACAAACTTCAACATGAAGCAAGCATCTTCAATCTTCCCCTGCAACTAGCAATGCTATAAGAAGGGCTGAGCGAAGTGTACTTAGCCAAGCAACGGTTTGCATAGGTAGGGTGGTTAGACATGGACATGGTTACAAGTAGGAGGCTGACATGAAAGGCATGGGCATCGAGGCAAAACTATAGAGCGGAACTACTAGGAATAGGCAAAGATAGTAATGTTATCGGGGTTCGGTCATCTTGCCTGAAGTGTAGTCGTTCGGATCGTAAGAAGGGTCCTCGTGCTCAACCTCGCTGGTAACCTCGTGCTCGTACTCGTACTCGGTCTCAGCTTCCGGCTCTAAACAATACAATCACACAAGGCACAAATCAACAAGATGCAATGCGCACACCAAAATGATGGATGCATGATGGATGCACTAAAGGAGCACACGGAGCACGGAAAATAGCACTCAAGCAAATCACTTCAAAACATGATAACAATAAGAGATTATGAATCTACACGGAAAATCAATCAAGTTTCATATAAGACTCGCTGAAATCGGAGCTACGGGCTAAAAGTTATGCCCGAAACAAGAAATAGGCGAAAGCTGAAAATTACAGCAACATAGCAACTTCGGAGCACTAGAAAAATAAACTACAGCACTCAAACACCATGGCAAAGAGCATGAACATAAACTAGACATATCCTACAGCAAATAAGTCCAAAGGTGCACCCCCAAAGGAGCCACGGATCAATAGCAACAAGCTTGGACATATTGAACTTGACAATAAAATTCTGACAGCAGAATTTTATTGAAACTTTGGAGCAAAAGTTAAACATGCTACAGCCACTTAAATAAGCATGTGATAACATGAATGGAAAGCCAACAATATCTACTACAAGGAACCATCAAGATCCACCCCAAAACTATCATGGTTTGTCCTAGAGCAGCAAGCAAACATGGCATCGGAACGTTACAGATTTCAGACTTAGTGAAAATCCACTAAGTATTAAAACAGCAGTTTCATCATGGCATATAAAAGAGCAAGTTTAAGTCACCTCGAAACTAAACATGGCAAGTGGTAAGCACCACATCAAAGTACACATAATGGTGATTCCGAAACATACAAGCATGCATCATGGAGATAAACACAACGATAGCAATGAGCTCAACAAGATGACATTTCATAACAAGTGAAACAACATCACAGCCACATGGCACTTTGCAACGAGGATAACCATGGCAAGAATAAATCTATCATGCAACCTATCACAAGCAACATGTAGAGCATGGCAAGACGATCACGCGGACATGTCATTTGCATCATTCGGATAAACGAGCTAAAAGATATCACATAGCAAAGATGGCATAAAAACATCACATAATAGCAGTTTATACCGGGATGCACTCTTGCAACAGAAAAATAAGCACCTAGATGATCTCTAACATGCATGGCACAATGGAATGAATCGTAGTGCTAGTCACCACGAACGTCCGGACATCTCATTTGCGCAAAACGGATCACCACACTAAAAGTTATCAGCATTTGAAATTAGCATCAGACACAAACAAATCTGGGGACTTAGCACTGAAAACTACCTCCGATCTGAAAAAGAGGTCAACGGGCCAACGGATCTGGCCCGGGTCGAAGGAGGCCGGTGGCTGCGATGGAGACGGCCTGGAGTCAACGGATCGGGCCCGGGTTGAGGCGGAAGGGGAAACGGGCCTGGGGGCGGCGGCCGGCTCGGTGCAGGCTGGGCCGTCGGAGCGGCGCTGGGATGCGCGGCCCGCGACGGAGGCGGACAGCCCTGGCGCGGCTGGAGGCCCGCGGTGATGGATCCGCCTGGCGAAGGAGAAGGCGCGGCCCGCGAAGCGGCTTCGGCTCGGGCGGCTCGGTGGAGCGCCTGGAGGCCCGCTCGCGAAGGAGGCCCAGGCGGCCTCGGGTCCAGGCGGGGAAGTGAGTGGAGCGGCGAAGTTGGCGAGGCGATCGGCTCGGCTTGGGCCCGGTGGAGGGGGGCGATGCGGGAGCTGGCGGCCCGCGGCGATGCGAAGAGGCTGCGGCCCGAGGTGCTTCGCTGGAGGGAAGCCCAGGGTGATGCGGGACTCTGGGCCGCCTAGGGTTTCGGTGGAGGAAGGCCCAGGAGCTGCAGATCCGTTCGGGACGAGGAAAGCCTGGCTCCCTCGATCCTTCCTGGCGGCGGCGGCGAAGAAGCTTCGATCTGGCGGCGGGGAACCGACGATGGGAGGTGGTCCGGCAGCCCTGGGAGGCCCGCCGGCGGCCGGATCTGTACAACGGCGGCGGACCTAGCCGGAGGGAGGCGTGGAGAGGTGAGGTGGCACGATGGAGAGGTGAGAGGACTCCGGTGGAGAGGTGAGAAGCGGATTCCGGCGAACTTCCGGCGGGATTCCGGCGAAACTCCGGCGAGGTGGCTGGTGGCTGGAGGTGGAAGAAGGAGTGGGGGCTAGGGTTTCCTTAATTTGGAGCAAAATTTGGGGGAGTGGACAAATATATAGGCACAAGGAGCTAGGGTTGCCCAAATGGAGTGCGGTTTTTGGCCACCGGATCAGATTTGGATGGCCTAGATGATAGAAGTGGCTAGGAGTGGTTGGTGGGCTGTTGGAGGGGGTGTCTTGGGCCTCAAAGTGGAGGCACTTTGAGCCCACGCGAATAACTGTTGGGGTAGCAAACGGACTCGAAACGCGACGAGATTTGACAGGCGGGTTACACACACCAAAACAACAACACACGACAAGTCTCACGCCACACCGGTAACGTTACACGGCCAAACAACAAAGTAGGCCTACGGGACGCCACAGACACGTGAGGGAGCTCCGAAACACGAAACGGGCAACAGAAAGGAACGCATGGAACCGGATGCAACCGACAACACAAATGCAAAGCGATGCACATGTCTACATGATATGAATGAATGCCACACACGCACACAACAAAACGACGAAAACCCGAAAGACAAAGAACCCGGAATGGAATAGATGAAGCCGGAGATATATTATATGCCCAAAAGGGAAAGTATTACATCCGGGGCATTACAAACTCTCCTCTACTACAAAAAGATCTCGTCCCGAGATCTAGGACTGGAAAAAGGAAGGGTACTCGGAACGAAGATGATCTTCTCGTTCCCACGTAGCTTCTCGGTCGGTATGGTGTGACCACTTGACTTTCAAGAATTTGATGGACTTGTTGCGGGTCTTGCGTTCGGTTTCTTCGAGAATAGCAACGGGATGCTCTCGGTAAGAGAGGTCTTGTTGGAGATCAATCTCTTCAAACGGAATCATGCGCTCAGGTGCCTTGAAGCATTTGCGGAGTTGAGACACATGGAACACATCATGAACATTGGCGAAGTTGGGAGGGAGCTCAAGTTGATAGGCTAGATCGCCTCTTTTGCCAAGAATCTTGAAAGGCCCGACGTATCTAGGAGCAAGCTTCCCTTTGATACCGAATCTTTGGGTGCCTTTCATCGGAGAAACACGGAGATAGACATGATCACCAATGTTGAAGGCCAAATCACGATGCTTGCCGTCATAGTAACTCTTCTGACGCGACTGAGCGGCCTTGAGTTTCTCATGTATGACTTTGCACATTTCTTCGGCTTCTGAGATCAAGTCATTGCCAAGAAGTTGACGTTCGCCTGTTTCAGACCAGTTGAGAGGGGTACGGCACTTTCTGCCATAGAGGATTTCAAACGGAGCTTTGCCTGCACTTGCTTGAAAGCTGTTGTTGTAAGAGAACTCGACAAATGGAAGGCAGTCTTCCCATTTCATGCCGAAAGATATGACACAGGCTCTGAGCATGTCTTCTAGAATCTGATTCACTCGCTCGACTTGACCACTAGTCTGAGGGTGAAAAGCAGTGCTGAACCTGATCTTAGTGCCCATGGCGGACTGAAAGGAGTCCCAGAACTTTGAAGTGAACAAACTTCCATGGTCTGAGGATATAACTTGAGGAATGCCATGTAAGGACACAATTCTGGAAGTGTACAGCTCTGCCAATTGAGCTGCATTGATGGATTCTTTGACTGGAAGGAAGTGAGCGACTTTGGTAAGCTTGTCAATCACCACGAAGATAGAATCATTCCCTCTCTTGGATTTAGGAAAACCTGTGACTAAGTCCATTTCAATGTGGTCGAACTTCCACTCGGGAATAGGAAGAGGTTGGAGAAGACCGGCTGGACGTTGATGTTCTGCTTTCACTCTTCTGCAAACATCACATTCGTTCACGAATTGGGCAATCTCCCTTTTCATGCGTGTCCACCAGTAAGATTGCTTGAGGTCTTGGTACATCTTGGAACTGCCAGGATGAATGGAAAGGAGAGAATCATGTGCTTCTTCCATTATGAGTTTCCTGATATCACCTTTGGGAACAACGAGTCTGTCCTCGAAGAACAAGGTATCTCTCTCATCAACACGAAAGCACTTGTATTTTGGAGTGCCCTTTGCAATACCATGTTTCACCTTCTGCACCATGGCATCACTGAGTTGGGCCTCACGGACCTGATCTTCCAAGGTAGGAGCAACTTGAAGATTTGCAAGAAAACCCTGCGGAACAACTTGGAGGTTGAGCTTCCTGAATGCTTCACAAAGCTCAGGCTGGAACGGCTTGATAAGAAGGCTGTTGCAATATGCCTTTCTGCTCAAAGCATCTGCAATCACATTTGCCTTGCCAGGAGTGTATTCAATGCTGGGATTATACTCTTGGATCATTTCAACCCAACGAGTCTGGCGGAGGTTCAGATGCGGCTGTGTGAAGATGTACTTCAAGCTCTTGTGATCAGTGAAGATGTCGACTTTTCTGCCCAACAACAGATGTCTCCACGTAATCAAAGCATGTACCACAGCTGCTAGCTCGAGATCATGTGTGGGATAGTTCTTCTCACTTGGATTGAGCTGACGAGAAGTATATGCCACAATTCTCTTATCTTGCATCAGCACACCACCAAGACCTTGAAGAGAAGCATCACAGAATACTTCATAGGGCTTGGACTCATCTGGAGGAGTAAGAACTGGAGCAGAGACAAGCTTATCTTTGAGAGTTTTGAATGCCACTTCACACTCTGGAGACCAAAAGTATTTGACATTCTTCTGAAGCAAGTTGGAAAGAGGCTTGGCAATCTTGGAGAAGTTCTCAACGAACCTTCTGCAATAGCTGGCAAGACCCAGAAAACTGCGGAGTTGCTTGACGTTTTGAGGAGCTTCCCAGTTGACAATTGCTTCAACTTTCTCGGGATTTACCGCAATACCGTCAGCTGAGATGATATGGCCCAGGTACAAAACCTTACCGAGCCAAAACTCGCACTTGGAGAACTTGGCATAGAACTTATGCTCTCGGAGTCGATCAAGAACCAGACGTAAGTGCTTTTCGTGATCTTCTTCATTCTTGGAAAACACCAGAATATCATCCAGATACACAAGCACAAACTCGCCGGTATAGGGGTTGAAGATGTAATGCATCATTCTCGAGAAGGTAGGAGGAGCATTGGCGAGACCAAAGGACATGACGGTATACTCGTATGAACCGTAGCTCGTTCTGAAGGCCGTCTTGGGGATGTCTTCCTCGCGAATGCGAATTTGATGATAGCCCATTCGGAGATCGAGCTTAGAGAACACTTTAGCTCCTTTGAGCTGCTCGAAGAGTTCGTTGATGTTGGGGAGCGGATATTTGTTCTTTATTGTCTTCTTGTTCAATGGCCGGTAATCAACGCATAGACGCTCCGTGCCATCTTTCTTCTTGACAAATAAGACACCACAGCCCCAAGGAGACGTACTAGGCCTGATGAGACCCATACTCTCCTGTTTATCAAGCTGCTTCTTCAATTCCTTCAATTCATCTGGAGAGAGCTTGTACGGACGCCGACATGCTGGCTCAGTACCCGGCTCGAGTTCAATGACAAACTCCACCTGACGGTGTGGAGGCATGCCTGGAAGTTCTTCAGGAAAGATGTCTTGATATTCGTTTACCACCGGAATTTGAGATATGGCATTAGTTTCGCCCTTATCATTGAGAGAGAAAAGCCTGATAGTGTTATCCCTGGAGGCAAAGATAATCACATCTTCATCAGGATGAGTCATCTTGACTTCCTTCTGTGCACAATCAATGTGAGCATCATGCTGAGAAAGCCAATCCATTCCGAGGATGAGGTCGATGTCAGAATTACCAAGAACCACCGGATTAGCCAGAAAGCGATAATCACCCATGCGAATAGAAACATTCGGAGCCATTAAATTTGAAGTCATGTGCTTGCCCGGAGAAATAATCGACAACTTCTTATCCAGAAATACCGAAGTCAAATTATGCTTGGTGAAGAATGGCCTTGAAATGAAACTGAGAGATGCACCAGAATCAAATAATACTTTTGCAGGAAAAGAGTTCACTGAAAGGTTACCAATGATCACATCAGAAGAGTTCTCCGCCTTAGCTGCATTCATCAGATTCACCCTAGCATGCCTGGGATTATGCTTCACAATAGCCGAACTGACAAGTGGAGGTGGCGGAAGGCGCCTTGGGTTGTTGCACTTGTTGGAATAATGACCCTTCTGGCCACACTTGTAGCAAGTAACCTCAGAAAGTGGACGAGCAGGAGGAACAGTTGACTTGGATGCTTGAATCTGCAACTTGGACTGATTGTTGGAGTTGTGTGGGTGGGAGAAACCACGTCCACCGGAGTTCTTGTTGCTGTTGGAGTTGTTGTATGGAGCTCGAATCACTGGAGGAGGAGGAAGCCAAAATTTCTGTTGTTTCGAGACCATCTGAGACGATGAGGAAGAGTGAACGGCATCTCGAATCCTCTTTTTAGAAGCCTCCATCTTAAGCTGAGCTGCCTCTTGTTTCAAAGCCATGTTATAGAATTTGTCGAACTCATCGGGCTCGAACAAGGTGAGAGCAAGTTGAAGTTCGTCTTTCAGACCTCCATGGAACTGGTAGATTTTGCTCTTAGCATCAGGAATGTCTTGCTTAGCATAGCGGGCGAGGTTTTGGAACTTGACATTATACTGATAGACTGTCATAGAGCCCTGCTTCAGGTTGCGGAATTGCTCACGCATACCCTCGATGACACTTGTTGGAATGTGGTGAGAGCGAAAGTCCTTGCAGAAATCCTCCCAAGAGATCACACGACCTGGCTTGGAGTCTTTGTACTGCTGCCACCAGTCAGCTGCTTGGTCTTTGAGTTGGAAGGCTGCAAACTTCACATAATCCTCTTCTCTTACGTTACTGCACTCAAAATGTTTCTTTATGTCAGTTAACCAATCTTCAACATCAAGAGGGTCGACACAGTAACTGAAAGCTTTTGGATTATTGGCCAAGAACTGTTTGAGAGTAGCATGGTGCTGCTGGTTGAAGAAGTTGCCTTGATTCCCTGGAACACCCTGATTAGCTTGATTAGCTTGCATCTGCTGCATCATCTGCATCAACATCCGGGTGTTCTGAGCTGTAGTCTGCATAATCGCTCTCCAAGCCTCAGACGGAGGAGGAGGGGAAGGAGGACGATCTGGGACCTCTTCACCCTCCGGGTTAGCGTTGGGAACCCTTTTCGGAGCCATCCTGAAAGAGATGACCACGAATCAGCAATTGATTGACAGAAGGTATAAGCTGAATCAATGGAATGAATTGCAACAAGTCTTCACAATAATCATTCGAAAAATAGGAACGAATGAAATCATTCGAACAAGAGGAATGAATGAAATTCTCAGTTAAATGATAACATCATTCTTCACGAGAAGCCACATAGGGGACAAAAGGTAAATAAGAAAAACAACAAGGTACGGATGGAAACAAACACAAGATAGGAGCTTCGTTCTAACATCTTTGTGCTGAAAGCATATGAACGCGTTACGAAAGGGTATTGCAATCCCCGGATCAGCATAGCCAAGGACCCTTTAAGATGCAACTCCCGATCGGAACATCGGTCATAATACCACTTCACTCAATGTAGAACCCCGAACTCGCTAACCTGCATTCGTTGGAAGAATGCCTACGATCTACTGGATAAGCCCACCTATGAATTTCCGAAAGATTCCAGTTATGCAATCAGGTGTTGGGGATACACGGGAAGCACCGCGCAATCAACTCTAAACCTACATCCAGGTGTATCCATCCTTCAACACATAACTAGTCTTTCTCGGAAACTGTTTACCTCGGACCTTTGAAAAGCATCCACTATACCAAGCTATGGCAATACTCCCGAACTACCTCCCCAGTACTGAGTGATGTCGGGGTTATCTTGCCACTAACCGTATAGGAGAGATTTTCGATGTCGGCCGTCTTAAGTATTTAGTACTGCCGCGATATGCTTGTGACGACAATACCCCGAAGCTCAAGTCCCCGGGACACTGCCACAACCCCTAATGTCAGGAGGCATCGAGAACAATATTCTCGTCACAAGAACATCGAAACAATCCCAGAATACTCGCGAGATTCCTAAAAAAAATTTGGTGCAATTTTTGAAAGTAGAAGAGGCAAGAGTAGTCGTCAGGAGTCCTCTCCAGAGAGAAAAGGGATGAGAAGCAAAGAAATCCTACTCTCCGATATAATATAGGACTCAAAATGTTTTCAGTGTGTGCCTAGACTCGACCGTCAACGATTCGATCAATCAGTGGGGGCTCCTAGGTCGGAGAAGGCTCTAAATACCAACTTGTAATGCCCAGGATGGGACTAAATCTCCTACGTGTCGAGGCACGACTTAGAGACTTAACCCCATGCTGGAATGATCGCAAGTCTGGTATGTTTGCACAACTCATGTAAAAGAAGGGGATGGAAAACATAAAAAATAGTTGGCTTACACTCGCCACGTCACACAAATACAATACATGTCTCAAGCATCATACATTTAAAACATCACGACCCTCTAAGGGTAAAATCCAAATGATAAGATACCAAACATAATTTAAATCCACAGGTCGGATCGAATCCTAGTAGAAGTCTCCACTACTGATCATCAGGATAACGAACATAGTATCGACTACGCTCCTCGTCGTACTCCCAATCAAGCTCGGTGCCATCACCTGGATAGCTCACAACTGGACCTGCATCTGGTGTGGTGAAGTAACTGTGAGCCACAGAGGACTCAGCAATCCCGTTCCCGGGCAACAAGACTATTTAAGCCTTGGGAGAGGATAAGGCTGAAGAAAAGAATAAGTGTCTGCAGCAGCAACTAGCACTAGCTTACGTGAAAGAGTGCGAGAAGAGAAGTGCCTCGGTCGAGAGATGATCACGAAGTGATCCTAGCTACAGCTCAACAAACATAACCCCACCGTGTTCAACTCCCGAATCCATATTCGGAAATTGACAGTCACGGTACACACGCTGGTAGTGTATTAGAACAATGTGTCAAGTTATCTACAACCGGATATTAACAAGCTCCCATCTGCCACATAACCGCGGGCACGGCTTTCGAAAGTTCATAACCCTGCAGGGGTGTTCCAACTTGGCCCATTACAAGCCCACGATCCGCGGAGTCGCAACTCCAAGGTGGGAAGACCCGAGTATTCTCGGAATCCCGTGCTGAAGATACTCCGAACTAAGGTAAGGCTAATCCAGCAAATCCTCCCGGCGTGTCGACACCCTGATGGTAGCCGCGCGTATCTAGTCTCAGGACACGACCGGATAGGTCAGCCTACAGGTATATACCAATCGTCGAGTTCCCTCGGGTGGCCCCGCAGTCTGCCCAGTTTGGACCAACATTCATGTGGAGCACTGGCCCGGGGGTTGTTAATTAAGAACTCGGGTTTGCAAGACCCTATGCAAGTTTTATTAGTTATTAGGCGAATAGTACCAATGTTGGGACTTGTTGGAAAAGACTTAGCACTTAGCGGTTTATCAAGGGGGTCCCATACACCCCAACTGTGTCAGGAACGCATAATCAAGGAACATAACACCGGTTTAAACGGTTCCTAACGGCATGAGTGGAACAAATCACCAAGCAAAAGGCTTAGCCTTCCACCCTTGCCAATATATAGATGATTTCATTTTAAAGCATTTATATAGTGTGATATAACCCAACAAACTTCAACATGAAGCAAGCATCTTCAATCTTCCCCTACAACTAACAATGCTATAAGAAGGGCTGAGCGAAGCGTACTTAGCCAAGCAACGGTTTGCATAGGTAGGGTGGTTAGACATGGACATGGTTACAAGTAGGAGGCTGACATGAAAGGCATGGGCATCGAGGCAAAACTATAGAGCGGAACTACTAGGAATAGGCAAAGATAGTAATGTTATCGGGGTTCGGTCATCTTGCCTGAAGTGTAGTCGTTCGGATCGTAAGAAGGGTCCTCGTGCTCAACCTCGTTGGTAACCTCATGCTCGTACTCGTACTCGGTCTCAGCTTCCGGCTCTAAACAATACAATCACACAAGGCACAAATCAACAAGATGCAATGCGCACACCAAAATGATGGATGCATGATGGATGCACTAAAGGAGCACACGGAGCACGGAAAATAGCACTCAAGAAAATCACTTCAAAACATGATAACAATAGGAGATTATGAATCTATACGGAAAATCAATCAAGTTTCATATAAGACTCGCTGAAATCGGAGCTACGGGCTAAAAGTTATGCCCGAAACAAGAAATAGGCGAAAGCTGAAAATTACAGCAACATAGCAACTTCGGAGCACTAGAAAAATAAGCTACAACACTCAAACACCATGGCAAAGAGCATGAACATAAACTAGACATATCCTACAGCAAATAAGTCCAAAGGTGCACCCCCAAAGGAGCCACGGATCAATAGCAACAAGCTTGGACATATTGAACTTGACAATAAAAGTCTGACAGCAGAATTTTATTGAAACTTTGGAGCAAAAGTTAAACATGCTACAGCCACTTAAATAAGCATGTGAGAACATGAATGGAAAGCCAACAATATCTACTACAAGGAACCATCAAGATCCACCCCAAAACTATCATGGTTTATCCTAGAGCAGCAAGCAAACATGACATCGGAACGTTACAGATTTCAGACTTAGTGAAAATCCACTAAGTCTTAAAACAGCAGTTTCATCATGCTACAAAAAGAGCAAGTTTAAGTCATCTCGAAACTAAACATGGCAAGTGGTAAGCACCACATAAAAGTACACATGATGGTGATTCCGAAACATACAAGCATGCATCATGGAGATAAACACAACGATAGCAATGAGCTCAACAAGATGGCATTTCATAACAAGTGAAACAACATCACAGCCACATGGCACTTTGCAATGAGGATAACCATGGCAAGAATAAATCTATCATGCAACCTATCACAAGCAACATGTAGAGCATGGCAAGACGATCACGTGGACATGTCATTTGCATCATTCGGATAAACGAGCTAAAAGATATCACATAGCAAAGATGGCATAAAAACATCACATAACAACAGTTTATACCGGGATGCACTCTTGCAATAGAAAAATAAGCACCTAGATGATCTCTAACATGCATGGCACAATGGAATGAATAGTAGTGCTAGTCACCACGAACGTCTGGACATCTCATTTGCGCAAAACGGATCACCACACTAAAAGTTATCAGCATTTGAAATTAGCATCAGACACAAACAAATCTGGGGACTTAGCACTGAAAACTACCTCCGATCTGAAAAAGAGGTCAACGGGCCAACGGATCTGGCCCGGGTCGAAGGAGGCCGGTGGCTGCGGTGGAGATGGCCTGGAGTCAACGGATCGGGCCCGGGTTGAGGCGGAAGGGGAAACGGGCCTGGGGGCGGCGGCCGGCTCGGTGCAGGCTGGGCCGTCGGAGCGGCGCTGGGATGCGCGGCCCGCGACGGAGGCGGACAGCCCTGGCGCGGGTGGAGGCCCGCGGTGATGGATCCGCCTGGCGAAGGAGAAGGCGCGGCCCGCGAAGCGGCTTCGGCTCGGGCGGCTCGGTGGAGCGCCTGGAGGCCCGCTCGCGAAGGAGGCCCAGGCGGCCTCGGGTCCAGGCGGGGAAGTGAGTGGAGCAGCGAAGTTGGCGAGGCGATCGGCTCGGCTTGGGCCCGGTGGAGGGGGGCGATGCGGGAGCTGGCGGCCTGCGGCGATGCGAAGAGGCTGCGGCCCGAGGTGCTTTGCTGGAGGGAAGCCCAGGGCGATGCGGGACTCTGGGCCGCCTAGGGTTTCGGTGGAGGAAGGCCCAGGAGCTGCAGATCCGTTCGGGAGGAGGAAAGCCTGGCTCCCTCGATCCTTACTGGCGGCGGCGGCGAAGAACCTTCGATCTGGCGGCGGGGAACCGGCGACGGGAGGTGGTCCGGCAGCCCTGGGAGGCCCGCCGGCGGCCGGATCTGTACAACGGCGACGGACCTAGCTGGAGGGAGGCGTGGAGAGGTGAGGTGGCGCGGTGGAGAGGTGAGAGGACTCCGGTGGAGAGGTGAGAAGCGGATTCCGGCGAGGTGGTGTATTCCGGCGAACTTCCGGCGGGATTCCGGCGAAACTCCGGCGAGGTGGCTGGTGGCTGGAGGTGGAAGAAGGAGTGGGGGCTAGGGTTTCCTTAATTTGGGGCAAAATTTGGGGGAGTGGACAAATATATAGGCACAAGGAGCTAGGGTTGCCCAAATAGAGTGCGGTTTTTGGCCACCGGATCAGATTTGGATGGCCTAGATGATAGAAGTGGCTAGGAGTGGTTGGTGGGCTGTTGGAGGGGGTGTCTTGGGCCTCAAAGTGGAGGTACTTTGAGCCCACGCGAATAACTGTTGGAGTAGCAAACGGACTCGAAACGCGACGAGATTTGACAGGCGGGTTACACACACCAAAACAACAACACACGACAAGTCTCACGCCACACCGGTAACGTTACACGGCCAAACAACAAAGTAGGCCTACGGGACGCCACAAACACGTGAGGGAGCTCCAGAACACGAAACGGGCAACGGAAAGGAACGCGTGGAACCGGATGCAACCGACAACACAAATGCAAAGCGATGCACATGTCTACATGATATGAATGAATGCCACACACGCACACAACAAAATGAAGAAAACCCGAAAGACAAAGAACCCGGAATGGAATAGATGAAGCCGGAGATATATTATATGCCCAAAAGGGAAAGTATTACATCCGGGGCATTACATGATGACCGACACGTAAAGCACCCCGGGGTTCGTTAATCGTGGAAATATGTCCGGGACACCAACATGGTGAGCCCAGAATCGGCCAAAACTGCGAGTGCTGTTGACCGACACGTCAACGCACCCCGGGGTTCGTTAGTCGTGGAATTCTGTCCGGGACACGAAAACGGTGAGTAGTAGTCCACGAAACGGGCCAGAATTGGCCAAAACTGCGAGTGCTGATGACCGACCCGTAAACGCACCCCGGGGTTCGTTAATCGTGGAAATCACCCCGGGACACCAAAATGGTGAGTAATAGTCCACGAAACGGGCCAGAATCGGCCAGAACAGCGAGCGCTGATGACCGACACGTAAACGCACCCCGCGGGTCGTTAATCGTGGAAATCACTACGGAACACCAAAACGGTGAGTAATAGATTACGAAACGGGCCAGAATCGGCCAAAACAGCGAGGGTTGATGACCGACACGT
>LR738716.1:3701092-3711253 GCA_902687465.1 Secale cereale
AAACGGGCCAGAATCGGCCAAAACTGCGAGTGCTGATGACCGACACGTAAACGCACCCCGTGGTTCGTTAATCATGGAAATATGTCCCGGACACCAAAACGGTGAGTAATTGTCCACGAAACGGGCCAGAATCGGCCAAAACTGCGAGTGCTGATGACCGACACGTCAACGCACCCCGGGGTTCGTTAATCGTGGAATTCTGTCCGGGACACGAAAACGGTGAGTAGTAGTCCACGAAACGGGCCAGAATCGGCCAAAACTGCGAGTGCTGATCACCAATGTTGAATGCCAAATCACGATGCTTGCCGTCATAGTAACTCTTCTAACGCGACTGAGCGGCCTTGAGATTCTCGTGTATGACTTTGCACATTTCTTCGGCTTCTGAGATCAAGTCATTGCCAAGAAGTTGACGTTCGCCTGTTTCAGACCAGTTGAGAGGGGTACGGCACTTTCTGCCATAGAGGATTTCAAACGGAGCTTTGCCTGCACTTGCTTGAAAGCTGTTGTTGTAAGAGAACTCGGCAAATGGAAGGCAGTCTTCCCATTTCATGCCGAAAGATATGACACAGGCTCTGAGCATGTCTTCTAGAATCTGATTCACTCGCTCGACTTGACCACTAGTCTGAGGGTGAAAAGCAGTGCTGAACCTGATCTTAGTGCCCATGGCGGACTGAAAGGAGTCCCAGAACTTTGAAGTGAACAAACTTCCACGGTCTGAGGATATAACTTGAGGAATGCCATGTAAGGACACAATTCTGGAAGTGTACAGCTCTGCCAATTGAGCTGCATTGATGGATTCTTTGACTGGAAGGAAGTGAGCGACTTTGGTAAGCTTGTCAATCAGCACGAAGATAGAATCATTCCCTCTCTTGGATTTAGGAAAACCAGTGACGAAGTCCATTTCAATGTGGTCGAACTTCCACTCGGGAATAGGAAGAGGTTGGAGAAGACCGGCTGGACGTTGATGTTCTGCTTTCACTCTTCTGCAAACATCACATTCGTTCACGAATTGGGCAATCTCCCTTTTCATGCATGTCCACCAGTAAGATTGCTTGAGGTCTTGGTACATCTTGGAACTGCCAGGATGAATGGAAAGGAGAGAATCATGTGCTTCTTCCATTATGAGTTTCCTGAGATCACCTTTGGGAACAACGAGTCTGTCCTCGAAGAACAAGGTATCTCTCTCATCAACACGAAAGCACTTGTATTTTGGAGTGCCCTTTGCAATACCATGTTTCACCTTCTGCACCATGGCATCACTGAGTTGGGCCTCACGGACCTGATCTTCCAAGGTAGGAGCAACTTGAAGATTTGCAAGAAAACCCTGCGGAACAACTTGGAGGTTGAGCTTCCTGAATGCTTCACAAAGCTCAGGCTGGAACGGCTTGATAAGAAGGCTGTTGCAATTTGCCTTTCTGCTCAAAGCATCTGCAATCACATTTGCCTTGCCAGGAGTGTATTCAATGCTGGGATTATACTCTTGGATCATTTCAACCCAACGAGTCTGGCGGAGGTTCAGATGCGGCTGTGTGAAGATGTACTTCAAGCTCTTGTGATCAGTGAAGATGTTGACTTTTCTGCCCAACAACAGATGTCTCCACGTAATCAAAGCATGTACCACAGCTGCTAGCTCGAGATCATGTGTGGGATAGTTCTTCTCACTTGGCTTGAGCTGACGAGAAGTATATGCCACAATTTTCTTATCTTGCATCAGCACACCACCAAGACCTTGAAGAGAAGCATCATAGAATACTTCATAGGGCTTGGACTCATCTGGAGGAGTAAGAACTGGAGCAGAGACAAGCTTATCTTTGAGAGTTTTGAATGCCACTTCACACTCTGGAGACCAAAAGTATTTGACATTCTTCTGAAGCAAGTTGGAAAGAGGCTTGGCAATCTTGGAGAAGTTCTCAACGAACCTTCTGCAATAGCTGGCAAGACCCAGAAAACTGCGGAGTTGCTTGACGTTTTGAGGAGCTTCCCAGTTGACAATTGCTTCAACTTTCTCGGGATTTACCGCAATACAGTCAGCTGAGATGATATGGCCCAGGTACAAAACCTAACCGAGCCAAAACTCGCACTTGGAGAACTTGGCATAGAACTTATGCTCTCGGAGTCGATCAAGAACCAGACGTAAGTGCTTTTCGTGATCTTCTTCATTCTTGGAAAACACCAGAATATCATCCAGATACACAAGCACAAACTCGCCGGTATAGGGGTTGAAGATGTAATGCATCATTCTCGAGAAGGTAGGAGGAGCATTGGCGAGACCAAAGGACATGACGGTATACTCGTATGAACCGTAGCTCGTTCTGAAGGCCGTCTTGGGGATGTCTTCCTCGCGAATGCGAATTTGATGATAGCCCATTCGGAGATCGAGCTTAGAGAACACTTTAGCTCCTTTGAGCTGCTCGAAGAGTTCGTTGATGTTGGGGAGCGGATATTTGTTCTTTATTGTCTTCTTGTTCAATGGCCGGTAATCAACGCATAGACGCTCCGTGCCATCTTTCTTCTTGACAAATAAGACACCACAGCCCCAAGGAGACGTACTAGGCCTGATGAGACCCATACTCTCCTGTTTATCAAGCTGCTTCTTCAATTCCTTCAATTCATCTGGAGAGAGCTTGTACGGACGCCGACATGCTGGCTCAGTACCCGGCTCGAGTTCAATGACAAACTCCACCTGACGGTGTGGAGGCATGCCTGGAAGTTCTTCAGGAAAGACGTCTTGATATTCGTTTACCACCGGAATTTGAGATATGGCATTAATTTCGCCCTTATCATTGAGAGAGAAAAGCCTGATAGTGTTATCCCTGGAGGCAAAGATAATCACATCTTCATCAGGATGAGTCATCTTGACTTCCTTCTGTGCACAATCAATGTGAGCATCATGCTGAGAAAGCCAATCCATTCCGAGGATGAGGTCGATGTCAGAATTACCAAGAACCACCGGATTAGCCAGAAAGCGATAATCACCCATGCGAATAGAAACATTCGGAGCCATCAAATTTGAAGTCATGTGCTTGCCCGGAGAAATAATCGACAACTTCTTATCCAGAAATACCGAAGTCAAACTATGCTTGGTGAAGAATGGCCTTGAAATGAAACTGAGAGATGCACCAGAATCAAATAATACTTTTGCAGGAAAAGAGTTCACTGAAAGGTTACCAATGATCACATCAGAAGAGTTCTCCGCCTCAGCTGCATTCATCAGATTCACCCTAGCATGCGTGGGATTATGCTTCACAATAGCCGAACTGACAGGTGGAGGTGGCGGAAGGCGCCTTGGGTTGTTGCACTTGTTGGAATAATGACCCTTCTGGCCACACTTGTAGCAAGTAACCTCAGAAAGTGGATGAGCAGGAGGAACAGTTGACTTGGATGCTTGAATCTGCAACTTGGACTGATTGTTGGAGTTGTGTGGGTGGGAGAAACCACGTCCACCGGAGTTCTTGTTGCTGTTGGAGTTGTTGTATGGAGCTCGAATCACTGGAGGAGGAGGAAGCCAAAATTTCTGTTGTTTAGAGACCATCTGAGACGATGAGGAAGAGTGAACGGCATCTCGAATCCTCTTTTTAGAAGCCTCCATCTTAAGCTGAGCTGCCTCTTGTTTCAAAGCCATGTTATAGAATTTGTCGAACTCATCGGGCTCGAACAAGGTGAGAGCAAGTTGAAGTTCGTCTTTCAGACCTTCATGGAACTGGTAGATGTTGCTCTTAGCATCAGGAATGTCTTGCTTAGCATAGCGGGCGAGGTTTTGGAACTTGACATTATACTGATAGACTGTCATAGAGCCCTGCTTCAGGTTGCGGAATTGCTCACGCATACCCTCGATGACACTTGTTGGAATGTGGTGAGAGCGAAAGTCCTTGCAGAAATCCTCCGAAGAGATCACACGACCTGGCCTGGAGTCTTTGTATTGCTGCCACCAGTCAGCTGCTTGGTCTTTGAGTTGGAAGGCTGCAAACTTCACATAATCCTCTTCTCTTACGTTACTGCACTCAAAATGCTTCTTTATGTCGGTTAACCAATCTTCAACATCAAGAGGGTCGACACAGTAACTGAAAGCTTTTGGATTATTGACCAAGAACTGGTTGAGAGTAGCATGGTGCTGCTGGTTGAAGAAGTTGCCTTGATTCCCTGGAACACCCTGATTAGCTTGATTAGCTTGCATCTGCTGCATCATCTGCATCAACATCCGGGTGTTCTGAGCTGTAGTCTGCATAATCGCTCTCCAAGCCTCAGACGGAGGAGGAGGGGAAGGAGGACGATCTGGGACCTCTTCACCCTCTGGGTTAGCGTTGGGAACCCTTTTCGGAGCCATCCTGAAAGAGATGACCACGAATCAGCAATTGATTGACAGAAGGTATAAGCTGAATCAATGGAATGAATTGCAACAAGTCTTCACAATAATCATTCGAACAATAGGAACGAATGAAATCATTCGAACAAGAGGAATGAATGAAATTCTCAGTTAAATGATAACATCAATCTTCATGAGAAGCCACATAGGGGACAAAAGGTAAATAAGAAAAACAACAAGGTACGGATGGAAACAAACACAAGATAGGAGCTTCGTTCTAACATCTTTGTGCTGAAAGCATATGAACGCGTTACGAATGGGTTTTGCAATCCCCGGATCAGCATAGCCAAGGACCCTTTAAGATGCAACTCCCGATCGGAACATCGGTCATAATACCACTTCACTCAATGTAGAACCCCGAACTCGCTAACCTACATTCGTTGGAAGAATGCCTACGATCTACTGGATAAGCCCACCTATGAATTTCCGAAAGATTCCAGTTATGCAATCAGGTGTTGGGGATACACGGGAAGCACCGCGCAATCAACTCTAAACCTACATCCAGGTGTATCCATCCTTCAACACATAACCAGTCTTTCTCGGAAACTGTTTACCTCGGACCTTCGAAAAGCATCCACTATACCAAGCTATGGCAATACTCCCGAACTACCTCCCCAGTACTGGGTGATGTCGGGGTTATCTTGCCACTAACCGTATAGGAGAGATTTTCGATGTCGGCCGTCTTAAGTATTTAGTACTGCCGCGATATGCTTGTGACGACAATACCCCGAAGCTCAACTCCCCGGGACACTGCCACAACCCCTAATGTCAGGAGGCATCGAGAACAATATTCTCGTCACAAGAACATCGAAACAATCCCAGAATACTCGCGAGATTCCTAAAAAAAATTTGGTGCAATTTTTGAAAGTAGAAGAGGCAAGAGTAGTCGTCAGGAGTCCTCACCAGAGAGAAAAGGGATGAGAAGCAAAGAAATCCTACTCTCCGATATAATATAGGACTCAAAATGTTTTTAGTGTGTGCCTAGACTCGACCGTCAACGATTCGATCAATCAGTGGGGGCTCCTAGGTCGGAGAAGGCTCTGAATACCAACTTGTAATGCCCAGGATGGGACTAAATCTCCTACGTGTCGAGGCACGACTTGGAGACTTAACCCCATGCTAGAATGATCGCAAGTCTGGTATCTTTGCACAACTCATGTAAAAGAAGGGGATGGAAAACATAAAAAATAGTTGGCTTACACTCGCCACGTCACACAAATACAATACATGTCTCAAGCATCATACATTTAAAACATCACGGCCCTCTAAGGGTAAAATCCAAATGATAAGATACCAAACATAATTTAAATCCATAGGTCGGATCGAATCCTAGTAGAAGTCTCCACTACTGATCATCAGGATAACGAACATAGTATCGACTACGCTCCTCGTCGTACTCCCAATCAAGCTCGGTGCCATCACCTGGATAGCTCACAACTGGACCTGCATCTGGTGTGGTGAAGTAACTATGAGCCACAGAGGACTCAGCAATCTCGTTCCCGGGCAACAAGACTATTTAAGCCTTGGGAGAGGATAAGGCTGAAGAAAAGAATAAGTGTCTGCAGCAGCAACTAGCACTAGCTTACGTGAAAGAGTGCGAGAAGAGAAGTGCCTCGGTCGAGAGATGATCACGAAGTGATCCTAGCTACAGCTCAACAAACATAACCCCACCGTGTTCAACTCCCGAATCCCTATTCGGAAATTGACAGTCACGGTACACACGCTGGTAGTGTATTAGAACAATGTGTCAAGTTATCTACAACCGGATATTAACAAGTTCCCATCTGCCACATAACCGTGGGCACGGCTTTCGAAAGTTCATAACCCTGCAGGGGTGTTCCAACTTGGCCCATTACAATCCCACGATCTGCGGAGTCGCAACTCCAAGGTGGGAAGACCCAAGTATTCTCGGAATCCCGTGCTCAAGATACTCCGAACTAAGGTAAGGCTAATCCAGCAAATCCTCCCGGCGTGTCGACACCCTGATGGTAGCCGCGCATATCTAGTCTCAGGACACGACCGGATAGGTCAGCCTACAGGTATATACCAATCCTCGAGTTCCCTCGGGTGGCCCCGCAGTCTGCCCAGTTTGGACCAACACTCATGTGGAGCACTGGCCCGGGGGTTGTTAATTAAGAACTCGGGTTTGCAAGACCCTATGCAAGTTTTATTAGTTATTAGGCGAATAGTACCAATGTTGGGACTTGCTGGAAAAGACTTAGCACCTAGCGGTTTATCAAGGGGGTCCCATACACCCCAACCGTGTTAGGAACGCATAATCAAGGAACATAACACCGGTTTAAACGGTTCCTAACGGCATGAGTGGAACAAATCACCAAGCGAAAGGCTTAGCCTTCCACCCTTGCCAATATATAGATGATTTCATTTTAAAGCATTTATATAGTGTGATATAACCCAACAAACTTCAACATGAAGCAAGCATCTTCAATCTTCCCCTGCAACTAACAATGCTATAAGAAGGGCTGAGCGAAGCGTACTTAGCCAAGCAACGGTTTGCATAGGTAGGGTGGTTAGACATGGACATGGTTACAAGTAGGAGGCTGACATGAAAGGCATGGGCATCGAGGCAAAACTATAGAGCAGAACTACTAGGAATAGGCAAAGATAGTAATGTTATCGGGGTTCGGTCATCTTGCCTGAAGTGTAGTCGTACGGATCGTAAGAAGGGTCCTCGTGCTCAACCTCGTTGGTAACCTCATGCTCGTACTCGTACTCGGTCTCAGCTTCCGGCTCTAAACAATACAATCACACAAGGCACAAATCAACAAGATGCAATGCGCACACCAAAATGATGGATGCATGATGGATGCACTAAAGGAGCACACGGAGCACGGAAAATAGCACTCAAGCAAATCACTTCAAAACATGATAACAATAGGAGATTATGAATCTACACGGAAAATCAATCAAGTTTCATATAAGACTCGCTGAAATCGGAGCTACGGGCTAAAAGTTATGCCCGAAACAAGAAATAGGCGAAAGCTGAAAATTACAGCAACATAGCAACTTCGGAGCACTAGAAAAATAAGCTACAGCACTCAAACACCATGGCAAAGAGCATGAACATAAACTAGACATATCCTACAGCAAATAAGTCCAAAGGTGCACCCCCAAAGGAGCCACGGATCAATAGCAACAAGCTTGGACATATTGAACTTGACAATAAAATTCTGACAGCAGAATTTTATTGAAACTTTGGAGCAAAAGTTAAACATGCTACAGCCACTTAAATAAGCATGTGAGAATATTAATGGAAAGCCAACAATATCTACTACAAGGAACCATCAAGATCCACCCCAAAACTATCATGGTTTATCCTAGAGCAGCAACCAAACATGACATCGGAACGTTACAGATTTCAGACTTGAAAATCCACTAAGTCTTAAAACAGCAGTTTCATCATGGCATCTAAAAGAGCAAGTTTAAGTCACCTCGAAACTAAACATGGCAAGTGGTAAGCACCACATAAAAGTACACATGATGGTGATTCCGAAACATACAAGCATGCATCATGGAGATAAACACAACGATAGCAATGAGCTCAACAAGATGGCATTTCATAACAAGTGAAACAACATCACAGCCACATGGCACTTTGCAACGAGGATAACCATGGCAAGAATAAATCTATCATGCAACCTATCACAAGCAACATGTAGAGCATGGCAAGACGATCACGTGGACATGTCATTTGCATCATTCGGATAAACGAGCTAAAAGATATCACATAGCAAAGATGGCATAAAAACATCACATAACCGCAGTTTATACCGGGATGCACTCTTGCAACAGAAAAATAAGCACCTAGATGATCTCTAACATGCATGGCACAATGGAATGAATCGTAGTGCTAGTCACCACGAACGTCTGGACATCTCATTTGCGCAAAACGGATCACCACACTAAAAGTTATCAGCATTTGAAATTAGCATCAGACACAAACAAATCTGGGGACTTAGCACTGAAAACTACCTCCGATCTGAAAAAGAGGTCAACGGGCCAACGGATCTGGCCCGGGTCGAAGGAGGCCGGTGGCTGCGGTGGAGACGGCCTGGAGTCAACGGATCGGGCCCGGGTTGAGGCGGAAGGGGAAACGGGCCTGGGGGCGGCGGCCGGCTCGGTGCAGGCTGGGCCGTCGGAGCGGCGCTGGGATGCGCGGCCCGCGACGGAGGCGGACAGCCCTGGCGCGGGTGGAGGCCCGCGGTGATGGATCCGCCTGGCGAAGGAGAAGGCGCGGCCCGCGAAGCGGCTTCGGCTCGGGCGGCTCGGTGGAGCGCCTGGAGGCCCGCTCGCGAAGGAGGCCCAGGCGGCCTCGGGTCCAGGCGGGGAAGTGAGTGGAGCGGCGAAGTTGGCGAGGCGATCGGCTCGGCTTGGGCCCGGTGGAGGGGGGCGATGCGGGAGCTGGCGGCCCGCGGCGATGCGAAGAGGCTGCGGCCCGAGGTGCTTCGCTGGAGGGAAGCCCAGGGCGATGCGGGACTCTGGGCCGCCTAGGGTTTCGGTGGAGGAAGGCCCAGGAGCTGCAGATCCGTTCGGGACGAGGAAAGCCTGGCTCCCTCGATCCTTCCTGGCGGCGGCGAAGAAGAAGCTTCGATCTGGCGGCGGGGAACCGGCGACGGGAGGTGGTCCGGCAGCCCTGGGAGGCCCGCCGGCGGCCGGATCTGTACAACGGCGGCGGACCTAGCCGGAGGGAGGCGTGGAGAGGTGAGGTGGCGCGGTGGAGAGGTGAGAGGACTCCGGTGGAGAGGTGAGAAGCGGATTCCGGCGAGGTGGTGTATTCCGGCGAACTTCCGGCGGGATTCCGGCGAAACTCCGGCGAGGTGGCTGGTGGCTGGAGGTGGAAGAAGGAGTGGGGGCTAGGGTTTCCTTAATTTGGGGCAAAATTTGGGGGAGTGGAAAAATATATAGGCACAAGGAGCTAGGGTTGCCAAATGGAGTGCGGTTTTTGGCCACCGGATCAGATTTGGATGGCCTAGATGATAGAAGTGGCTAGGAGTGGTTGGTGGGCTGTTGGAGGGGGTGTCTTGGGCCTCAAAGTGGAGGTACTTTGAGCCCACGCGAATAACTGTTGGGGTAGCAAACGGACTCGAAACGCGACGAGATTTGACAGGCGGGTTACACACACCAAAACAACAACACACGACAAGTCTCACGCCACACCGGTAACGTTACACGGCCAAACAACAAAGTAGGCCTACGGGACGCCACAAACACGTGAGGGAGCTCCGGAACACGAAACGGGCAACGGAAAGGAACGCGTGGAACCGGATGCAACCGACAACACAAATGCAAAGCGATGCACATGTCTACATGATATGAATGAATGCCACACACGCACACAACAAAACGACGAAAACCCGAAAGACAAAGAACCCGGAATGGAATAGATGAAGCCGGAGATATATTATATGCCCAAAAGGGAAAGTATTACATCCGGGGCATTACATGATGACCGACACGTAAACGCACCCCGGGGTTCGTTAATCGTGGAAATCACTACGGGACACCAAAACGGTGAGTAATAGTCCATGAAACGGGCCAGAATCGGCCAAAACTGCGAGTGCTGATGACCGACACGTAAACGCACCCCGGGGTTCGTTAATCGTGGAAATATGTCCGGGACACCAACACGGTGAGTAATAGTCCACGAAACGGGCCAGAATCGGCCAAAACTGCGAGTGCTGTTGACCGACACGTCAACGCACCCCGGGGTTCGTTAGTCGTGGAATTCTGTCCGGGACACGAAAACGGTGAGTAGTAGTCCACGAAACGGGCCAGAA
>LR738716.1:3731313-3745957 GCA_902687465.1 Secale cereale
ATCTCGTCGGCACAGATTCAACAGGCGGAAGCCCTCGCTCCGTGGGCGATGATCCCCCGCAAACGGTTTGATGATGATGGAGCAGGAAAGAAACGTGCATAGCTACCTTGGTTAGACATGAGGTGCAAAATTGTAGCGGTAGGCAAGAAAAAGAAGATTGATTACTTGACTATAGATAAAGTAGTTGATATGGGAAGTATCATATACTAGTATCATGCATATGATACTAGTGTATGATACTACCTTCGTAATGCATAGTATCACTTATTAGTATCATGTACTAGTCTATTTAGGCCGCGTTCGGTTTCCCTCTGGCTCCATGGCTCCGCTCCGGGAGCGGTAGTGGAATACTTGGAGCCATCAACCAGCTGCTCTGCAGATTCTAGAATTTGAAGGAGTTGGTGGACTGCCAAACACGTTCTTAGGCTGGTCACAATGGGGGTGGAACTTAGGAGTAACATCACATATTTTCAATACAACGTTGCTTATGTGGCACATATTTAATGAAGAGTGAGGTGCTTGTGGTAACTAGCTAAGTTACCGGAACATCACACACTTCAAGAAACAATGAGTATATAAGCTAATAAATGCATCATTGCATGACACTACCTACATGTTCCCACCCACTGTGGAGGTAGTAACATAGTCTAGATAAGTGTGTATGTTACTACTTTATGTTTCTGCCCATTGTGACCAGCCTTATTGTCATGCATGACACAAAGTAGCATAACATTTATTATGATACGGTATCATGATATGATACTACATCCTTTTTTTCTTCATTTAATGCTATGATACCTCATTAAAATTGTCTAGTTGTCATGCATGATACTAGCTATTACGACCAGCCTTAGTTACCAAGCAGCACGTAAAATTGGGCACAGCAGCATAGTGGAGGTGAAACGGAAACCGACTGCCAATCGCGGAACGGAAGCTTCCTCTCCGTGCCCGTAGACCGCTAGCGGAGTCGGACCCCTCAAGGAACCGGCCGCCGACCGACAGAGGAGAGGAGAGGAGAGGAGAGGAGCACCAACCCCAACCGCTGGCTGGAGCTGGACTGCGGCTTCTTCCTTTCTTCACCTCGCCGTCAAGCCCAGGTCTCCCTCTCCTCTCCGTGCTACTACTATATACTCACGCGCTCTCCTCCTCCACCTCCCCCACTTGCCTAACTCAACCTCCACCCCTACCAGCCAACCCAGATCTCCACCCGTCGCGCCGGAGCCGCCATGGCCTTCGACGCCTTCACCGACAAGACCGCCGTCTTCCGCCGCCTCAAGGCCAAGCCAGAGAACAAGGTACACCTCCTCCTCCTCTTCTTCCTCCTATCCGCCCTCCCTCTCACCCGCCTACCTACTCTCACCCGGCCAGATCTGCCGCCGCCTCACTACAGATCTGATCCATATCTTCTTGCTTGCTATCTACTGCCTCAGATGTGCTTCGACTGCAACGCCAAGAACCCCACCTGGGCCTCCGTCACCTACGGCATCTTCCTCTGCCTCGACTGCTCCGCCTTCCACCGCAGCCTCGGCGTCCACATCACCTTCGTCAGGTACCTCCACACCCCCCTTTCTGCTATTCGATCTCATCCGCATGCCGCGCCGGATCAACACCAATTCATTCCACAACAAACAACCTCCATGCTCCCTGCTACTCCATAACTAAATTTTATCTCTTTGGTGCATTTGTGTGATCCAATCCTAGTGCCCGACACCCAGCCACCTGACATATGAATGGATTAATCCTAGGACGGGCCTTTGAGCCCATCTCGTTTGCCGGGGAAACTAAGGCTAACATGGAGTTTAGAGAGGCCTTTGCATGGTCTTGGTAGAACAACGAGTGATTTCAAACCTCTATATAGTCCACAAGTGGCACATTGGCCTCCTAACATATCCATACCGATACCGTGCATTTGTAAGCCAATCAACAATGTGGAATTCGTCTGCTTTTCAGAGTAAAAGCAGTGCCAAGTTTGTCGTTTCTGCGTACGCGTTACTCTCTGCATGCACCACCGCCGCCTCCTGATGCATTACTCGTTTTGTTGCCTATGTTTTTATCAATTTGCTGTGCTAAGAGTTACTAGTAAACTTTGTTCTGGTGATTTCTGCTAGTATTTGCCTTTTGTGCCTGCCATCACTTTCATGTTGTGTCCCCTCTCTCTTACACAAAACACAAACTGTACATAACATTTTGTAGGTCAACCAACCTGGACTCATGGACTCCGGATCAGCTAAAGATGATGGCTTTTGGAGGCAACAACCGCGCGCATGCCTTCTTTAAACAGCATGGGTGGTCAGAGGGGAGTGGCAAAGTCGATTCAAAGTACACATCCAGGGCGGCTGAACTGTACAGGCAGATACTGCAAAAGGAAGTTGCTAAGAGCTCCACCGTCAACGTCTTGCCATCATCCCCTGTTGCAGCGTCCCAGCCACCGAATCCGACGGACGACTTCCCTGACTTCAAGCTTGCTGATGCACCAGAAGAGACTACCAACGGGAAGCATGAACCTGTTGTCGCCAATCCGCCAAAAGAGCCTGCCCAGGCACCAAAAGCCCCCACGCACCCAACTTATGTCAGTTCTGTGAAGAAGCCCCTTGGTGCAAAGAAGCTTGGTGCCAAGACTGGAGGCCTTGGTGTAAAAAAGCTCACTACCAAGGTATTTTACTGCAGATCAACCGAGTTATTCTTGTGTCTAAATTTAGATATATGCATGTCTGTGGGTCTGAAGTTCTAAAAATAGCATTCTGCCACTCTTGTATCTGTTGTGCGAACCAAGGACTGACTTTTGCCAATATTTTCACTTTGTACCGCAGTCAAATGAAAGCCTGTATGATCAGAAACCTGAAGAGCCAAAACCTGCTTTACCAACAATGACGACTACTACTTCAGCTCCAAAAAGTGGCACATCCTCACATTCACGTTTTCAGTACGTGGAAAATGAGCCATCAACAGAGTCAAAAACTGGGGGAGGCAACAAGACTGGCCATGTATCAGCACCAAAAACCTCTGACTTCTTTCAAGAGTATGGAATGGATAATGGCTTTCAAAGGAAAGCAAGCACAGCTGCCTCAAAGACTCAGGTAAAAGCTGGGTTCATGCTAGTATTACGATAGTATGAGTAATAACCAATCAAAGCACGCAGTGTTGCACTAGATTTCCATGGTTCTTATAACTTTGCTTGTTTTGGGCTGTATGCATCCATATGCTTCTTATGTGTTTTTAGTAGGACATTTTTTCCCTCTGAATTACTTTGTTGGCTGGTCAGTTGTTTCTTAAAGTTTTGGAATCTCTTGTTTGGTTCAGGGTAATCTGCGGTGTGCAAACATTTGGTAGCATGTCCTCTGTTTCATGAATGGTCTTTGCATGTCCTTTGTTTCACGAATGGTCTTTGTATTATTTCACCAAATGATCTCTGTATTGTTCCACACATGCTTGACAATATTCACGGGCTTGCTGCTATTGCATAGCCTGTCCAACATCTAAGTGCGAACTTGTTTATTTATTCTGGCTGCTTCTTTAACACGCAACAAGCAGTGTCTTTTGTTTCTATTGAAGGCTGCTGCTCGATAATTCAGACTTTTCCCTGTTGCAACTGCATATGGATAAATCAAGATATGTCAAAAGCAAAAAACAGAGGCTACAGTTTTCCCATGACTTCTATATTTTGACACTTCATGTTCTTAACATTAGCAGTCGTTATTGTAAGTAGGTTTCCTTTAGGATCTAGTTCTACTACTTCCATTCTGATTCTGAGTGGTACAATACCTTGCAGATAGAGGAAACTGATGAAGCAAGGAAGAAATTTTCGAACGCGAAAGCAATTTCATCATCGCAGTATTTTGGTAACACTGACAGAGAACAAAAGGAGGCTCAGTTGTCTCTTCAAAAGTTTTCGGTGTGTACTTGATCTCACTTTAAGCTACTCGTGTTTTGAGTATGCATGCTCCAGAATCATAACATGTCATACATGTTCTAGTATATTCATTTTGAAATATCCACCACCATTTCTTCTTATGTTTAATGTGTTTGCTTTACTACAGGGTTCATCATCCATTTCAAGTGCTGATCTGTTTGGCCGTGATACAAATGATTCTGATCTGGACGCAAGTGCTGCAGATCTCATCAACAGAATATCTTTCCAGGTAAATCCTATTTTTTACAATTTCACCATAGTTCTCCATTGCTTGCATATTTAGCTCCTGCTTTCCAATCTGGTATACTTCTGAAAATCATACGCAGAACTACTGTATGCTCTAGTATTGAACCAAACCTGCACAAACTGACATACATCTCTAATTTGGTCTGAATCTTTCTGTAGGCTTCCCAGGATTTATCATCTCTCAAGAACATGGCCGGAGAAACCGGAAAGAAGCTGACATCTTTTGCCTCAAATTTTATCACTGACCTCGACAGAATTCTGTGAGGTGTTGATTGGCTGAATTTGTGGGCGTTTTTCTGCACGCAGAAGTACTGCTCCGAACCGCAGGGCATCTTGCAGTGACTCGAGCATTTCTTGCACAGCTATGTAGAGAATATTAGGGGGGTTGTTACAACTATCATGAATGTCTTATCATTCACATTGATCGCAATCTTGTTACAATGGAAATATTGTTATTATTCATTTCATGACAATAGACAAAACATATGATTTTGTACTTGTTCCAGCTTGATGTGCGGTGATAAAGATTTTATTGTGGTGCTACTGCTTTCTAAACAGATCGAGCTCTGTTCTTTCTTTTCCTTCATGTGCTGTGCTAGTCAAGTTCTATATAATCATTATCAGTAAAAGTACTGTAAATTTACTTTGTATATTAATATTGTATTAAGTCAAACTTGATCAAATTTATAGAAAAAATTATCAACTTATACAATAGAAATCAATGCTAGCAAATTCATCATCGAATATATTTCTACAACATATATACTCGAGTAGGGCATATTAGAGACCGAGCTTCATGGAGCCCTTTAATTTGAAAAATTCAAAATTCATAAATTTTGGTTTCAAAAAATTCTGAAAAAAATACACATGTATGCAAGGATGGAATGTGTATGTGTGATTTTTTTTGGATGAAATACCTTAAATTGCGAGCTGCAAAAAATAAATAAATCATAGACTTTGAAGATGAACAGTACATATGCTAAAAAGTCACAGATTTGTCTTCTTTGCGTAGCTCATGTTTTAATGTATTTCGACCTGAAAATTTGCACACGTGTACAATATGTATCTAGGTATATGTGTATTTATTTTCAGAATTTTTTGAAAGTGGAAAGTTTGAATTATGAAGTTTTCAAATAAAGGTCTCTATGGAGCTCGGTCTCCGTTTGGCGTTTTCGTATATACTTAAGTACATACTCCCTCTATATTAAAATGTAAGATGTTTTTATACGCCCTTAGTATATATAAGAAAACATACTATTATATTTTGGTACAGAGGGGTTATTTTTATTCTATTATATTTGTAAAGTTAATTTGTCTTACTACAAATGTAACATGTGAAGTAACTTAAAACGGTGGAATACATACTTCTTGCAAAATACAATGGAAAAAGATAGATGAATTCGTTCCATCTATTAAAAAAACAGAGTATGAAAGAAGCTGACTTGGATTTTGCAGCTAAGCTTTGTCAAAGCATCGCCATGAGTGCTATGAACAAATTCTTGCATGATTGTAATAATCTCAAATAAGTGTTAAATTCGTCACTGTAAATTGATTTGATTTAGAACAAATGTAATATGCGAAGTAAATTAAAACGGTGGACTTCCGGCAACATGAAATAGAAAAACGTCATATATGAATTCGTACTATCTGTTAAAAATAATAGAGTGTGCGAAAGCTGAGTCGGATTTTGTGGCCGAGCTTTGTCAAAGCATCGCCATCAGTGAATGAAGAAAATTCATGCACGATTCCTTAAAAATGAGTCATGCGTGATGACATGGACTCCACGCAAGATTGGCAATATAATTTAGTACAGTCATTTTAATTCCTTGTGTTTTCTCTTCACTTTTTTACGATACTTTTCGGGCCTCAATGTTGGATGTAGTTTTTTTGGTCTCAATGTTGGAGGCAACTTGTGTGATTGGTACCTAACTGTTTGGGGCTGGAAGGGTCGGAGTGGTCGATAGTAATAGATTGTACGCTGATCATTGAGCAAGAACCTTGCACAAATAAAATTATTTTGTGTCTTGTTAGTTTAAGCAATAGATTGTACGCGGTGAAAACCAAATAAAAATTCCTTGTAAAATATCATAAATTCTCGAGCCATCAGACCCCATGGTTCGAGAAGCCCTGCTTCAGTGTGTCGTAGGTGAACACCAATGATGATACGAGCTTGTGGATTTTCTTGGAACTTGTGATGGTTTAGAGGTAGGTTTAGAGGCCGCCGCCTCATGGTCTATCATTGGTGATTGAGCTTCACCTTTGTGATGAAGGATCAAGAGAAAAAAGTGAGCGTTCGTGGTGTCGAGAAATTTTTGTGGTCTCCAGCTCTGCTATGGTGACTAGCTTCCCTCCAAGAAAGTGAACATCAGGATATATCTTCATCTCTATGTGCCTTGATAAATTGTTAAAGAAAAATACTAAATTTAGTAGAAGACCTATTCTAATCCCTGTACATCCATCTCATCCCTTTCAAATGGAAACCAGTAACTCAATAAATCAACATGTCATCATTTGAATCACAAGATCCTTGTAAGCACGTCATATACTCTAGAATTCTTTATCCATTGAAATCTACTCCAATTGTAGAAAATATCAGGAAACTTTAACAATATTAGAATACTAACATTAAAAATATAAAGTAACGCAACCGCGTACCCGCACACACATAGAGGGAGAGAATGCGGGTAGGGAGGGAGAGAGGGACGAGATATACATTGCATTAATGCAAGTGTTATAAACGAAGTCGTGGTGAATAGGTTTAGTTGTCTTATTAAGGGACAATGTGTCAAAAATAAAATAAAATGTAACTTTAATGACAAGAAATGGATTGGATGTAACAAAATGGAAATGTTTATTCAAGTGATAGCCTCTAATATTGTTTCCAAAAATATTACTTGCAATATTTAGCACAATTATAATTTGGTAAATACACTACCAAAATATAAGCATACTCAAGATTAATGTTTATTAAAATAATCAATAAATAATTATAAATGTTTAGTACAAATATTATTTGTTTCAACAAACATCTATTTTAGGTAAATTAGAATTGCGAATTTGAAATCGAAATTTTAGTTGAAGATATATTTATCATAATCAAGATTCAAATAATACAATTAAAATTAATAGATATATTTGCCCACAAATCAGTGGTTTTATGAGAGCTAAGTCAATGGATTGACTTTTTCTTTGAACTGGTTATTCCAAATAAAAAAGCCGACATCGCAATGATGAAAGACGTTGACGACAAATCAATACAAATCATTATAGACACCGTCGTTTTAAGATTTGCAGAGGTGGCACAAGATGATGATGATTCATGACAATGTTTTTGAGTTAATACCCCATGATTAACACTTTGGTATGTGTTCTTTTTAACTCGTAAGAAAAATAATTTACTGCTCTGGCTAGTGGATGTTTATTCTCAAAGCAACACATTACCCCATACTTCCTTAATGCAAATTATTTTATCTTTTCTTCTTGCTAATATTTGAGTATTTTCTAATAAAAATGTAATTTATGAAAAATATTTATCGCCAAGATAACACAACAAATAAATCATACATAGGGTGAAATAGGATCATATTGAGCAACATCACACAAGTCATGTATGTTATCAATAAACAAAGATTATTTGATACCTACACTAACAAATATTGGGACTCTGGTAAGTGTATCAATCGATCAATCTGGCATAGCACAAATCGGTGTTGCTGCCTCAAAATTTGTGGCTGAGCTTTTGTGAAAGCATCACCATCTGTGCAATGAACATGACCATGCATGATCAAAACAGAATCCACGCAAGACTAGTATTAGTATAGCTTTGGTTTATAAACATCCTTTTCTTGATTTTGCCCTTCACTTTTATAATATTTTTCATTTATGTCATAGCCGGAGGCAACTTGTGTGATGACTAATTGGTTTTCGATCGCTTCGGGCTGGAAAGGTCAACCGGTGAACAACAACAAATTCTATATTAATCATTTGAAAAGAAGAATCTTGCACGAACTAAATTTTCCTCTTTCTTGTTTATGTCTGGTTAGTTTAGGCAAGTGACGGATGCACCTAATTGACAGTGATGTGCAATTATCATAGGTTGCACACTAATAAAGGTTGTGCTTTATTCTAATCCTTAGATACCGTGGAATTTGAAAACCCAGCCATACAAAAGCTATGTTTGTCGCTCCAGCCTAAAAAGGCGTACATTGATGTGTGGTAGATTGCACACTTATGCTACTCTAGAGCTAAGTTTGTTTGTCACCCAAGCGTTCTAAAGAACACACGTTCATATATCACACACTCACGCAACACATAGAGCTCACGTGTTTGATACACACACCAACAATTTATGGGACCCTTGTAAGTGTATCAATAAATCAATCTGGCACGACACACATCCATGTAATGAAAGTTGTCTCAAAATTTGCAGCTGAGCTTTGTGAAAGTACCGTCATTAGTGCAATGAACATGGCCATGCACGATCAAAATGGACTCCGCGCAAGATTGACACTAGTGTATAACTTTGGCTTATAAACATTTTTTTCTTGCTTTTGCCCTCCACTTTATCATATTTATTTATTTATGTGATTGTTGGCGGCAACTTATGTGGTGACTAATTTGCGGACAACAACAGATTCTATTTCAATCATTTGGAGAAGAAGAAGACAAATCTTGGACAAACCAAATTCTCCTCTTCCTTGTTTTATCTTGTTAGTTTATTAAGCCAATGGCGAATGCACCTAATTGACAGTGATGCGCAAGTATCATAGGTTGCACGCTAATAAAGGTTGCCCCTATTCTAATCCTTAGATACTGTGGAAATTGAAAGATCAGCTATACAAAAGCTATGTTTATGTTTGTCGCTCCAGCCTAAAAAGGCATACATGGATGTGTGTTAGATCTTACACTCACGCAACGCCTAGAACGAAGTTTGTCCGCCGCTCAATCATTCTAATAACAAAACGTTCATAGATCACACGCTTACGCAACGGATATGTTTGTTGCTCTAGCGTTTTACAATCACGCATACATACCTGAATCACACACTCACACAATGTTTACTGAAAATCCCATAAACGTCGAGTATACGTGTGTCTGGTATCCAAGCAAATTCAACAAATACTACTACATGGCACATAATTGAAGAAGGGCGAAACATAGTATCACAAAGTCAGGTTGTCACTCACACCAAGGAACAAGAAAGATGGATGTATATGCCAAGAATTATTATTGGTGACACTGATAAGTGTATCCATGTATCAGTCTGGCACGGCACGCATCTTTCAGTTTCAGACAAGACAAGGCGATAGATAAGCGCAGAAGCGAAGTGACAGACGACACAAGACCCGATCTGAATCGGACGGATGCCCGAGCCGGACGACCGGCCGTACGGTCCTCGTCGGCGGCGGCTTCTCCTTTGGGCGTCTAGGACTGGGATGAGACGAAGACGCGGATCTGGTCGAGGAAGGTGAGGTGCTGGGGCCGGTCCACGCGGCGCACGTACCCGGCCGCCACCGCCGGCGAGTACTCGGCGTGGCCCCGCCGCCCGCTCCGCGCCCACATCTCCGCCGCGTACCCGCGGTGCGCGTAGTACGCCACCACCTCTTCCACTGCCCTCTCGTCCCCGTCGACGACGACGGAGACGGGGAGGCGCTCGTAGTGGGCGCGGGAGACGCCCTCGAGCTCGTCGAGCCGGGCGAGGCCGCGCGGCGTGACGGAGTAGAGCTCCCCGCGGACGCGCTGGCAGCCGGGCTCGCCGGGGAGGTTGAGGAGGAAGGGCACGCGGTAGGGCCCGCAGACGAGCGGCAGCGGGGACGCCGTGGCGGCGGCCGCCACGAACGCCGCGTCCCCGGCCCGCGCCAGGTCCTGCAGCAGCCCGTGGTTCGAGAAGCCCCGCTTCAGCGTGCCGTACGTGAACACCAGCGTCCGCTTCGGCTCCTCGGCAGCCGCCGGCGGGTGCTGAGGATGCTCCTCGGCGGCGCCCATGGGGATGTACGGACGGACGGGCAGAGCTGATTGGCAGGGGAGGCTGAGAGATTTGGTCTTGGATTGGTTTGGTTTGGTAGGTTGGTGCGGTGGGCGCTGCATTTATTGGCGACGCGGGCCGGGGTGGGGTGGTGGTGGACGTGGCGTGGGCCCTGCCTCGCCGGCCGGCCATCGGCGACCGTAGCTTTCGTGGTCTCGGCCACCACACCTCGTGACATCCATCCATCCATCCACGCCCCGTCTGTCTCTGTCTCATTCAAACTTTTCGAAATTTCTGCTTCAGCTTTTCCAAATTGGTATTTCAAATTGGGCTTGTGTCACGTGGTGGCCGGCCGGCCGAATGGCAACAAGAAAACGTGGAGACATCCAGGAGCACTGCACCGTACCGCGGCACGTGACGGAGATTTTCTCCTCTGCCTCTCTAAAGATTCTCCAAGCACGGCGTGTACGGACCTCCCTCTCAACCACGCCGCACATCGGAATCCACAAAACCGCCGAGCTAAAGAGATCCTCGGTGAGAATTTGAATACTTGATTGACCCACTTACTTCTATTATGTTCATACTAATTACTTCCTCTGTTCCTAAATATAAGTTTTTTTAGATATTTTAAATGGACTACAACATACGGATGTATGTAGACATATTTTACAGTGTAGATTCATTCATTTTGCTATGTATGTAGTCATTTGTTGAAATCTCTACAAAGACTTATATTTTGGAACGAAGGAAGTACTATTGTAGGAATCCTGCTTCTTATTTATAGGAGTGATGGCTATATGTCTCACGATGAAGCGCTCAAAGGGAAGCCTCTTTGAGCCCTTGGATGGCGATTCCGGCTTCTCTCTTCTCCATCTCGCCACCGCCCACTTCTCGTCGGCGTTACCCTTGCCCCGCTCATCTCGTCATTTCCAGGCATGGGCCTAACTTGTCGTCCATCTGACCATCGACTATGCTTATGCTTTCAATTGGTCCATTTTGATACATACTTTTTGTATGAATTTCGCCCAAATAGGTGCCGAATTAATTTATAATATTTAAAACATAGACCTATTATGAAATAAGCATTAGAGCCTAGTGACGGAGCTGAAGAAAACCATGCCGTGCAAAAAAAAAAAACCAACTAGTGATGGACCTTATGCTATGCAAAAAGGAAAAGAGAAAAAAAGAGCCACACCATGCAAACCAAGGGCCAAAGCATCCAAGACGGCCTCTCCAACCCGGGGAAGCGCACGCCACCCAAGGTTCGCCCTCACATTTCTTCCGACGCAAAGCACAACCGTTGTCGCCTTGTATAGATTAGGTTGATGATGCTATCACACGTCTTTCGTGCACGCAATTTAAGCTTATCTGAATTGCCTGTTCATTTATAATACGTAAGTAAAACATACGTTCTATTGTTCGAGTGCATGCGGGTGGGACCGATTCCTACCAGGCCCCTTCTCGGGAGAAAAAATCTGCAATATATTTTGCTACAAGTTAATGTAATGTTTGGTTCATACCTACATACCGCCACACTTTTCTCACTATACATAGTCGTAACAAACAAAGAAAGTAGGCGAAGAAATTGACCGCCACAAGCGTCAACATGGTAAAATTGTGGGCCAACATAGAGTAGGACATGTTGTCGAGAAAGTGCGGTGTAGTCCATAGCTATGACGGTAGAACAAACAGTAATATCCTAAACTTATGGTTATGAAAAAGTTTGTCAATCAAGGAAGAATATCCTAAACGTGTCCCTATGCCTAGTTGGTCCAATCCATCCTATGCTCGAGGTTCACATGGTAGATCATGGGTAGGTAGGGTACGACCAGGGTGAAAAATAACATTTTCTAGAACATCCCCCCAAGCTTTATTACTCTTTCCGAAATAGTGTTCAAATTATGCGGCTTTAGCAGCCAGTCATGTCTGAGAAAGATAACGTAAGGTTGGCAAGATTGTTAGCTTCATAATTCGAGCACCAACCTTCACATAAAAATTTACAAAGATCAAAGTCAGCTGCTCGAGCTCATGTCCCCTGATGATCATCAAATGGACGGCTCGTAACAAAGCCCTAATGGAAAGGCGGGTGTTCAAGCATCCGACAAATCTCATATACAAACATGTCGTTATATTGCAACTATGGAAGCTACTGGCGAGGCACAATGATCGGCCACTACCTTCAAGTCATGGGAGCTACCTGGATTCCTGACATTAGCATGCATTGCGTCGCTTGTTGCAATTCTTGGCATGTATCCCTTTTTTCTGGGTCTTTTCGCGTTTTCGTGCCCTATTTTATTTTCAACCTCTGGTCTTTGTTTGAAACGTTGTTTTGTAAAACTAAGGGCCTCATTCTTTAAGCGCCTTTATATAAAAAAGTGACCAAATGAGCACCTCTTGAATGTTCTTCAATCTCCGTAACTGCCTACTTGCAATCAGACGCAACATGTATAAATCTCAACGACAGGTCCATTTTCTGGTTGGTCCTCCTAACCATTTTAGGTTATACAAAGACTTACCTCACCATGGAAAGGCTCCTGAGCAGTGCGAGAGGAAAGGGACGAGGTAGTGAGTGTATGGTGTCGTGCCTCCTCTCAGACACGAGGCTACATAGCAGGTTATTTTGCTTCCCATTTTGCCTCACTTGCTGGAGAGTGTGTTTCGACCACACACTCCAAGCCTCCAGGGTATTACATAAACTTCATGTAACATGTGTTATGAGAGTTCATGTATACTAGTGAACACATACTAAGATCATACTAGTAATTACACCATTAGTTGTTAAGTCTTTCACAATAAAGTATAGGCCATTACGGCAAAGAGTCAAGTCAAGATCTAACCAAAAAAAAATGAAGTCCATACAGAAATAAATCCAAACCCGAACCAATCGAGTGCACCACATGAACATAGGGCATTTTAATTGGTGTAGCCACTAGTTTAGTTAGAAACTCTCCGATTAAAGTCTAAAGCATAGTTTAGCTATATATCGAAATAGGCTTTCGCCCCGCTTTATAAATAAAGCAACGATCCATACAATCCAAGTTCAACCACACTCAACAAACAACGGCTGGGGCCACAGCATAGTCAAGCCCAAGAAAGCATAAAAGAAAAAAAAAACGCCACCTAGTGGAGGCCGCAAAGCGACACTACGAGGGTGAAAGTCGACGCGCCGACGCCAGAAGCGCATCCATCATCAAGCCAAGTCGGTCTCGATCACGCTGCCTCGAGAGCGGGTGCCAGTGCTGCAGGAAAGCAAGGAATTTGAAGAAGAAGTCAGACGCCTTCCTCGGAAAAACCTTCTCAATCACCATCTTATTCCTAGGCGTCCAAAGAGTCCACGACAGCGCCGCGAAAATGAGCCAAAATAGGCGACGATGTCGTGACAGCGGTAAAGCTCTATGCTGGAGAAACTCAGGGAGATTTAGGGCCTCCCATTCAGGCCCCAACGCCTTGCGGACATATGTCCAAAGTACCCTCTTCGCGGTACATGAGAAGAGGATATGAGTCCCGGTCTCTGGTACCGTAAACGGGCAAATACCATCGCCAGGACCGTTCCGCTTACGTACCTCAGTCCCCGAGGGGAGGCGGTCCCGTAGTAATTGCCAAACAAAAATCCTTATTTTTAAGGAGACGGGAGCTTTCCATAAAGGAGACATCCAAGGAGTAGCCTGTGGCGGGCAAATGGCGTGGTATGTAGTTTAGCTATATCCATAAGATTTATGTTCCTAATGGATTAATCTTCATGTTCAATTTTGCACATGTAGTTAAGATGATTTGTACTTTTCAAACAAGTGGGAGTACTTGTGTATATAACAGTTGACACCCTACAACATTGTGGCGAGTATACTACATAGTCAAATTGTGTGTGCGTAGAAGCTGTAGATACTATGCCATTTTGATGTTTATCGGCAGGCAATTGTTACAATCTTTTTTGTGTCAGCGTAGAGTATATACACATTCTCAATTGATTATTCCATACATTGGAATAGACACCGACTAATTGGTGCTCAAACGGTCATACCGAGAGTTGCCCGACCGGCCAGTCAGCAACGACGCACTCAAATGAACCGCACCCAACTGCCTGGCTCGCTCATCGTCTACAAAGGGAGGCAGCTAGCACTGGCATTGCGCAGCAGCAGCCTCCTCCCTCACCTCAACTTGCCTGCTCGATCGCAGCAGCATGCGCTCCCTCTTGTCCATTCATGCATCACGGCGCTGCTGCTACTCCTGGCGGCGGTGATCAGCAGCGATGCGTCCTCCACCATGCTGGAAGATAGGAGGGATTTGCACCTCGGTCACAGGACGTACATAGTCCTTCTCGAGCCGAGCCACCTGCTGACCTGAACCAGGCCAAGACATTTATGCCAATGCTCACAAAGTACTGCCGGAGCTTGATAGAATTGTCGAAGGGGCTAATCAAAGTTGAGGGGACCAAGAAGCATGAACCCTGAGAAACCTTAAATATTCAAGACTAATAATTAGGTGTACACTTTAAGAGTTTTTCTAGAGAGAGAGTGTGTGTGTGT
>LR738716.1:3746047-3769981 GCA_902687465.1 Secale cereale
GCCCCATGAAGCCCCGCCACTGGTCACAGAGAATGGCATGATGAGTACTTCCTGCCGTGGATGATGACGGCCCTCGGCGAGCCACGACTCTGGCGGTCCTACCGGACCCTCGTCCGCGGCTTCTCTTCACGGTTGATGGAGAATAAGGTGGAGTGGGTCTTCGCCAAGCCAGAATTCGTCCGGGCCTTCCTGAATGTTACCCGGTACCCGTAGACCATGCGAATGCTAGCATTCCTTGGCCTCCCCTACCACATGGGGGAGTTGCCCAACGACTGGCCCAACTTTAGTGGCCTTGGGATGATAATCGACGTCGTTGATGGCAGCATCACCAACCCTCATCCGACGATGAACGACGGTGGATTCGAGGGCATCGAGCCGACGTAACGATGGAGGGCTCCTACGACAAGGACATCAAATGCAACATGAAGCTCATGGCCAAGAATTTCTTTGGCTTCAGACCACCTTTGGACACCACCCACGTCACAATGCCAACGTCACCGCGTCCGACATGGCTCCACAGGCGCACATCGCCGTCTACAAGGCGTGCAGCAAAAGGGGCTGCCTTGAAGAATCGCTGATGTCTGCCATATCCTTGCGGCAGTGGACGAAGGGGTCGACGTCATCTCGTTGTCCATTGGCGGAACCTCCATACCGATGTACGACCATGACCCGATAGTCGTGGCCTCCTTCGCCGCCATGCAGGCCAACATCCTCGTTGCCGACACCACTGACAATAAAGGCCCACGTCCAGGGCCGGTCCATAGGCTAGGCAAACAGGGCAACCGTCGGGGCCCATGAGAGCGGCAGGCCCTAGATTACTAAATTATTCTTGCAATGAACATATTATAATACATTATGTTCGAAAGATTATTGAATACCTAAGAAGATTCAATTTCCATAGGAGCAAATTCACACAAAATATGAATAGTGTATATAATCTGGAAGCAAATTCACACGCCATGCATGCCATAATGAAGTATATGTTAACTAGATATCTATATTCAAATTAATACACAACCTTTTATTTTATAAACTAGTGGAAGCTTTGGTATACACCAAATTAATATATATGAATGCACACACATGGAATATATATTTATACACGCCATATAGTTAATACAACAATAAAGCCTTTAGTCACAAACAAGTTGGGGGGTGGGGGTACTATATAGATAATGTAATTTAAAATAATAATTCAAAGATAATTTTTTATATTATACAATTTAACTTTAGGGAAACACAATTTTAGTGATCTATATTTAAATAGTATATCAAATAGAGAAAACAATAACTATTATTTAGCAATTTTTTATGTTATTAACTATGCTAGCTAAATAACATAAAAGTGTACTAACTAAAGCTATAATATAATGCAACTACTTTAAATAAGTAAAAAGGTTTACTATAAAGATATGTATTTTACTACGTGCGCCTGGTATAGGAATTGTTTGAACCGGCCCTGGCCACGTCCATCGATTGTCCACAACGACGTGCCTTGGCTTATGACCGTGGGAGCCGACACCGTGGACTGGTCATTGATTGGTAGAAGGCGGGAAGTGGTCTTCGTCCATAACAACGGATAAACTGAGTCTTTTTAGCTTATATATAAAAACTGCAGAACAATACTCTTAAATTTGATGTCTATTTTTGACAGGTTTTTGACATGTATTAATATGTCAGTGTTATCCCACCATTTTTTTTTCAGTTTTGTCAGATGAATAGTACCCACAACGCTCAATATAACAATGTTTTTTAATCTATGACTCAAGTTTTTTTGTTGAGCAACATCCACGACTCAAGTGCTAGAGTGTTTCGAGACGTGTGCTAGCCCATGTATTCGAAAAGAAAACTTGCCCGCTTAGGCCTAGTAGAGTGCTTACTACCATGCTTAATGGTGGGCTTGGAACGTTTAAGACTTAACCAGGAATATTGAATTCAAACAAGGGCATAGATCCACATGTGTAGGGCTTGTAAATCGTAGGGCGTGGACCATGGGTTCGGCCGAACCATGGTCCTGAAAATCACCTCTCAGGTTCACCCTCGTATTTCTTCCGGACCAAAGCACAACCGTCATCGCCTTGTATAGATTAGGTTTTGTTTTTGGAAGTCTTGTATAGATGAAGTTAATGATGCTATTAATTGTCTTTCATGCACACAATTTATGCTTATCTGAATTGGTTGTTCATTTAAAATGTACTGTGTACGTTCCATTGTTTGAGTGCACACGAGTGCGATCGATTCCTACCAGGCCCCTTCTTGGGAGAAAAATTATGCAACATATTTTGGTACAAGTTGTGGTAATATTTGGTTCATAGCTAGGTAATACCACACTTTCTCTCACTATATATAGTCGTGCCCAATAAAGAAAGTGAGGCGACGAAATTGACGGCCACAAGCGCCAGTATGGTAATTTTGCGCTCACATTGAGTAGGACATGTTGTCAAGAAAGTGTGGCACAGAACTATGACCGGTAGAACAAACAATACTATCCATGAGCACCAGCCAGACTTACGGTTATGACAAAGTTTGTCAATCAACGAAGAATATCCTAAACGTGTCCCTATGCCTAGCTGGTCGTCCAATCCATCCTATGCTCGAGGTTCAAGGCCAGGGTGACAAATAACATTTTCTAGAACTATCCTCCAAGCTTTATTACTCAGAAAACCATTCTTTAGAAATCGTGTTCAAATTATGCGGCCGTAGCAGCCAAACATGTCTACCCTGTGCTAAAGACAATGTGACAGCCTCGTACCCCTTCGCAGCCTTAGGGATTCTCGTGCCTCCTGCCGGCGCGACTACCGGTCTACCTCATCTCCTTTGGTCTTAGAGCCATGGAGGTGTGATGGATCTCGGTCCTTACCGGAGAGAGGGTTCCGTTTTCAGGTCATTTTGTGAGCTTTTAGGGTTTGTGTCCTACTTAGAGAGACGAGGCGGCGGCGGCTCTCTGAAGATGGAATAAGATTCTCCCTGCCTAGCCCCCGTCTCAGTGGCGCTTCTAGCGTTATCAGAGGACGTGTGGAGGTTTGTCTCCGACGGATCTCTTTGGATTCAGTCGGCGTTTGTCTTCGGTGGATCCACGTGGATCCGGTCTCTGTTTGTGTTTCTATAGGTTGGACCCTTCCGATCTATGCGTCTCTTCATCGGCGGTGGTCGTTGTTCTGATGGGCTGGTCATATGGGGCCTTAGTACGATGACTTCAGGACTGTCTACTATAGCAAGTTTTGCCCCGCTCTGATGAGGGAGGGGTGTCGATGGTGGTATGCCTTTGGCCCACTCTACTTCTTGTAGTCATCGCTAGATGGTCTACGGATCTGGATGCCTTGTTTACTTTTGGTGGTCTTTGTATTACCTTAACTGTTGATGAATATATCAGAAGTTTTCGTTGTAAAAAAGAAAGATAATGTGAACTTGGCAAGATTGGGAGCTTCATAATTAGAGCTCCGACCATCATGGAAACTTTTACAAAGATCAAAGTCAGCTGCTGCAGCTCCTGTCTCCCTAATAATCATCAAATGTGTACCTCCTGAATTTCTTCATCTACGTAACTACCTGGTTGTAATCAGACGCAACTTGTATATATCTCAAGGACGTGTCCATTTCCAGGTTGGTCCTCCAAATCATTTTAGGCTATACAAAGATTTACCTCGCCTAGGAAGGCTCCTGAGCAGTGCCAGAAAGGGACGAGGTAGTGAGTGTTTGGTCTCCTGCCTCCTCTCAGCCACGAGAATACCTAACAAGGTATTTTGCTTCCCCTTTTGCCTCACCCGCTGGAGAGCATTGGCCTAACTTGTCGTCCATCTGACCATCGACGGACCTCATGCTATGCAAAAAGGAAAAGAGAAAAAAAAAGAGCCACGCCGTGCAAACCAAGGGCCAAAGTATGCAAGACGGCCTCTCCAACCCGGGGCTGGTGGTCGACGCGGCGTGGGCCCTGCCTCGCCGGCCGGCCATCGGCGACTGTAGCTTTCGTCTCGGTCACCTCGTGACAACCATCCACGATACGCTCTGGGTTTATAATACAGAAACACCTCGCGAAAAAAGGCATTTCAAAACACCGCACTATCTTTACCTAATAATAAAGAAAGTTGGGTTTCAGCTCGTCCGTCATAAGAATTACCCCCGTAGTTGCTAATAATTACCCTCTGCCACCGCTAAGTGAAAAAACGGTTCGTTTTTGCCCTTCTCAAGTCGCCGCTGGCGTTTGTTTATTACGCGTGAAAATCCCATGTGTTCGTGTAGCACAATGGCTTGTCCCTTGCGGCTGCAAGCGAGAGGTCCAGGTTCAATCCCTGGTTTTTACAAATATTTTTTTGTTTTTATTATATTTATCCTTTGCTTATTTTGGGAGTCAACCTGCAGCTAAGAAAAGGAGAGCCTAGAAAATTAGTTGCAACACGCTAGATGTTTGCAAATGCATAAATTGGCATCATTTTGTTAGCCATTTTGATTGATCTCACATTTAAATAGCTTCAGTTTAGTTTATACACAACTGGTAAAATTACAGTGCATGATGAACACAAAAGGTTGTATCATGCATTAAGATTCACTTACTTTCTCAAGTGAAATTGAAATACTGGCCCTCTGTAGTTAATCAAACAAGCAAGCAGTAGCAGTATCATGCTACAAGAATAATATAAGTCAGCTAGCACCGTTATGAAATTGTGTTTTTAGTACTTATCTCCAATGTATATATTGTAATTTACATTCTTTTGCATATTTTGGTTCCAACATTAGCATATTTCTGATCTAGATTATCAGATTAGCACATGTACTCTTAAAAAGGTGTTAAGGCAATCATGCAGTGCTGCATATAACATGGAATTCAAGTTCTGACCAAATCACTAGAAACATATAGCAGTCTTTCTTCCAGATGATCGACAGAAAAGTAAAATTAGGAGGAAATACTCAAATCACATAGCAATCGCATTTCAACCCTAATAACAGTTCATCGATTATCATTCATTTGCAGAATTTTTGTTTTGCCACGTTGAGTAAAAATCGAGCACAATACCATATATGTGTGTGTGTTAATTGATGGTAGTCTGATCTACTTTTATTGATGTTCGTATCAGATCCCGGTAAAATATCATTCGTTTTTATTTCAGTTGTTTTACTGAGATTATTTTCCTAGGAAACTACCATTGCATGTGTAGAAAACATAACATCATAAAATACAACATCTCGTCTTTATCTTGGCGAGTCCGATTATGATACATTATTTTGAGATTATATGACGAGCAATGGTCAGCGTGAACAACTTTATTCGACCATGATCTTACTTCTTACATAAGATATATAGATGAAAAATATAATGTACAATACTCCAAAGGCGGATATGATATTAAGCAATGGTATGTACACTTTCATGTCATTGTACACAATAGTAAAAAAAAAAAGGCATCAATCCAGATATGACGAGGAGGTAAAAACACATACTCCATCCGTCCCAAAATAAGTGTCTCAACCTTAGTACAACTTTGTATTAAATTTAGTATAAAGTTGAGACACTTATTTTGGAATGGAGGGAGTATAATCCTTTCATTTTTTTCATGCATGTTTTCACACCCATGACAATGTTTTAATAGCGTGTTCCCCGTTGCAACGCATGGGCAATTTTCCTAGTAAATAAAAGAAAAACACACTTCGTCATTTCCCTAACTCTCTAAACCAAACATCCCCCAATTCCAAAAATATAATATGTACTCCCTCCATCCCAAAATTCTTGTCTTAGATTCATTTAGATAGGGAAGTATCTAACGCTAAAATGTGACTAGATACATTCATATTTTGACAAATCGAAGACAAGAATTTTGGGACGGAGGGAGTATTACTTAAAAAAACAATTTTTATTTCACTTTTACCAAGTTCAGAGCCAAAAATATCGACATCCACAATATTGAATAAATAAAATATGAAAATTCATTTCATGATGAATCTAATTACCGATTTGAAGATATTGATATATTTCTCTACAAATATGATCAAACTTAAAAATGTTCAACTTTTCAAAAACTGATAGTAAAGTTTATATTTTGAAACAGAAGGGGTATTTTTTTTCTATGAAAACACAACAGCACCAATGATGCAGCAAATCGCGCCCAAAACTTCCACTATGGGATGATAATCAAACAAATCCGACTGGTATGGAGTGAGGCTACTGTCACGTGGTGGCCACCCAGATGGGAACAAGAAAACTTGGAAGACATATAGGAGAATCATGCCACCGCACATGACGGAGATTCTCTATTTTTTGCCTCTAAAGATTCTCCAAGAACGGCCTGTACGGCCGCTTAGCTTGCACGAACCTTAAAAAAAACTAGATCTATTATAAAATTTCATCAAAAGTATAAAGCATCTTAAAACATTATAAAACTTACATTGTGATTCCGCGGCCACCGAATGACCAATATTGCCTTTAGAACGAGCGATGGATCTGATGTAGAAGATCCTTCATGAAACTCTTTGCATTCCAAGGAAAGTCTCTCTGAGGCTTTGGACGGCGATTCCGGCTTCTCTCTCCTCCCACTCACCATCACCAACTTCTCATCGGCGTTTCCCTTGCCCTTGCCCTGCTCCTCACAGCAATTTTCAAACAGAGGTGCTATACTTACGACATTTTCACGTCGGAAACACATACGATGTGCTGTTGCATGTGCTTTCGTCCAATCAGCCAGTTCCATCGGGGAAAGAAAACCAATGCAGCATGTTGTCTAGTGAAGACACATCGGATCGTATGTACAAAGATCGTGTGCAAAGCAATTTCGATTTTCAAACATGGGCCTAACTTGTTTCCTTTCGGACTATTGGCTATGCTTATATTTTTAGTTGGCTCATTTTGATACACATTGTTTGTATGAATTTCACCTGATAGTTTTTTTTAAAAAAAAGGAGGATGACCCCCGGCCTTTACATTTGGAAGATGCATGCGATCATTTTATTGATTATTCTCGAGGACCTTACAAAGTATTACAACAATATGCCTGAATCCGTCATCATGACAACATCTGCCGCTACTTCTATCCATACGATGAAGGGGTGCAAGCTGGGCCAAATACCCAGACCTCTCACCTAATCCTATCATCAAAATCCGGGAGCCCCAACCGAGCCACATACCGGGTCTGGGGCACAAACCGGTCTGATGCACTCACATGTGTCGTCGCCGCCATCTTCCACAGGCCCGTCTTCAGAGCAAATATTGAGGCTTCTACCTTGCCCGGCCTCTCTGTCATCGACGCCACCATGACGCCAGATAGCTACCTCCTCCTGCGCGAGTCCATCTCCGCGCATCGGACGTCGAGTCTCCACTGCGCCACGCCGCCAAAATCCGCCATCATCAATGGGCAAGATGAAACACCTCTCCTCCTCTTGTCCCCTCCAGCCAGCACTTGCTACAAAACGATGCCCCCAGGAGGGAGAACGACACCGAAAACACCGTCATCGTCCGATCCGGTAGACCCAGATCTAGGGTTACCCCCGGAACCTCCCGATCAGGTTGACATGACCTGTAACGACGATGCCTCGAGAAGGGAATGACGTCTCAAGACGCCGCCAACGTCCGCCATGATCTCAGTCGGGCACGATTTTCACCGGAAGCCACGTCGTCCCAATCTCGCAGCTGGCTGGAACCGAGCGGAGCCTCGGCACGAAGACGTACGCCGCCGTCGGTATTCCGGCGGAGATCCGTCATCTCCTCACCGGTCCCTCCACGCGCCGCCGGTCGGTAGAAGGCCACCCCACGGCGGATCCGATCGGAGCGTTGGATCCGCAGCTAGCGCCGTCACCATCTCCGCACAGATCAGCCAACCCCACCGGATGGGGCACTGCCACCGCCGCCGTCCATCTCAGGGCCACCGCTCCACCGGCCATGGCGCTTCGGCCACCGCCGCACGGCATGGGGTCGCCGCCCTAGCCGCCGCCTTCGGACTCCCACTAGAGGTGTTGCCCCTGCCGCCTCAGATGGGATCCCGCAGCATCCACCCGCCCAGATGCCTTTGGCGCCGAGCCCGCCGCCACCGCGGCCCACGCCAGAGGCAGGAGGAAGCGCGAGGTGCGGCCTGCGGATCTAGGGTTCAAGGGTCCCTGGCATCGCCCAGGGGAGGCGACGCGAGGGGTTGGCTGATCTGTGCGGAGATGTTTCGTCATTTCACCTGATAGGTGCCGAAATGATTTTTAAAATTTCAAATAAGGACCTATTATGAAATAAGCAATGGAACCTAGTGATGTAGCTTAGGCTTTGCAAAAAGGCAGGAGAAGAGCCATGTCGTGCAAAGCCAAAGTATCCAAAGCCGGCTCCCGGAAAAAAAAGTATCCAAGCCGGCCTCTCCAACCGGGGGAAGCTCGCGCTACCAAAGGCTCGCCACCACTGCCATCCATAGATTTAGAAAACGATTTGTTAGAGATCTAAAAAAGACATTAAAAAAAGTTCGGGGAAAAGAAAGAGCTGCCCGACCCAACCTTTCTTCCCCAACGGACGACCCGACCCGAAAATAATTACCCACCACTGCCATCCCTGTGCCGCCGATGTCTCCCACCGCGTCAACCATGAAGCCGCCGCCGCCGCCGCCGCCGCCCAGGAGCCCCGGCTCCCTGCCAGGTCAATTCCGGCTGCTGAGGTTCCCCGTCACCATCGTCTCCCCACGTGCCCGACGGCGGAGATGGCTCCCCGTCGCCATCGGCTCCACACGTGCCCCGCGGCAGAGGACGACAAGGCGGCTGTTGTTCTCGCGCGGGAGGAGGGAGGGACGCTGACATAGACGAGGAGTGGGAGGTCTGCGTGGAGTTAAAAAACAGGGGTTGTGCTGCCCAACTTCAGCCATGATATATGCATCAAGTGCTTCCTTCAATGGTGAGAACAAGAACCTGATCCCCTCACCCTTTTTTTTCTGTCATGTTTAACCATAGCAAACATGTTTGGTGTTTTGGTGGCCATGGTGATGACGAGGGCGACGCGGACGTAGAGGAAGTAGATGAACGGCGAGCAGTCGCGTAGTCGCTTCCCAAAAACCTATTCGCCCCTCTTCCGTACAGGATCCAGAGAGGCGAGGCTTCGGAGACCTGCTCTCCCGTCGACCGTGTACGCGGCGGACGGGATGGAGTCACCAGCGGTAGCAGCAGCAAAGGGACGACGGCGGGCGTGGAGGCAGATGCGTTCTGTATTGCGACGGCTAGGGTTGGCAGCGCCCCACATATATATGTGCGGCCGCGCGTGGAGAAACGTGGGCCGAACCCACGTCCAAGGTAGCCCACGATCCGACGTCTCAAATCGTGGCCCTACCTGTCAAAGACTCTCCGTTCCTGACCGGCAAAAAGAAGCGCATAGGAGTGAGCTCGGCTCGGCTCAATTCCGCAACCCGCGGCGCGTTGTGACGAGGCGTGGCGTGGCGAGGCGAGCGGAGGAGGAGGAGTGCGCGAGGGTCTCATCTCTTCTCAAGCTCCAATAGCATGAGGGAGAGAATCCCTTATAAACCACTCCAACTCTCCTTCCACTTCCATGGTGGGACTAAACTTCCCACCACTTTGTCATGCCACCTACATGGGCCCTTAGAGATCAAATCTGAAATTGTCATATGGGCTCTAGGCCCATCTCAGATTTCAACAATCCCCCACCAGATCTCGAGGGCCCATTGTGTCCTCTGTTCCAATTACTGTTTCGATATACCAGTGTTTCAGCGAAGACCTGTTAAGGTTGAGCTTCACCTAGAGCAAGTAGCTACACTCCTTCACAACTGAACAATGGACTAAGCCTTGAATTGTCAGTTTGGCGTAAAGAAGTTTCACCACATGTCTTACTGATACTAGGCTGCCGAAGGCTGACCCCTCGGGTGGAGCATATAAGTCACACTCCTGGCCTGTTCATGAGCTTACTAGAGATCACCCCAATCTCATAGACTGTGACCAGCAGTCGGGCTCATATAGGTGTGTTCCTCCAAAGATCGCTCTGTAGGATAGCATCTTGCTTATACATATAAGCCTTGGAACACATTAAGACAATAGTCATCCTCCCATACAGTATTGAGAGTATTGCATCTCCAGCGGAGTGGGTTAGTATAGTTACTCTCCTCAGTTCACCACTAGCTTGTTTTCCCAGGTCCTACTTCACGGGATCTCCGATCACATAGGTTGGGTTACCACCATGGCAACTCATGTGGGTCTCATGCCCATCTCCCTCGATGCATTATCTATCACAACACGTGATAGCCCTTTTGTAAAGGGATCTGCCATATTCTTAGCCATATGGACATATTCCAACGCTATCACTCCGGAGTTTCTCAATTTTCTGACAGCTTTTAATCTCATTCTTATGTGTTTGTTGGACTTCATGTTGTCCTTTGAACTCTCCACCTTGGTGATGACGGTCTGATTGTCACAGTTCATAAGGATAGCCGGAACCGGTTTATCAACCAATGGCAAGTCCATCAAGAGATCTCGAAGCCATCCCGCTTCGACACCAGATGTGTCTAATGCTGTTAATTCTGCTTCCATTGTCGATCTTGTTAAGATCGTTTGCTTGCAAGACTTCCAGGAAACAGCGCCACCTCCAAGAGTAAACATATACCCAGTTGTGGCCTTCATATCATCAGCATCAGAGATCCAATTCGCATCACTATACCCTTCAAGTACCGACGGGTATCCGGTATAGTGAAGTCCATAGTTCATAGTACCCTTCAGATAACGCATAACTCTTTCAACAGCATGCCAATGTACATCACCCGGTTTTGATACAAACCGACTCAGTTTGCTCACAGCAAAAGCGATGTCAGGCCTCGTAGCGCTAGCTAGGTACATCAGTGAACCAATGATTTGAGAGTATCTCAATTGATCTATAGCCGTGCCTTTGGATTTTCGAATAAACACGCTAGGATCATATGGTGTTTGAGATGGTGTGCAGTCCGAGTATCCAAAACGACTCAACACCTTCTCAACATAATGGGATTGCAAAAGTGTAATCCCACCCTCATTATCTCTCAGTAGCTTGATGTTCAAGATAACATCAGCCACACCAAGGTCTTTCATCTCAAAGTTCTGAGATAGAAACGACTTGACCTCCTCAATTACTTTGAGGTTGGTTCCGAATATCAGTATGTCATCAACATACAAGCACAGTATAACTCCTTCGCCCCCACCATGGCGATAGTATACACATTTGTCAGGTTCATTAACAATGAAGCCAACAGATGTCAGTGTTGTATTAAACTTATCATGCCATTGCTTAGGTGCTTGTTTCAGGCCATATAAAGATTTTATCAACCTACACACTTTTCCTTCCTGACCATCTATCACAAAGCCATCTGGCTGTTGCATGTAGATTTCCTCGTTTAGCTCTCCATTCAGGAAAGCTGTCTTAACATCCATCTGGTGGACGAGAAGACCATGCGAGGCCGCCAACGAGAGTAATACTCGAATGGTGGTCAGTCTGGCCACAGGTGAATAAGTATCAAAGAAATCTTCCTCTTCCTTTTGGTCATAGCCCTTGGCCACAAGCCTAGCCTTGTACTTTTCAATCGTACCATCGGGCCTAAGCTTCTTTTTGAACACCCACTTACATCCCAATGGTTTGCAACCATAGGGACGCTCAGTAATCTCCCATGTCCCGTTAGCCATGATGGAATCCATCTCGCTACGGACCGCTTCCTTCCATTAGTCAGATTCTGGAGAGGCATACGCTTCTGAAATAGAAGTGGGAGCATCATCCACGGGGTACACGAAGAAATCATCACCAAAGGTCTTTGCAGTCCTTTGTCTCTTTCCCCTACCAAGGGTTTCCTCGTCATCCTCCTCAGGATTTTCATCATGTGTTCGTTCATAGTATTCCATAGGAATGGCAGGCTCAGGAGTCTCCTCAGATTCCTGTCTAGAAGTGCTTTGCATATCTCTCATAGGAAATATATCCTCGAAGAATGTAGCATCCTTAGACTCCATAATTGTACCAACCTTTTGGTCAGGTACCTCATATTTCATTACTAGAAATCTATAGCCAACACTATTCTTAGCGTAGCCCAAATTAACGCAGTCCACGGTCTTCGGTCCAAGCTTGCACTTTTTGGGGATCGGCACATTGACTTTCGCCAAACAGCCCCAAGTACGTAAGTACGAGAGTGTCGTCCTTCTCTTCGCCCATTTCTCATAGGGAGTGATCTCATTGTCCTTTGTCGGAACTTTATTCAGGACATGACATGCCGTCAATATAGCCTCACCCCACCATGCCTTGGATAAAACCGACGTATCTAACATGGCGTTAACCAAATCAGTTAGAGTACGGTTTTTCCGCTCGGCAACTCCGTTTGACTGGGGTGAATAGGGAGGCGTCCTCTCATGAATAATACCGTGTTCCGCACAAAAGGAGTCAAACTCACTCGAGAAGTACTCTCCACCACGATCTGACCGAACTCGTTTAATTTGTTTTTCAAGTTGTTTCTCAACTTCTGCCTTATAGATTTTAAAGTAGTGTAGAGCCTCATCTTTAGTATTTAATAGATAAATATAGCAATATCTAGTGGAATCATCTATCAATGTCATGAAGTATTTCTTTCCACCTTTAGTCAACACACCATTCATCTCACAAAGATCAGAATGTATGAGTTCTAATGGTGCCAAGTGTCTCTCCTCCGCGGCCTTGTGAGGCTTGCGAGGTTGCTTGGCTTGCACACATGAAAGGCACTTAGAACCTTTGGCTAAAGTGAAACTCGGGATTAAATACAACTTAGCTAGCCGCGTCATAACACCGAAACTAATGTGACAAAGACGTGAATGCCAAACTTCTGATTCATTAACATTCGAATGAATATGGTTCACGACTTTATTACAAAAATCTGCGAGGGAAAGGCGGAACATTCCTCCGCTCTCATAACCTTTTCCAACAAAGAGTCCATATTTCGTAACAACTAATTTATTAGACTCGAAAACCAACTTAAACCCTTCTCTACATAGAAGGGAGCCACTAACGAGGTTCTTCTTGATGGCGGGGACATGCTGCACGTTCTTCAGCTGCACGATCCTTCCCAAAGTAAACTTCAGATCGACCGTGCCAACACCATGAACAGAAGCACTCGCGCCATTCCCCATCAATACGGACCCGTGGCCTGTGACCTGGTAAGAAGTGAACAATGAAATGTCAGCACACACATGAACTCCTGCACCTGTGTCCACCCACCAATCGTTGGGCTGAAACACTGAAAAAACAGTAAATAAATTACCGTACCCAGATGCACCATTGTCATTGTTGCCCACAATCATGTTGACAGACTTGGAGTCCTGTCCTGGCTTCTTGTACTTGTTTGGGCACTTGTTGGCCCAATGTTCAGCCGAACCACAAGTAAAGCAGCCCTCATCCTTCTTGTTCTTTTTGAAGGTCTTCTTACCCTTCTTCTTAAAGTCGGTATTGTGTTGGACACCGTTCTTTCCCTTGGGCTTGTGGGAGTTGGAGTTCCTCTGGTTCACCATGTTGGCGACAGAAGTCCCCTCAACCGCTTTCCCGTTCGAGTCCTTTGCCCTTGAGTTCTGCTCAACACTCAGATGGCCAATGACATCCTCCACTGAGAATTCACGCCTCTGATGTTTCAGAGTAGTGGCAAAGTTCCTCCAGGAATTAGGGAGCTTAGCGATTATGCAGCCCGCGACAAACTTGCCCGGTAACTCGCACTTCAGAAGCTCAAGCTCCTTAACAATGCATATTATCTCATGAGCCTGTTCCAGCACAGGATGGTTTTCAACCATCTTGTAATCGTGGAACTGCTCTATAATATACATCTCACTCCCAGCATCGGTGGCCCCGAATTTAGATTCGAGCGCCTCCCACAAGTCCTTGGCGACATGCACATGTAAATATGCATCGACCAGTTTATCACCGATCACGCTAAGAAGTGCTCCGAGAAACACGACGGTGGCCTCCCTGAACGCCTTCTCCTGTTCAGGAGCGATCGTTCCCGTGGGCACACCGGAGACCCAGAATACGTTCATAGCCGTGAGCCATAAAGTGGTCTTAGTCTGCCAACGCTTAAAATATGTACCGGTAAACTTATCCGGTTTCAGTGCAGCGGCAAAGCCACTTGTCGAAAAATTCCTACACATAATAGGTTTTTGGATTGCTGAGAAAATAGGCAATTTTCCGATTAATTTAATCCACGAATTAACTACTAACATGGCATTGACACAAATAATAGCATACTGATATTCAATCATGCAAACACATACTACGCTAATTGTAGACAGATCTACGTATAACGCTAGCATGCTTAAAACAGAAAACAGTAGGAGCGGGATAAACGAGTTATACCCTCCAGTAGGCCATGCAGAGGCAGCGGCAGCGGTGACGGCAGCAGCGTCCTCGGCTGCCTTCTTGTCGGCTTCGATCTTCTCGGTGGCGGCACGTTCGGCATCGGTGGCCATGGTGATGACGAGGGCGACACGGACGTAGAGGAAGTAGACGAACGGCGAGCAGTCGCGTAGTCGCTTCCCAAAAACCTATTCGCCCCTCTCCCGTACAGGATCCAGAGAGGCGAGGCTTCGGAGACCTGCTCTCCCGTCGACCGTGTACGCGGCGGACGGGATGGAGTCACCGGCGGCAGCAGCAGCAAAGGGACGACGGCGGGCGTGGAGGCAGATGCGTTCTGTATTGCGACGGCTAGGGTTGGCAGCGCCCCACATATATATGTGCGGCCGCGCGTGGAGAAACGTGGGCCGAACCCACGTCCAAGGTAGCCGCCCACGATCCGACGTCTCAAATCGTGGCCCTACCTGTCAAAGACTCTCCGTTCCTGACCGGCAAAAAGAAGCGCATAGGAGTGAGCTCGGCTCGGCTCAATCCCGCAACCCGCGACGCGTTGTGACGAGGCGTGGCGTGGCGTGGCGTGGCGAGACGAGCGGAGGAGGAGGAGTGCGCGAGGGTCTCATCTCTTCTCAAGCTCCAATAGCATGAGGGAGAGAATCCCTTATAAACCACTCCAACTCTCCTTCCACTTCCATGGTGGGACTAAACTTCCCACCACTTTGTCATGCCACCTACATGGGCCCTTAGAGATCAAATCTGAAATTGTCATATGGGCTCTAGGCCCATCTCAGATTTCAACAAAACCTTGTGTACCCTCAGGCCATCAAAACCAAAATACTGCAATGCAAATTGAAGGGAAGTTGATAGGTCACACCACTCAAATTTACAGTGGTATATTTTCTCATCACCAATAGGAAGGATGCAAAGAATAGATAAAGATTTTCTCTCTATTGTGTATACATGATTATCTATTCTAGAACAAAGAAAAACAAGATGTGAAAATTACGATATCAACCACTTCAATGAACTCATGAAGTTGCTTCACCAAAGAGTCACTCTTTACCATATTGCTCGGCTTCTCCTCATTGTCAACAAAGTACTTGCTTGTCACTCCCTTCAGCTGATATGGTTGAGCCCAGGCATAACCAGGGCCGGCCCTGTGTTTCGGGAGGCCCTAGGCGAACTCGACGAAATGGGCCCCTATATCCTAATACCATATATATGTATGCGTGTGCGTGATATATATATATATATGTGTGTGTGTGTGTGTGTGTGTGTGTGTGTGTGTGTGTGTGTGTGTGTGTAGGTAAAACTATGTCTATCATGAAAAAAATTGAAATATATATATATCACGATTTGGGGGGATGGATCGGGAACATGGATGGAACGTTCAAACATACTGCTACTGTGGTGCCCTCACGGCCGGCGATGGGATCACGGGAGAGCCTCGTTGCACACTTGCAATCGGCCAAGTAGCGGTTTAGTGGACAGCGGACTTGCCGGAATCCAAATGTATATGTATTGCCGTGGTGCCGCCTTACCGGATGCCGGATGACCATGTGGGTGCAGGGCGCGCGGCGGCGGCAGGCCTGGGCGGCGACAACCAGCGGCGGCTGAGGGCCTGAGGCGACTCAGGCGAGGGCGGGGGAGTGAGGTGACAAATGAGCAGGCCGATGGTTCACGGTCTACGATCGGACGAGACAAGGGTAAAGGAGCAGCCTGACGCTTCGCTAATCAATCGCGAGCTATCTGATGATGGGCCTAGCCCATCTCGTTTCTTTTCTTTTGTATATTTTACCTATATTTTGCTGGGCTATAGTATATATATATATGTACTACGTCATGGGCCCCTCCACTGCATGGGCTATAGGCCGTCGCCCAGCGGCCATACGCCAGGGCCGGCCCTGGGCATAACTTGTAGTTGTTGCCCCCTTCAAAACCAAAAAGAATATTCTTTTAGGTATAGTTAAATTCAGAAGATATTACACAATGGTAAAGATTACTTACTTGAACACAAGATCATAAGAGTATGGAAGAAATAATTCATAACCTTGTGGAGAAATAAAGGCATGTAACTGGTGTATAGTTAGTCCAGGATGAACGCAATCAAACCGAAATGGTAGCTCCTTCCTTTTTCACTAAACTTACATTTTATGGTACATCAGAGTAGTTGAGAAATTTTTAGACACTCCCAAGCTATGAACTCAGGCATACCTTAGTCTCTTGGCCGTCTAGTTCATCAAAGGCTTTATCCGCCTCATCTATGTCCTTAAAAGAAATACACGGAGAGTAAAACTCGCCTCGAATCCTTGAATCTCTCTGTTGAAAAGGAAAATGAATAAATCACTAATTTATGCATATAATTTTATGGAACAAGAAACAAAAATTCTCAGAAAACCTTCTCATCGATGCTTGGATTTCTAGAGAAAATTTGAAGTAGCTTTCGACAAAGAAGGTAGACTGGAATTCTATCAGTGATGCTCGGATTCCTATAGAAAATTTGAAGTAGCTCTTGACAAAGAACATAGACTAGAATTCTATGATCATGCAACTTCATCTGATCAGGTTCAGGTACCTAATAAGAAATAAAAACAGACAAGTCATGTGGCAACTTGAATACCAACAATGACCGGATCGGCACCATGGCGCCTGCAACCGCCTCTCATGGACGCCATAGAGCGAATCCCCGCGTGGAGGCAGAGCCGTGCAGGGCGAACAGTGATGAGTGACGAGCAGGGGAGAGGTCGAAGGACCTGATGCAATGGCAGTTTTCACAGGTGCCCTTGTCCCCGGCCATAGAGACGGCTCCCTTGTACCCGACGGCTACCCTGTACCCGGATCTTATCAGAGATTGGGATTGTTGGAGGTGGTGGTGGCTACCCTGTACCCGGCTCTTGTCAGAGACGGGTGAGGCTAGGGATTTGGAGAGGCGTGTGGTGTTTTTTTTGGCGATTGCGTGTGGTGCTTTTGTTCACCGTTTTTTACTCACCTCCCACCACCCCTCCCACCGAGCGCATGCATATTTAGTAGTTAACAAGGCAATCATCTATCTCGCATCAGTGGACTCAAGCTAGATTATTCTAGATTTCAATTTCCACAACATGTGCATTCTTTTCCCTTACGTGACAGTCTATCAATTAGCAACACAATCTTGTACCACAAAAATGCAGAACACGAAAATAGCTACAAAGTAAACTTGAGCATGCTGCACTTACCAAAAGCTAGTTGTCTACAGAGTCAAAATTGAATGGATGAAGCCTTATCATCGGGGTTGGGGAGTCGCCTTATCATCATTATGGAGGGATCACCAGCAGCAAGCACGACCCCCATGCCACAGCCTGGCCGATCATGGTTGGTGATGCGGCGGTCATGACCAGCGCCACAAGCCCACAACTGACTATTTGAAAAGGGGGATGCAGAGTGGAAGGCCTCACAGACCGCTCTGCTCTCCCCCAGGTACTCCTCCGCGGACTGCAATGCTGCTACGGCCGCTCAATGAGACTTCTCGGTGTTGCCTTTGTCAAGGATAAGCGCGTGGTACTAATACGCCGCAGCCTGCATCATATTATTACTTTTTTGCTTAGTGACAAAAATTCAGTCATTTAATCATTTCAGAGTTCAGAGATATGAGCAAAGCCTGCATATGTACTTTTGCTTCCATGTGCTTCCACTTTACAAAGAGCCTGTGCTTTTCGCCCCAGCCGCCGAGCAGAGGTATGTCCACGATGCCTTCATGTGCTTGCGGATGAAACCATCATGATTGTACATATTTTAAAACTGGGATAGATTATTTTTTTTCTATGTTTTATTTGTTTATGAAATTATATTATGCTTCATGCGGAGATGAACAGTACATATACCTGGCATTTTCAAACATAAGCAGAACTCTAACATATATACAAATATCATTATCTGAATAGAAGACGCGAAATAACCAGAAATCGGTAGAAATGAATCAATGATGGTGCCTACCTGCTGCCAGCACTTGACCGTCTCACATGCCAGACTCCTTTTGACAGCCAGGTTAGCCTTTGGACTGTCAATTGCCAACCCAAGTTGAACATCAATTGCCTGGCAAACAAGCACATACATAGATAGCATAATCGATGAACTAACCGAGAAGCCGACATATCAACTGCATGCTATCTTACTTGCACCATGCATGATGAATCATGTGACCTCTGTCTGACTCTCTAGGTAGTTACTATCAGATAATAACAAGAAAAAAACATTATTGTTACCTGACCAAATGCTTGCATGCAGGTAGCTTTCAGGACCCTTCAGACAGGTCCACAGGAAAACCTTTCCTACACAATGGCAGTCAGTACTCAGTCCTTACTGAATAATAACTGAAGAAAAATGAAAGCTTGGAGCATTGCTCATCATGTCGGGCTGGCTATGGCAAGTGGTAAGATCAGCGCCTCTTTTAGGGCGACATCCTAGGAAGAACATGCTGCATGGCGCACTCCAGGTGCCCGAACGCCTTAAGGAATATCTCGACAGAAGCGCGTTTGTTCTCTGGAAAGTGGAAAGTACAAGAGTACAGACATTCAGAAAGATTGAAACATATACTACTTGTTTGATTTAGTCGAAGTGGGAATTAACCTTCAGATACTTTGGCATGGTATCCTTCAAGAGACGTCTTTGGCGGGAGCAGGGAATTTGCTTGTGATAAACGGAGTATGGCCATCATGTGCAGCACTGACGGCACCTCTTACCAGGCGCTGGGCAGTGCCATCTCCTACCAACACGGAGACATGTTAATCTTGAGGTTTTATCCATGCAACAAACAAAGATTGACTATACCTCTGCATCATCTTCTTGATTCATCCATGCAAACTGTATATTGTCTTCCAACTCAGTCCCTTCAAATCAAATAATCTTTATCTTTATCTTTATCTTTACCTAATAATAAAGGAAGTTGGGTTTCAGCCCGTACGTCGTGCGATTTTGCATAAAAGCCCCTCGGTTTATATGAAATTAACCCGCAGTCCCTGTTTTAGTAAGTCTGTATATAAGGTCACATTTTGCAGAAAACCCACCCTATTCATTAGATTTGCATCCGCTGTCCTCGTAGTCTTATCCATTTCTCTGGCGATGGCGATGGCGACGGCGGCGGGTTTCTCTGGCGATGGCGACGGCGACGGGTTGAGGGCCGCGGGGACGCCGCGGCGAGGAGGGACAGGTGCTGTGGAGATGGCGCGGCGAGGTGGGGCAGTGGCGGTTGTGCGGCGAGGCGGGGCAGGTGCTGGGGGTGGCGTGACTGCTCGATGCAGAATGGCGGGGGCTGCGCTGCTCCTCCATGCAGGACGGCGGGGGCGGCTGGATCGGCGGCGGCGGGTGCAGCTTGCAGAACGGCGGCGGCTGGATGTTGCAGATTGGCGGGCAGATAACGAGAGGAGGAGGAGCGTGGAAGGAAGGAGTCGGCTGGCGAATAAGAGTGGAGGTCGGAGTGGCGAACGGGGGCGGCGCACGGAGGAAACAGGGGAGCGTCGGGGACATCGTCGTGTTCCTCTCGGGCCTCCGGACGCCCATGGGCATGGACTTCTCCGAGGCGCTCGCCAGGCGCCTGGACAAGAGCGCCGTGGAGAGGCTGTCCGCCCTGAGAGTGCGCGTCGTCGACATAGCAATGCAAGAATCGGCGGCCACCCGGAAGCCCAGGCGAAACACAAGTCCGCGGCAAGGCAGGGTGCGTGGAGCGTCTGACTGAATTCTTTGGTGTTTTTTGCCTGAATTGCTGGCTTTGTTTTGCGTGGAAGGTGTTGACCTCTGAACTGACACGGTTGGTTTATGTGACAGGACCTAGCACTGCTAATCTCTTGCAGGCGACGGAAGACCACTTGCCACTTCTGCTAGGATTGGTGAAAGAAGGAGAGCAATTCTTGAAATTTGACCTTCTCTCCCTCTCTCTCCCTCTCTCTCTCTCTGCTGGGCAGTTGTTCTTCATTTTCTCGTTTCATTTTGTCCTGCAAAAATGTGCAGGTAGTGAGTTGAGGCACAACGTTCAGTTTGTGTGGACTAACCAAGAGGACAAGGCTGAGGTATGTGCTTGCCCGTGTTAAGTGATTTGTGCCAGGCTTTCACAAATGTTCACCATTATGCTGCTCACAAACACTACAAAATTACTAGGCCTAGGAGATTTGAGCACTTGTGAAGGTTTTGGGACACGAAGCCCCACTGAAGGTTTTGAATTTTCAAAGCTTCAAAGATGTTGCAGCTGTGACAAAGAGTTACCACACATCACATATTCACATATGATCGGACAAGGTGGTTTTGGCAACGTCCAATGTCGTCCCCGCGGAGTTCGCTAGAAGAAGAACATCGATCGAGCATTCCAGTGTCGCCCCCGCTGAGTTCGTCACCGAGCCATCCAATGTCGCCTCCGTCGATTTTGCCGGAGGAAGAACATCCGCCGTCCAAACGTGCTACACCGGATGTATGTATCAGCTTTTCCCAAATTAGTCCAAGCGTTGTGGTATGTATCAGCTTTTCCCATTTTAGTCCAACGTTGTTGGATATTGCTTGAATCAAAAACAATCTGTGTAACCTGGGCGTGTACTAATGTTTCCGGTACTTTTCCCTCTTTAATCTGAGCATCCAATCTTTGTAAGCCGGGTGTTTCCTATACATTATATTACTCCATTGTTTGTCAGTCCTGTTTGATTCCCTGTTTGCTCTCTATTTGATTCAAATCCATGACCAAATAAGTTCATGAATAACTTTCTACTTGCTCCCTGTTTGACTCAAGTCTTCAAGATTCATATTTAGTTAGATAGGTTCAGTGATTCAAAATAATAGTATTTGAGAAGCTTCTCTGTTAGCTGGCATCCCTGATGGTAGTTGTAGAAATGTAGCCAAGGAAAGAGTGCCTCATAATTCATCGGATGTAGACCAATAGAGTGTAAAAGACTTTAAGTTTATAGCTTTCAGAAAATATACACATGTACTCCCTCTGTTCCATAATGTAAGACCATTTTACAAGCTTAACAATATGCTTTGGTTGGTCCTTAAACTTGAACAGTAAGTGTGTCAATTGAGGTTCAGGCCATATTTAATTAGCAACTAATTATCCTGTGGCGCTTTGATCCTAATGTATCCACAGTCTGACCATGGGATTGAATATCCATCAGAAGATTGTGGCCTTTTTCTGACTCCATGCCCTTTTCAAATGGAGTTGCAGAAATGCAGAGTATGAATAGGGAAACGATCATAGATGTCAACACCTACAGTATAATTTATCTTCATAAAGATGCACTGGATTCTCAAGTAGTTTTAATGTTTTTTCTAGATAGCTCAAGTAATTAAGCTTCTGCAATTCATGAAAAACTAAAAGAAGGTGTCATGTCAGCTGCTCAAGCTAATCAAGTAACAAAAATAAAAGGGACCAGTTGTCAAGTTCCATTAACCAAATGTTTCACATCTATTAACCTGTATCTTGATAGAGATGCACTGGGTTCACAAGTAGTTTTAGTGTTTTTTCTAGATAACTCAAGTATTAAGCTTCTGCAATCATGAAAAACAAAAAGAAGGTGTTCTATCAGCTGATCAAACTAATTAAGTAAAAAATGAATTAAAGGGACCAATAGTCAGGTTCCGTTAACCAAATGCTTCACATCTATTAACCTGTATTCATATTAGCCCAACGTTGTTCAATATTGCTTGCAGATTTTCCCCTTTTTTACAAATCAGAATCAGTCTGTGTAACCTGGGCATGTACTAAAGTTGTCTGCACTTTTTCTGTTTAGTCTGGGCCTCCAATCTCTGTAAGCTGGGCGTTGCTTGTATTTGATATTAGGCGTTACCTATACTTTATATTAGTCCAACGTTTGCCAGTTTGTGTTCAATTCTCTGTTTGCTCCCTGTTTGATTCAAATCGATGAACAAATAAGTTATTTTTTCCCCAGTTTGATTCAAGCCTGAAATATTCATAGATGCTACACTTCAGAACGAAAAACTAGGACTGATCTTTTAGTCAGTTTTGTGTCAACTACGTAAATCTGTGCTCGAGATTACAATTACTTTGAATAGAGAAATTAAGAAAAATATATGGAATCACCATCACCCCTTAACTGATCCGGCGGGATGTAGGAATCCAATCTACTTGGTGGAGACGTAGTGTCATGTGATGTCATCCAACTAATAGCCGTTATATGCCTTCCATTGTGTTTGATTTTTTTCTCTTGCATGGCCCGGACTACATGATAGAAGTTCCTATCAGCTAACATTACGACTGGAGCGACAGGCATGGCCATATTCGGTGCTGCCAGCGGCAAACAATACAGGGTAGGTTTTGTAAGTGACAACATAGTAAATTAATAGGGTTTATCTAATCTTTTTGTATTATGGAGTTTTATACTTTTGCTTCATGCAATATTAGTCTATAGTGGAAAAGTCAAAGAGTATCATACTCAGGGTCAGTAGTTACGTAGTTGGAATATTTGTAACCACAGACTAACATGAAAGTTAGGCACACTAATTAAGCTTGATTTTTTTAAGGCAGTTCAAAGGGATATCTTCCTAGATAGTGAAATTTACAATGCACAATACGAAACTGTTGTTATCTTTCTCATCTCCCAATTGCACAATCATTTTTTGTTATTAATTTCACCACAACAGAATTATTATAATAGTGTGCATCTTTGTGATTTTATATATTTTCCTGTGTGGTTACTCTGGTTAACAAAGTAATTTGCTTGATGCGCTTAGAAATATTACTGTTACATATGGTGTGTGACTTGCATGGTTTAATTCGGTACATTTTCATTACTACTAAACTTAGACATGCATGTTCATTGAGGTCGAATGGTCATTATCGAATTTGAAATTATCAAATATGTGGAAGCTATGTTTCAACTCATGAGGTGTATCCCTAGCAAGATCTTCCTAGGTAGTCAAATGTACAATGTATAAAAATTTGGAGGGCGAAATTAAAGGACAGTGGCATAAACCACAAACCTCGGCAAGATCATAAGGTGAAAATTCTGATGGAAAAATGAAAGAGAGGGGGCAAAATTAAAGGACAGTGGCATATTAAACCACAAACCTCGGTAAGGTCGGAAGGAGAAGATGGAAGCTAGAAGTGGCAGCACGAATGAGTCACTATCGAAGGAGAAGATGGAAGACAGAAGTGGTAACTCAATGAGTCGCTTGGTGCATACGAGGATTTTGTTCTCCCGTTGCAACGCACGGGCTCTTTTGCTATAACACCAAATTGCATAATGATCTTGAAATAGACTTCTAGCCAACAATGATTGTGCGCTACATATGGTATGTTTATTTTTAGACATATGGTGGGGAGTATTGTCACTGTTTGGATCGATGGGTGCGATATTTTTATACAGCCACAAGGTTAAAAAAAATATTCAATCATGTTTTCTCTTGAGAAATTGTCTGTAATGAATATATTAAAATTTCATAATCATGATGGTCATCTTGCAGTATGTGGATCTTAAATCTTATAAAAAAATTATTCAAAAAATAAAGACCATCGAAATTGATATTTCTACTACAAAAATCCAATGCGGACCTAAATTACATGTTCCCGAAAGATGATAGGGAGGGGTGAGGGGCTTTTCAAATACAAAATTCATGATCCAGAAATCGACATTCTAACCCGGTGCAACGCATGGTCAAAAAATATGTTTGCAGTTTTTTTTTAAATCATAAAA
>LR738716.1:3772710-3819511 GCA_902687465.1 Secale cereale
TATATATATATATATATATATATATATATATATATCATTACATGCAGGCATTAGGTGAAATGATATTCTTCTTTGGGATCTATGACCTCCTCAAGCTCTAGCTCGTCATATCCCGACATCAGTTCATGCATCCCGACACGAGCATAGCCAACTGGAATTGGATTGCCATGGAAGGTCGCTTCAGGAGGATTTGGTAAAGCATAGACGTCCGCCACCTTCATGGATATGTTCTTCAGTTTCATGTGTAGCTCACAAGGTGTCGAATTTTTGACATCATCCACGGGGTATCTAGCCAGCAGTGCATCATCGGTCGGGGTGGAACCCACGCTGCTTTTCGGCATAGATGGGACGGTGCTATCTAATGCTGGATCTGCTTGCTGCTGCCGCTGAGACGCCCTTTCCTGGCTAAGTGTGTCGATCTGCTCCTGCTGCCGCTTGAAAGCGCGTGCTAACTCCGCTTGATTTGATTCTACCTGTAGAAGGCGGCCTACTACCCGCTTCTTCTGCTCCTCATCCTGCTTCTTCTTTCTCGCACGGCTTCTATAAGTTCCACTCCGCAAACCCCTCATATAATGGAACAACGCCTTTGCCTCATGTTCATCCCGGGTGTTCAGGATTCTTCAGGGCGCGCGTAAGCTCGTCGTTCTCGCCTCGGGCACGAACGCCCCCATTTGAGCCTGTTCTATTGCTTCAAGTAAAGCGTTGGAGGCTTCGTTAAGACTTGCCTGCTCCATAATCTCCCCTATATGTGGGTCCAACTTTCCCCCATGCGCATAAAACTAAGTCTTGCACCTGTCAGGCCAACCCAATGTTTTCGGAGTGACCCCTGCAGCAATCATCTGTTTTCTCAGATGCATCCCACTTAGGCCAGCCGATCTGGTAGCCACCTAGCCCCATCTTATGCTGGTGCTTTTTTTTCGTAGCATTAATTCAATTGAAAAGGTGGGATGGAAGAGAGAGAGAGAGAGAGAGAGAGAGAGAGAGAGAGAGAGAGAGAGAGAGAGAGAGAGAGAGAGAGAGAGAGACGCCTTAAGATTGACAACATTCAAACGTGTTGTGATTATTGGAGCACTGAGGCCACTGTCGGTGATGGTGAAGGATGATAGCTTATCGACTTTCATTCCGATATCAACCCATCTAATCGAAGATAGAATTGACGCCTGTGAAAAGTAAGCAATTTGGTCATTTTCCTTCGCAACATAGCTCACTCAATTGTAGAGATACCGAACAGTTTGAGTCATCGATTGACCTTGTCGCACGATGAGCCCATTCTCTCTCTTCCATCCCACCTTTTGAACTAAACCCTAGAGATAGACTTCTTGAACAAAACAGAGCAGGAATTCTAGAAACTTCCATTTTCTATTGGTCCGGGGGATGTGAACGAAAGGACGTGGACCTTTTGGGGCCTTGACTCATGATTATTGGGTTAAGGGAGTGTGCTATTTTCTTCTCCCGTTGCAACACACAGGCTCTTTTGCTAGTCAAATATCAAATCATATGTGTGTAAGTAGAGTCTACAATTTTCTATGTTCTTCGGTGATTACAAATTTACAATAACTATGTTATTTGAAGTATAAGTACACATCATACACATGTTGTCAATTTGCTCATGAATCCAAGTTGCAAGACTCATTTTGCATACCCTTGAAATTTATATAAGCTTACTTACTAATACACCAGAAACCTTATTAATATTTTTGTTAGATTGTATGCTTTACAAATCCCTATCATGATATTTAATTATATTAATATATACAAACACAAACATACGAAATGTATATTTATACACTATATAGTTAACAAGCTTTAAAAGTTAATCCAAAAATATTCTTTTATATTATACAATTTAAATTTAGGAGAAGCACAATTTTAGTGATCTACACCTAAATTGCATATGCAACAGAGAGCACTATTTTATGTTTTTAACTATGTTAGCTAATTATATAAAAGAGTACTAATTAAAGTTAAAATATTATACAACTAGTCCAAATAAGTACAAAAGTTTATTATAAAGATATATGTATTTTACGACGCCCCTGGGTCCAAACATTGTTTGACCCGGCCATGCCCACGTCCATCGACCGTCCACAATGACGTGCCTTGGATTATGATCGTCAACAACTCCAGGCATCATATCAAGTACGGACAACTAGACACCGCCAACATGCACAAAATGGGAGCTGGGCACATAGGGCCATATACCTTGGGCTCATGTACGAGCTCAACGAGTAGCAATACGCTGCCCACGTCTGCTGCATGCTCGGTGAGGCCACACCACGTGTTGATTCACAATGACTCATGGAGATGCACCTGAGCTGCCCACCACATACCCGTCCAACATCAAGTCCTCAACTACTCGAGCATCTATCACAGTCCCACTGCAACCGACGGGGTTCTCCGTGGTGAGGACACTGACGAACGTTGCGTCTCCTGGGACGCCGGCCGGAGACATACACGACCGAAGCGGTCATGCCCCTGGAGGTGCGCGTAACCATCAACCCAAGCACGCTCACCTCCACCTATCTACGGTAGGAGGCCTCGTACTAGATCTTGGTCAGCAGCATCGGCAACTCCCTGGTCCAAGGAGCCGTGTACGTCGAATGGTCTTCAAATGAGCAGACCGTCACAAGCCCCATGCTCGCCATCATCGGCCTGGCCACCTCTAAGTCGTCCACGCCATGGAAGGGGGAATGAGCTAGGGGCAGGGTGTCGATCATCCACTTCTTTGTTTCTACTATTTTCTTTGATGTCCGGATCTAACCAGGTGCCGACCGACAGACATAGTTGCGGTGTGCCCGAAGTTTATGCCTCCAAACAGATCCACAGTTCTAAACTTTGGCACGTTAGAAGAGGGGGCTTAATTTGCTCGTTATGTTTATGTTAACTATGGCGAATCTTGAGACGTTAAATATTTTTTGATATATTTTCAAATTTACTTTTTTTCTCATAACAATGAATCAGGTGTTTTGAGATATAATAGTTAATTGACTATAAATGAGAATTATATAACAAACTTTTGTATCCTAATTTTTTATTGCATATATAAATAAATTCTCTCACTTTGATTTTATTTCATCCAAACAATGTACCACATATACGAGAATAGTGTCTCCAATTTATTTATCCTAAAAATATTATTTTATATATAAAGTATGTGTTGCTGCTAGCTCTTGAGCTTGCGTTGGTTTTTCTCTTGAAGAGGAAAGGGTGATGCAGCAAAGTAGAGTAAGTATTTCCCTTAGTTTGAGAACCAAGGTATCATTCCAGTAGGAGATTACTCACAAATCGCCAAATACCTGCACAAACAATCAAACAACTTGCACTCAACATAGAAAGGGGTTGTCAATCCCTTTAAGGTTATTTGCAAAAGTGAGATCTGATAGAGATGGATAACTTGTAAAGTAAATATTTTGCGGTTTTTTGGTTTATAGATTGAAAAGTAAAAGATTGCAAAATAGTATATTGGAAACTTATAAGATGGAAAATAGACCCAGGGGCCATATGTTTTACTAGAGGCTTCTCTCATGATAGCAAATATTATGGTGGGTGAACAAATTACTGCCAAGCAATTGATCATGAATATAGGCATCATGTCCGAGACAAGTAGACCGACTCCTGCCTGCATCTACTACTATTACTCCACACATCGACCAAAACGATTCTGCACCTAGAGTATTAAGTTGATAAGAACAGAGTAACGCATTAAGTAAGATGGCATGATGTAGCGGAATTAACTCAAGCAATATGATGAAAACCCCATCTTGTTATCCTCGATGGCAACAATACAATACGTGTCATGTCCCCTACTGTCACTGGGATTGAGCACCGCAAGATTAAACACAAAGCAAAGCACTTCTCCCATTGCAAGAAATACCAATCTAGTTGGCTAAACCAAACCGATAATTCGAAGAGAATTCCTAAGATATGAAATCATGCATATAAGAATTCATGAGAGACTCAAATAATATCCATAGGTGTCGGTGTACTAAGGTAGGGGTACCCCAGTACCCCAACTTGTGCACGGGCAGTTGCAGCTTCCCGCGACAAGGTTTACTGCGTGCTCGCCGGAGACCCTCCTGCCTCCTGTTAAACCATTCAAAAACAAAGTATACAGGACATGAGATCAAGACCCCGGCAAGAGGAGCTTGCCGGGAAGGCCGTACCAGGCTCAAGACTGTTTTCATTAACCACAAGACCCTGGCAAGAGGAGCTTGCCAGGGAGAATGGAAGACATCGCCTCGGCGCTATCCGCGCCCCGGCAAGGGGCCCGGGGAGCGGCAAGCTCCCGGGCCCGGCAAGATCGAGGCCCCGGCAAGGTGCTTGCCGGGAAGACTACGCTGTGTGCCCGCGCTCCAGCTCATCGGCCCACGCGTCGCCCTGGGGCTTATCCAGGGACGCGTGGCGGATGGCTGTGCAGCCTGGGGGACACGGTGGCACTCCACGGTGATGGATCCGTCGCCGTGGCGGAAGGAGACGCTAAGGCGGGAGCTTTTGGGGTCGACGGCGACGGGCATTAAATGCCCTTGTCCCCCACTGTCAAAGTAGGTATAGACCACTGTTCTGTACTGTAGTTCCACTGTTCCCGCACTGTTGCAACTACCACCTCTTTTACATTTTTACCCCTTTCTCCTACGTTGACACCTGTCGGTGACCCCTTGCACTATAAAAGGAGGCCCATGCACAACGTGGAGGGGGTTTGAAACCTAGATTACTCTCACGCACGGTGTAGCTGCTTCTTCAAGCTCCCGAGCGCTCAACTCAATACACAACCAAGCAGGAGTAGGGTTTTACGCATCCGTGCGGCCCGAACCTGGGTAAAACTGCCCGCGTGTCTGCTTCGATCTGCTCTTTGTGCTCCCTCCGCCCTCGTACCGCACAGACAAGGGGCTCCGGTCCCATAGGTGTTCGTGGTGGACAGTTTCCCCCGACATCTTTGGCGCGCCAGGTAGGGGGCGTCGAGGTTGTGCGAACCTGATCCGGCGTTCGCGCGGGCGCATTCTTCATCAACTTCTCCAACTTCATCAGCGACAACTCCATGGCCCCGAAGAAGAAGCCTTCGGAGGTCGGAGGCCCGTCCGCGTCTCATCCGCCGCCACCAGAGCCAACGGTGGGCGGGGGAGACGCCGTCGGAAGGGTGGTTGCCGGCGAGGACACTCTCGGTGCCACCAGATCCAAGAATAGGACGGACGACCGGACCTCGGTCTCCGTGGACGCGCCGCGTCCATCACAGCACACGACGACCCCGCAGCGCCATACCACGGGAGGTGGTATCCGCTTGCTGGGACAAGGCCAAACTGGAGGTTCGCGGGACGCCCCGGACCCCCGTCCGGGCACAAGCAAAGCGAAGGCGCCGGCGCGGGACCCCGCTCCTTCTAACGTCGTTAGAAGTCCGAGCGTATCCCGCTCCTCGCACCGCTCGCCCGCGTTCCCCACTACTCCGGCAGAAGCGCTCGCAAGGGCGCAGCTGCTCCTCGATTTTCCTCCAGCGGCCGACAAGGCCGAAGAGTGGAGGGCCACTATCCGGAGCCTGATAGACTTCGCCAACAATGACTCTCCGCAGCAGCCGTCGGCCTCACGGCCGCGGCAGGCTGAGAAGACGAAGCCTATCGGCGACAAGACTGCCGGGGGTGCGACAAGCGTGCACTCCCCGCCGCAGAAGCAGAAGACGCCGCCCCGCCGGAACAACCCCGACGACGGCTCCACAGCCTCGTCGGACCCGCGGGCCCGTCGGGACCAGCGCCAGGTCCTCGACGACCGGCGAGATGAAGACGCTCGAACCACGATCGAGCGCCGCCGAGAAGCTCGGCGACAATCCGACAAGAGAGCTGGGAACACTGTCGACGCACCCGCGCCCGGTGAACCAGGCGACTTGCCGTACGCGGCAGGCTGCCCTGCGTTCACCCGCGAGCTGCGGCGCGTCCAGTGGCCCAGCATGAAGAACTTTAAGCCCGACGTACCTGAGAAGTACGACGGCAAGACGCACCCCTCGGAGTTTCTCAGCGTCTATACTATCGCAGTGCAAGCTGCCGGGGGGCGCGACGAGAAGATCCTAGCCAACTACTTCCCGCTCGTGCTGAAGCCGAACGTTCGTTCGTGGCTCATGCACTTGCCGGAAGGCTCTATCTCTTCTTGGGCCGACCTCTGCCATCAGTTTGTTGGCGCCTTCACCGGCGGCCACAAACCCCATGGCCAGGAGAGCGATCTCCACATTTTGGCCCAGAAGGAAGGCGAACCCCTGCGCAAATATATCCAACGCTTCAGCCGGGTGCAGCACAACATCCCCGACGTTCACCCTGCCGCGGTTATCAGCGCGTTCCATCAGAACGTGCGTAACCGCCGCATGCGTGAGGAGATGGCGATGACCAAGATCAGGGACGTCAGCGAGCTTTACGCTCTTGCTGACAAGTGCGCCCGTGCGGAAGAGGGGAGGAAACTCCCCGGGGAGGATGCTGGCGCAGGGGGAAGTGACAGCGACGACGCCGCCCCGGCAAAGAAGAGCCGGCGGCGGAACAACAGGAAGAAGGGCAAGAAGGAAGTGCTTGCCGTCGAGAAGTCCGGCAAGGAGGCCTCCGCCAAGCAAGCGCAGGCTGGCGGCTCCGGCAAGGAGCCTGCCCCTGCGGCGGCGGCCGACAAGCCGGGTAGCTCCGACAAGCAATACTGTAAGATTCACCGCACCAAGGGTCACGATCTCTCCAACTGCAAGCGCGTCGAGTACCTCGTCGAGCAGCAAAAAGCTGAGTACGAGAGGCGCGACAAGGAGAAGGCCCAAGGTGGCGGGGAAGAGCCCAGCAAGAAGCGGCCGTTTAACGGCCGGGGAGGACGCCGCGGCAAGGCCAAGCAGCGGCAAGGAGATCGACCTCCCCGGGGCCGCGACAACGACGAAGACGACGATGAAGACATGGAGGACGACGAGAACAGCGAGCAGGAGTTCCAGAAGGCCACGGAGGTCCTGTGCGTCGACGGTGGCGCCTCCCTGCACACCTCCCACCGCCAGCTGAAACAGTGGGTGCGTGAGGTGAATGCAGCGGAGCCGCCCGTGGAGTCGCGCAGGCTCCTCAAATGGTCCAGCACGCCCATCATTTTTGACCTTGAGGATCACCCTGACCGCACCACGGCGGTCGGGTGCTTGCCGATGCTGGTTTCTCCCACCATCCGCAACCTCAAGGTCACCAAAATGTTGGTTGACGGCGGGGCCGGGCTGAACTTGATCTCCTCTGCTGTGATCAAGAAGCTCCAGATTCAAGACGGCGAGCTCGAAGAGACCGGTTCATTCCAGGGAATCAACCCGGGAAGGAGCAAGCCCAAGGGAAAGATCACTCTGCCGGTGACCTTTGGCGGGGAGCTCAACTTCAGGACTGAGCGCATCACCTTTGACGTCGCCGATATTCCATTGCCCTACAATGGAATACTCGGCCGTCCCGCCCTCGCCAAGTTCATGGCGGCTTCCCACTATGCTTACAACGTGCTGAAGATGCCGGGGCCTATAAGCGTCATCACCATCCACAGCGACAAGAAGGATGCGCTTATCTGCGCCGACAAGATTTACCGGGATGCGGCAGCTGCGGCCGAGAAGGATACTCTTGCCGCTGAAGCTCCCGGGGGGAAGAAGACGAAGACCAAATCCGGCAAGTGCTCTGGGACCCACTCCGGCAACCGCACCTCTTCGGAGTGCTGCGCTGCCGTCGAGGACGTTCCATCGAGCTCCACCGGCAAGAGCAAGAAAGGAATGGCTGCTCCTCCGGCAACCAAGAAGGTGTCCGCAAAGGAGGATGGCACTGGTGGTACCTTCACCATCAGTGCCACCCTTGACAGCAAATAGGAAAGCGCGCTCGTCGCCTTCCTGCGGGCGAATGTCGATGTGTTTGCTTGGCAACCGTCTGACATCCCCGGTGTTCCCAGGAAGGTGATTGAGCACAAGCTTGCTGTCTGTCCTCATGCGCGGCCCATCAAGCAGAAAGTGAGGAAGCAAGCCGTGGAGCGCCAAGAGTTCATCAATGAGGAGATCAAGAAATTAGAGGCAGCAGGCCTAGTTAGAGGTGTGATCCATCCGACGTGGCTGGCAAACCCAGTCGTCGTGCGCAAGGCCAACGGGAAGTGGAGACTGTGTATAGACTTCACCGATGTCAATAAAGCATGTCCCAAGGATCCCTTCCCTTTGCCGCGCATTGACCAGATCGTTGACTCCACCGCCGGATGTGAGCTACTCTGTTTTCTTGATGCATACTCAGGCTATCATCAGATTTTCATGGCCAAGGAAGATGAAGAGAAGACTGCGTTTATCACCCCATGTGGCACTTATTGCTTTATCCGCATGCCATTTGGATTGAAGAATGCAGGCTCAACCTTTGCAAGGGTAGTGTACACAGCTTTTGAGCCACAGATCCACAGAAACGTAGAAGCATACATGGATGACATCGTGGTGAAGAGCAAGAGCAAAGAAACCCTGATTCAAGACTTGGAAGAAACGTTTCAGAACTTGCGCAGGATACAGCTCAAGCTGAACCCCGAGAAGTGCGTCTTTGGAGTCCCCTCCGGCAAGCTTCTCGGGTTCTTTGTATCACAGAGGGGGATAGAAGCCAACCCCGACAAGATCAAAGCCATCGAGCAGATAGAGGCCCCGAAGCGCGTCAAGGATGTCAGAAGGCTTGCAGGTTGCGTTGCCGCCCTCAGTAGGTTCATTTCAAAGTCCGCAGAGCGCGCCCTACCTTTCTTCAGAATCTTGAAGAAGGCAGGTCCCATGAAGTGGACTCCGGAAGCGGAGGCGGCGTTGCAGGATTTGAAACGGTACCTGTCCTCCACTCCTATACTTGTCGCACCTAAACCACAGGAAAAGTTGTTGCTATACTTAGCGGCAACCAACCAGGTGGTTAGTGCTGCGTTAGTAGCGGAGAGGGAGTCCGACGAGGAGTCAGCATCACCGGCAAGCGAATCTAGCGACAAGCAGGGGACCGTCCCGACAAGCTCTGGCCCCGACAAGGAAGACTCTGCGCAGGAACAAGGAGAGGTGCGGAAGAAGATGGTGCAGCGCCCAGTGTATTTTGTAAGTTCCCTTCTCCAGGGAGCTAGATCAAGGTACTCTGGTGTGCAAAAATTGCTTTTCGGCCTCCTCATGGCCTCGAGGAAGCTGCGCCATTACTTCCAAGCCCATAAGATAACAGTGGTCACTCGCTTTCCGTTGAAGAGGATATTGCACAATCCAGAAGCAACAGGCAGGATCGTCGAGTGGGCACTGGAGCTGTCAAGCTTTGGACTCAAGTTCGAAAGTACTTCAACCATACAGAGCCGAGCTTTGGCAGAATTCATTGCTGAGTGGACCCCAACACCAGAAGATGAAGTTCAAGAAACGAGTGTACCCGTGCAAGAAGCGACAAGTGAATGGGTAATGTATTTTGACGGTGCCTTCTCGCTGCAAGGCGCCGGTGCCGGCGTGGTACTCATCGCGCCCACCGGAGAACACCTCAAATATGTTATCCAGATGCACTTTCCCAGGGAGCAAGCGACAAACAACACTGCAGAATATGAAGGCTTGCTTGCCGGCCTCAGGATTGCGGCCGAACTTGGGATCAGAAAGCTGATCGTGCGGGGAGATTCTCAGTTGGTGGTCCGACAAGTTAACAAGAGCTATCAGAGTCCTTTGATGGAAGCATATGTCGATGAAGTGAGAAAGCTTGAAGAGCACTTTGAAGGTCTGCAGATGGAGCACGTCCCAAGAGCTCAAAATGAGATTGCAGATGGCCTTTCAAAGTGCGCCGCGATGAAGTTACCTGTGGAACCAGGGACCTTTTTGCTCAAGCTGACTCAGCCATCAGTTACACCATCAATTGGGCAGTCCAAGAAGAGAAAGTTGGTCTCCGGCGACTACTTGCCGGCGGATCTTCCTGAACCCGCCGCCAAAGTTCCCAAGATCAACAACAACGCTGAGGAACAGTTTGCTCCTGCAAGCCCTCGGGCTTGTGCAGTTGAAGCAAGTGTTCCCGACAAGCCTCGCCCCGGCGAGCTTGCCGGGGGACCGTCAGCTCCGGCAGGATTAGAGGTCTCTGCCGTAGAAGCTGAGGTTCCCGCAGCGGCCCTCGAGCCTTTAGTCCTTGCCGTCGAGCCTCGGGCTCCAGCATGGGCGCAGCAGATCGTCCGTTTTCTGCGAACTGGAGAACTTCCCGACGACCCTCAAGAGATAGAGAAGATAACCAGACAGTCAAGTATGTATCAGTTCGTGGATAACGAGCTATACAGAAGAAGACTCAACGGTGTCAGGTTGAAATGCATCTCCAGAGAAGATGGACAGGAGCTGTTGGCAGAAATACACGGAGGCATATGCGGCCACCACATTGGCGCAAGGGCACTTGCCGGGAAAGCTTTCCGGCAAGGGTTCTTTTGGCAAGAAGCCCTCCAAGATGCAACTGCACTAGTAACCAAGTGTGAAGCGTGCCAGTTCCATGCAAAGCAAATTCATCAGCCAGCTCAAGCTCTCCAAACAATCCCTTTGTCATGGCCCTTCTCGGTCTGGGGGCTCGATATCCTCGGCCCTTTCCCTCGCGCTGTCGGGGGCTTTGAGTACTTGTACGTTGCAATCGACAAGTTCACAAAGTGGCCAGAAGTAGAGCCGGTGAGGAAGGTGACAGCACAGTCAGCAGTCAGGTTCTTCAGGTCGATTGTTTGCCGTTTCGGGATCCCTAACAGGATCATCACCGACAACGGTACGCAATTCACTAGTCGCACCTTCATGCAATACGTCCAAGACCTTGGCGCCAAGGTCTGTTTCGCTTCTGTTGCTCACCCGAGGAGCAACGGCCAAGCGGAGAGGGCAAATGCTGAAGTGCTGCGCGGACTCAAGACAAGGACCTTTGACAGGCTGCGCAAGTGCGGAAGGAATTGGATAGAGGAGCTCCCGGCGGCTCTTTGGTCGATCAGAACGACACCGAGTCGAGCCACCGGGCAGACACCTTTTGCTCTAGTCTATGGAGCAGAGGCAGTTCTCCCCACGGAACTCGTATACGGATCTCCTCGAGTACTCGCTTATGATGAGCTCGAGCAAGAGCAACTGCGGCAAGATGACGCATTGCTCCTTGAGGAGGGACGTCTCCAGGCTGCTGTACGAGCTGCTCGATACCAGCAAGCTTTGCGCCGCTACCATAGCCGCAAAGTCAAGGCCAGGAGTCTCGAGGAAGGCGACCTTGTTCTTCGGCGTGTTCAGTCCGCCAAGAATTCCAACAAGTTGACGCCGAAGGGGGAAGGCCCTTATCGGGTGAGACAAGTTACGAGGCCCGGCGCTGTCCGCCTCGAGACCGAAGAAGGCTTACCGGTGAGCAACTCCTGGAACATAGAGCATCTTCGCAAGTTTCACCCCTAAGGCGCGGTTGCCGTGATCCGCTCCGGCAACCACCTTTTGTACAAGCCTTGCCGCTGTTGCATGTAACCCTTTGTACAAAGCCGGGCGCAGACCCCGTGCATCAGTAAAGTTTTCGTGTTTCTCGCATCGATTGCCTTTTGCATGCTTCTCTTTGCTATTTGCATGTTCTGTTTGGCATTTGATGCAACACTCAGACATACGGTAAGCACTATTACGCCGAAAGGCAATATGCTTGTTTCCCTCTCCTTTTCCTTTTCTCTTAAGCAGAAGGAACGTTCCTCGCGCACAAGTTTGCCGGGGGGGAAGGAGATGGAGGAGGAACTAAGTGCTGTTCAAGTAAGAAGAGCCTTACCGGAAAGCAAGCAGCATGAGCAAGCAGCATATGAAAGATAAGTTGTTAGAATTTGACCAGTTCAAATTTTAAATTTTGGTTGTCTTCCTTGAACGATCACACTTTGTATGGAAAACCTGTGCGCGGAGGAACCTACCCGTAGCTTGCCGCACCCTTACCTTGTTTTCGAGTCCACTCAACGATTTAAGTGAGCTGCGACAAGTGTCGCGCCCTTGCCTCGTTTCCGAGTACGCTCAGCAAGCTAAGTGCGTTGCGACCAGCTGCGGCAAGGTTGCTTGCCGGCGAGGACCTTGGCCGGCAGGCTGCTCAGAGTCCAGCACTCAGCGCTCGCGGCAAGGGCCCCTTGCCGGCAAGCTCCCCGGGAGCGAAGGGTGAAAAACATACAAAGTCAAAGATTGAAACAAGGAAGATAACATTGCACTGATTGATTGAAGTAAAGCAAATATCTTACAAGGATAACTTGTCGCAATGGACTAATGAGTTCATAACATAATGTGCAGCAACAAAAAGATAAAGATAAATGGAGCCCTAGTCTACGCGGTCGCCTTCCTTCCTGCCAAGCTTTGCCACCTTGGCGATGATGTGGCCGACCTGCTCCTTCAGGGCCTCCGTGTCTGCATCTGCCGGCAGGGTGCGAAGAACGTTCGTGAGGTTGATCCCCGGGTTGCGGTACACGATCTTCGTCAACACCCGCTCCAGAGTTCCCGCGCAGAGCCGGCGCGACTCCTCGGCCAGCTGCGCGGGGATGCGGTTCCGGAGACCTGCAAGAGCCGGAGCGACGCCTCTGAAGAAGAGGCTGAGTTTCGCGCTGTGCGGGAGATCTGGATCCGGCGAGTAGATAAGATGTTCGACCTTCAACGCCAGCAACTCCTGGTCAATATTGGACGCAGAAGAAACCAGCTCTTCGGTCCACACCTCGATAGTCTGCCGGAAGAGCTCGGAGGCCTTGTTGACGCTCTCCACCAAGGTTCGCTCCTTGCGGAGCTCATCCTTCAACTTGGTCTCCTGGGCCCGGGCAGCATCAAGCGATTCCTTCAGGGTGGTGACCTTCAGCTCCAAGTCTTCAATGGAATCCTTGGCGGCCTTCAGCTCGTCACCCCTCTTGGATAAACTCACCTGGAGCTCTGAGTTTGTGTGAGCATCCTTCTCGCGCTCCAGGATGAGCGCGGCAACCTTCTCGGCGCTCACCTTCATCGCCTTCTCCAGTTGTTCGACCTTGGCGGCGAGCTCCTTCTTGGCGTCCTCCGCGGCAACAGCGGCGGCCTTCGCCTCCTTCAGCTCCCCGCCGAGGGCAGCCTCGCGAGCGGCAAGGTCTTCTTCATGAGAATCCAGCTCGACCTTCCGCTGCGCGAGCTCTCCCTCTCGCCGGGACATCTCCACCCCGGCGAGACGCTGCTGTTCATCGGCTTCGGCCCTCTCAAGTACCCACTCTTGGTACTCGCCGGCGAGACGCTCACGCTCCTCCGCCACCTGGCGGAGAGCAGCCTGATTGGCGGCGCTGAGCTCCGCCGCACGCTTCTCCATCTCTGCCGCGGCCTTGGCGGCAAGAGCCTCCCGGGAAGCGAGCTTTGCTTGCCTGGCCCGGTAAAGGGCCAGGAGCTGATGAAGCAATCGCTCCTCCTCGGGCCCCTCACCTCCACCGGGCGCCTGGACGATCTTCAGGCCTGCGGAGGCGAGGACCTCTCCGTCGAATGCCTCGCCCTCCGCAGGAGCTCGCGACGAAGACCCCCACGGCATCTGGATGAAGACGCCATTGGGGGCCTCGAGATAGAACCTTTGCTCCTCGCCGGCGGAGGGACCGGTGGCCGGTGCAGCATCCGATGCTCCCGCCGCCTCCGGGTCGGCGGTGCGGCCACCGTCCCCCTCCCCGGCCGCTGCGTCCGCAGCCGGAGCAGCCTCTTGCGCGGCCGGCTCGGCGGCCTCGCCCACCTCCTCGACGACTGGAGCGTCGCCGCCGCCGCCCTGCGCGTCCTCCTCCTCAAGGATAATCACCTCCGTCTCCATGGGCACAGGAGGAGGAAGATCTAGAAAGAAGAAGAAGACAAAGAAATTCAAGACTCAAGCAAATATCCAAAAAAGAGACAAGCCAAGAAGACAAGCTACAAAGGTTACCTTGGCGGACGTCCTTAGCGGCGGGCTCCCTCGCCGGGGAGCTCGGCCTCGTCGGAGTAGTCGCCCTCGCCGGGGAACTTGGCCTTGGCGGCGTGGCCGCCCTTGCCGGGCTGCTCGTCCTGGGCGGGGTACTCTGCCTTGGCGGAGTACCCGCCCTTGACGGAGCACTCTCCCTTGCCGGAGAGTCCTGCCTTGGCGGGGATGGCGGTGCCTGCGGCTCCTCGGCGGTGGTCTCCGGGCGCTCTTCCCGCTGCGGCTCTTCCTCTGCACGGAACAAGGCAAGAGATGTCAAAACGTGAAGACAAAATCTAAGCCTCAGGCGTACCCCGACAAGCGAAGAAAGAACCCCAGACTTACGCTGGGGGCTGCGCTGCGGGCTGCGCTGGGGGCTGCTCATCGGAGCAGTGCCAGAGTCCGGCAGGCTCGGCTCCGGCGCGCCCTCTGTTGCCGCCGCTGCCGAGTCCTCCGCGACCTCGGCCTCGGGCGCCTTGGCCTTCTTCGCTGCGCGATGGGCCAGGGTCCTGAAATCAGAACAGAAGACAGAGTTAGCATCAACAGAAAATCAAGATAAAAATCAAGAAGATGAAGAATCTCGGATCCTTACTCCTGGTCCTCCTCGTCGTCCTCGCTCAGGGCGGAGAAGTCATACTCCACCGTGGGCGCGTCGACGCGAGGAGCGGGAGGCGAAGACTCCCTCGCGCGCTTGGTACTCACCGGGGCTGGGGGCTGCGAAGACCCAGCCCCTGTGGCTGCCGGCGCCCGGGGGGCGGGCGGAGCCGCTGCTCCGCTCCGAGAAGACCCCTGCCGGCTCGCTGCCGGCCTGCGGGGCGCCTCCGTCGTGGTCCGCGCACGGGCCGCCTCTGCTGCGGCTGGTGCGCCGGACGGCCTTGGCGCGGCTTGACTCCCCCGGGGAGCCGCCCGCCGAGGTGGCTGTTGCCGGGGCGCCTGTGCCCTTTCCCCCGTCGCCGCCTTGCGGAGACGCTTTGCCGGGGACTCCTTCGGGCTTGCCGGGGGCGGGGAGCTCTCCGACGAGGAGAGGTCGTCGGCGTATAACTCCGTAGATCCGCCGGAGTCTTCGGCCTCCTCCTCCTCCTCCTCCTCTGCCCCGGCCGGCTCGCTGGGCCCAGCATCCAGCGCTGCGGCCCTCTTTCCCTTGGCGCCTCCGCCCCTCGCGGCGCCTCTGCTCCCTCCGGCGGTGCCCTCCCTTGCCGCAGCCTCCGTCGCGATCCCATGGATCCCGGAGTGCCTCAACGAGGGGACCCCGGCGAGCGCGTCGGGTGGGAGGTTCAGCAACCGGCGGATCTCCGCCTCTTCCGCCTGGGTGGACGCCTCTTCGGCCTCCGCCTCCTCCGGCGAGAACCCGAAGACTCCAGCCGCCGCGGCTGCGGCGGCCTCCTCAGCCCGAGAAGCTATGTAGGCGATTTCCTGGTCGGTGGTGTCCCGCGTATGCAGCTTGAGGTCCTCCTTGTTACTCGCCACCTCGACGAGGTTGTCGTAGAAGTTGAGGACGTCGATGGGCTTCGGGGCGATCCACGAGCGGTCCAAGCCATGCGAGTCGCACATCGGCATCATGGCAAAGATCCGGTCCCTCGCGGCGTTGTTGCAGAGCGGCACCACTTCCCGGGGAGTCCTGAACCACTCGGGGTGCGTCGGGTCGTACTTGAAAAGTTCCCGTACCATCCCGCGCAGCTCTAGAGTGGTGAAGTTGAAATTAAGCCCGGGGCGCAGCCTCATGATGTCTGCCGGGCCGCCGTACTCCCAGGCCGGCCTCTTCCGGTCTTGGAGAGGGGCGATGCGCCGGCGGAGGAAATCTGCGCCCACCTCGGCAACTGACAGCCGGGCCAGCCGAAGACGAAGAATCCGGACGAGGGCGATGTCGAGCTTGACGTCGTCGGAGTCTAGATCACTCCAATCTCTGCCGCGCACGATAGGCGTTGTGCGCGGCGCAGTAAAGGCTTGCGGCTGGTCTTCTACAATCCAGCACCACTCCGCTCGCCATTCTTCCCACTTGCCGCGGAGCTCCCCCGGCAAGTACGACCCCTTCTTGTTGAGACGGAAGACCCAAGAAATTCCTCCGGAGAGGGGGGCATCGGCCTCGGCTCTAGGAGTGAAAAAGTGTCTAAAGAGGGCTACGTTGGGGTGGACTCCTATGAAGTTTTCGCACATATGTGCGAAAACAGCCATGGTGAGAATGGCGTTGGGGGTGAAATCAAGCAGATGGAAGCCATACGTATTCATGATATCACAGAAGAAGTTCGAAAAAGGAGGACAGAGACCACAGTGGAAAAAGGCAGCAAAGAAGTGATACCCGCCGGGATAGTTGTCCTTGGCGACGGCCGGGTATGCTCGGGTGCGGGGATGCGCGTCGGTGCCCTTGGACCAGAACAAGTAATACTTGTTCCAGAGTTCTTGCACGCCGAGCTTCGGTGGGAAGACGACGTGCCGCTTCCGGTAAGCGATAAGCTTGGCTGCTTGCTCGGATTTCTCCTTCTTGGATTTCTCCGCTTTCGCCTTGTCGGCCTTTGGGGCCATGGCGGGCGCGGCGGAAGGAAGGGGACGAAGAGCTCGGCGGCGGCGGAGCTGTGGAGGCGGAGCGCAAGAAGGAATCTTTTGCAGGTGGAAGACGACGTAATGAGAGCACAGGGAGGGGAACCGCGCCCGCTACCTCTGCTTTTATGGGGGAGTGGGGGGCGTTTCGCCCTTTCCATTAAGAGATCGTGGGCACGTCCCATCCCACGGCGCCGCAATCGACGCGTGCCGTTACCGTGGGGTGCGGCGGATATGGAAGTGGATTCGGCGCGCCGCGGGCCGCGGGTGCCCGTGCACTGTTTTGGGCCTGGCCCAACAGCGCTCGGCACCGTGTGTGGCCCAGGCCCGGGGGCTCCTGTCGGTGTACTAAGGTAGGGGTACCCCAGTACCCCAACTTGTGCACGGGCAGTTGCAGCTTCCCGCGACAAGGTTTACTGCGTGCTCGCCGGAGACCCTCCTGCCTCCTGTTAAACCATTCAAAAACAAAGTATACAGGACATGAGATCAAGACCCCGGCAAGAGGAGCTTGCCGGGAAGGCCGTACCAGGCTCAAGACTGTTTTCATTAACCAGAAGACCCTGGCAAGAGGAGCTTGCCAGGGAGAATGGAAGACATCGCCTCGGCGCTATCCGCGCCCCGGCAAGGGGCCCGGGGAGCGGCAAGCTCCCGGGCCCGGCAAGATCGAGGCCCCGGCAAGGTGCTTGCCGGGAAGACTACGCTGTGTGCCCGCGCTCCAGCTCATCGGCCCACGCGTCGCCCTGGGGCTTATCCAGGGACGCGTGGCGGATGGCTGTGCAGCCTGGGGGACACGGTGGCACTCCACGGTGATGGATCCGTCGCCGTGGCGGAAGGAGACGCTAAGGCGGGAGCTTTTGGGGTCGACGGCGACGGGCATTAAATGCCCTTGTCCCCCACTGTCAAAGTAGGTATAGACCACTGTTCTGTACTGTAGTTCCACTGTTCCCGCACTGTTGCAACTACCACCTCTTTTACATTTTTACCCCTTTCTCCTACGTTGACACCTGTCGGTGACCCCTTGCACTATAAAAGGAGGCCCATGCACAACGTGGAGGGGGTTCGAAACCTAGATTACTCTCACGCACGGTGTAGCTGCTTCTTCAAGCTCCCGAGCGCTCAACTCAATACACAACCAAGCAGGAGTAGGGTTTTACGCATCCGTGCGGCCCGAACCTGGGTAAAACTGCCCGCGTGTCTGCTTCGATCTGCTCTTTGTGCTCCCTCCGCCCTCGTACCGCACAGACAAGGGGCTCCGGTCCCATAGGTGTTCGTGGTGGACAGTTTCCCCCGACAATAGGTAATCTGATCATAAACCCACAATTCATCGGATCTTGGCAAACACACTGCAAAAGAATATTACATCGGATAGATCTCCAAGAACATCGAGGAGAACTTGGTAGCGAGAATCAATGAGAGAGAAGAAGCCATCTAGCTACTAGCTATGGACCCGTAGGTCTGTGGTGAACTAGTCACACTTCACCGGAAGGGCAAAGGTGATGATGTAGATGCCCTCCGTGGTCGAACCCCCTTCGGCAAAGTACCGGAAAAGGCCTCCAGATGGGTTCTTGCGGAAACAGAAGGTTACGGCGGCGAAAAAGTGGTTTTGATGGATGTTCTGATGTTTCTGGAATGTTTGTGAATTTATAGGCGGAAGAAGTAGACCAGGGGGCTATGAGGGGCCCACAAGGTAGGGGGCGCGCTGATACGTCCAAAACGTATCTATAATTTCTGCTTGCTCCATGCCTTTTTTGTGTGATATTGCTATGATATTTATGCACTTCCATACACTTTTGATCATATTTGGACTAACCTACTAATGGTTGCAAAAGTGCACAATGTTCTTGTTTTACACTTTATTGTGTAGGAATTACTTGGAAATTGACAAAAACGCAAAAGGAGTCGTATTGGAGTAGGACTCTGACTTTCCTGAAATCTGTCTGAGAACGTTTTTTAAAGATGGTCACGTTCCGGCCCGTAGACGGCGTCAAACGGAAAAAGTCTAGTTGCAAAAGTTGTGGGGAATTTTGAGGCGATGCTTCTGGATATAAAATTTGTCCAAATCGGAGTCCGGACGACCGAGTAAAGTCCGTTTTACTGAGGCCCAAAATCTGATGACGGGAATCCGAGAGTCTATATAAAGAGAGGAAACCTAGGTCACCAAGGACCACGATTTTTCCTCCTCCCGAGCCGCCATCTTGGAGGGGAGGACCAGCACCATTGCAGCACCATCCACAAGGAAGAAGAGGGGCCAAGGAGCCGCCGCCCCCTAGGGCCGCCGCCGCCGCCGCGCCCCCAAGGGCCGCCGCCGCCGCCTCCGTGGCTGCCGCCGGCCATCTCCTCCTCGCGGGGCTGCACCTCTCCATCAACACCATCACCAACCTCCTCCTCACCATGTCCATGTGTGAGTAGTCTTCTCCGGGGCCGAGGGCTCGTACGTGTAGTTATGTGATTATCTCTCTCTCCCATGATGTGATCTTCATTGTGATAATAGGCTATGTTAATCTAGGGTGATCCCATGATATTTCCCCTTCCTCTATGTATTGGATTGATGTACTCACTTGTCTTTATCTAGTATAATCCCCGAGACCAAGGTGACAGCGGTCTATTGGACATGGATTAGAAAAATATTTTCATGAGTGATTTCCTCTCTTGTGTGTTGATTGAAGATTTAGAGTCTCTTGGTGCTTGTCTTTGACTATCCTTTAGATATGTTGTGGTGATTGTGGGACTCTCTTTGGATGGCCGCGGTGACATTGGGAAATCCTTATATTGAGAACTACGAACTTTGAGGTGTGCTTTTGTAGCCCTACATAATTCTCGTCCTCTCTTGACCACGAAGGAATGACCTCCGGGTGCGTCTCCATTGCATGTTTTATGGGAAATATCATGTGATTCGATTATGTTAATGTTGTTGGGAGTTGCCACTAGTGAAAGTATGATCCCTAGGCCTTGTTTCCACCATTGCAATACCATTTGTGCTCACGTTTACCACTTGTTTGCTTGCTGCACTTTTTATTACAGATTTATATTACTTTGTTTTGCCATCCATATCACTTGCCATTTAACATCTCTTCGCCGAACTAGTGCACCTATACATCTAACAAGTGTATTAGGTGTGTTGGGGACACAAGAGACTTCTTGTATCTTAGTTGCAGGGTTGCTTGAGAGAGACCATCTTCAACCTCTACTTCCCTGAGTTCGATAAACCTTAGGTCATCCACTTGAGGGAAATTGCTGCTGTCCTACAAACCTCTGCGCTTGGAGGCCCAACATAGTCTACAAGTGTAGAAGCGTGTGTAGACATCAGCCGGCACCCTGCCGGGATGGGGAAGTGCCCCCGGATTCATCTCCATCGACGTTGCTTCCTCCCTCCATGATGCGGGAGTAGTTCCTCCTCGGGGCTGAGGTTTCTACCAGTAGCTATGTGGTTATCTCTCTCTCCCATGATGTGATCTTCGTTGTGATCATAGGCTATGTTAATCTAGGGTGATCCCATGATGTTTCCCCTTCCTCTATGTATTGGATTGATGTACTCACTTGTCTTTATCTAGTATAATCCCCGAGACCAAGGTGACAGCGGTCTATTGGACATGGATTAGAAAAATATTTTCATGAGTGATTTCCTCTCTTGTGTGTTGATTGAAGATTGAGAGTCTCTTGGTGCTTGTCTTTGACTATCCTTTAGATATGTTGTGGTGATTGTGGGACTCTCTTTGGATGGCCGCGGTGACATTGGGAAATCCTTAGATTGAGAACTACGAACTTTGAGGTGTGCTTTTGTAGCCCTACATAATTCTCGTCCTCTCTTGACCACGAAGGAATGACCTTCGGGTGCGTCTCCATTGCATGTTTTATGGGAAATATCATGTGATTCGATTATGTTAATGTTGTTGGGAGTTGCCTCTAGTGAAAGTATGATCCCTAGGCCTTGTTTCCACCATTGCAATATCATTTGTGCTCACGTTTACCACTTGTTTGCTTGCTGCACTTTTTATTACAGATTTATATTACTTTGTTTTGCCATCCATATCACTTGCCATTTAACATCTCTTCGCCGAACTAGTGCACCTATACATCTAACAAGTGTATTAGGTGTGTTGGGGACACAAGAGACTTCTTGTATCTTAGTTGCAGGGTTGCTTGAGAGAGACCATCTTCAACCTCTACTTCCCTGAGTTCGATAAACCTTAGGTCATCCACTTGAGGGAAATTGCTGCTGTCCTACAAACCTCTGCGCTTGGAGGCCCAACATAGTCTACAAGAGTAGAAGCGTGTGTAGACATCAAGCTATTTCTGGCGCCGTTGCCGGGGAAGTGAGTGCTTGAAGGTATATCTTTAGATCTTGCAATTAAATCTTTTCGTTTCTTGTTTTTAGTTTCACTAGTTATGTTTATGGAAAACCGTGCTATTGGATCGTTGCTTGCGGGAAGACGCCCCACACCTGTGGTGGTTGCTCCTCCCCCTACTGAAATTGTGCCCTATAAAATACCAGCTGGTATTATCGATTATGTTTAGGCTAATCGTTATGCAGGAGACAGACATCCCGGTGAACACTTGCTATATCTGTCACAACTATGTTCATTATTTAAGCTTGCAGGTGTATCAAGGGAGATTGTCATGAGGAAATTGTTCGCCGTATCACTTATAGATAAAGCTTCAGATTGGTATAAGCTTCTCGATGACTCTCACCTGCTGGATTGGGAAGAGATCCAGTCTCTCTTTTACTCCAAGTTTTATCCTCTTCATGAAGTCCATGAGAATAGGAATTATGTTTATAATTTCTATCCTCATGACGGAGAGAGCATAGCTCAAGCTTGGGGAAGACTGAAAACGTTAATGCTAAAATGTCCTAACCATGGGCTCCCCAAAGATATGATTATTACTAATTTCTATGCGAGGCTCTCTCGACAGGATAAAGATTTGCTCGATGCTTCCTCTATGGGTTCTTTCACAAACGAAAAGATTGATGCTAAATGGGAACTCCTTGAAAGAATTCAACGCAACACTGAAGATTGGGAGATCGACAAAGGTAAAGAGTCAGGTATAATTTATGAGTATGATTGCATTAAGTCCTTTGTTGAAACTACAAGTTTTAATAAGTTTAGTGCTAAGTTTGGGCTTGATTCTCAACTCCTTGTTGATTTCCTCAAATCTTTTGCTTCACATCTTAATATGCCTAAGGAGGATTGGATCAAGCATCATAAACCTTTTAAAGAGATTTGCAAAGAAAATGAAATTGTTCATGATGATTGCAACATGCATGATCTAATTCCTAAAAATGAAGTTTTATATAAGCATGTTAATTTTTGTGGAGTGGATAGACCTTGCGAGAGGCCTATGATTGAAGAAGAGAAGTATTGTAAGCAACATAAGCATGAAAGAACAATCACTTGGGTCAGAGATTTAAATGAAATTGCTAGAGAATTGTGTGACCTTTATCCTTTTACTTGTGAACTTTGCTGTATAGAAGGTCACTTTAATTTTCAATGCATGCATTTTCAAAACATAACTGTTAACCGGTTGTGTGATTACATGATCACCTCTGATCTTTATGATGAGCTTATGTTATTTTTGATGTGTGAAGAGTTATCAGAAAAGACTTCTTGGCTAGATGTTAATGCCATAGGAGTAAAAAACACTTTGCGAAATTGCCATCTCTATTGTGTTGTTAATTGCCATGAAAATGATTACATAAGTAAGATTAGAAAGGAGGGAACTTTACCAAAGTATAAAAATGTCTCTTATATTTCTGCTAATAAAAAGGAGAGTTTCTCCCAAGTTTCCCCTATTGTTTCTAATGATAAACCAGGATATGTGGAGAAGCTTCATCTCCAGCCACTCCCTCCTAAGGTGAAGAAGAAGAAAAAGAAGAGGGGGAGGAAGAGGAGCAAGAAGGAAGAAGAATGGGTATCAACCTGGCCTGAGCATATTCCTCCCATCAACTTTTATCCTAACGGTTGTAAGTTTAAAGAAGAAGGTGAAGTTTATTGCCTTAATTATCATCTTGATGATACGTCCATAGGTACTATTGAAGATGATTTTGATTATGATATGCATGTTACTTATTGTGATTGGGAAAATGATGATACTTATGATCTTGAAAATCTTTTTGGTACCAACTCTGAAAGTGATGATATGGAAAGCTCTAAGCTTGGGGATGATAGGATTGCAAATCCTTTACCCACTAGTGATGTGACAATTGATAATTCTTTTGCTAGTAAGAATAAAGACAACATGATTACAAATATAGTTGCTAGCAATGATAATGCTCTTCTCTACTATGATGATGTTATAACTCCAATCTATAGTGATTATAAAGGTACCTATGACATAAGGAGAAATTATCCTTATGAAACTTGTCATAATCATGGAGGGAATTACTCCCTTGTTGAACACCACCCTCCTAATACACAATTAATCTATAGTGTTCAAGTTGTTTATGATAGTCCTACTCCCACTATTACCAATGAGAAAGATTATGCTTATGTGGAGAGTAAGAGTACCTTTTTGCATGTGGATCATGGTAACAATGCTTTATGTGATGCTTATATTGTTGAGTTCATCCATGATGCCACTGAAATTTATAATGAGAGAGGGAGACTTGGTTCTAAATATCTTAATAATAAGAAGTTTCCTCTCTTTATGGTGAATATTTTGAAGTTATGCTTGTTTTGCCTTCCTATGCTAGTTGCTTTGTGCTTCAATGAACTATTCTATTGCAATATTCCTATGCATAGGAAGCATGTTAGGCTTAAATGTGTTTGATATTTACTTCTTGATGCTCTCTTTTGCTCTTCAACTCTTATTCCTACGAGAGCATCATTAAAGTCTTAAGCCTATCTTTATGGCTATAAAGAAAGAGCTCTAGGGAGACAACCCTTGTTATCTTTGCTTTCAGTTTGTTCTTTCAGTTTTTAGTGGTCTTGATGTTTGTTACTACTGTAGCAACATCATTGTATCTTTACTCTTCAGCTTTGTGCCAAGTGTAGCCTCTGATTGCAAAAAGTTCAAAAGTTGTGACGTGCTGTCCAGGAAACAGATTCTGTCCTTGGATAGAAAAATTCGTATAAAATCACCAGATCATCTTTTTGGTCTGAATTTTTTCAACAGCGTGCTCTATACAATTGTCTTTCGGGCGTCTGTTCTGAGTTTTTTTATTTGAGTGGCAGAAGTGCCCCGAAAAAATCATTTACTACCTGCTGGTCTGTTTTTCACAGATTCTGTCCTGTTTTGCCTTTCCTTCATTTTGCAAACCTTGAGCTTGCTTTTTCTTTGCAAAAACCTTTTGGAAATCTTGAGAAACAGTAGACCTTCAAGAATATCCTTATTTCCAGCAAGGAACAATTATTTTATTATGGGTACTAACCTCGCTAATCAGATTATGATGAGTTATGTATGAAGGGAGTTTTCAAGTGTGCGAGGGAAGATGATAAAAAGGTTCAGGAGTGTCAAACGCTCAAGATTGGGGATGCCCCCGTGCACCCCCAAGAAATATTCAAGAAGACTCGAGCGTCTAAGCTTGGGGATGCCCCCGTGCATCCCCTTCTCCATCAACAATTATCAGTTCGTCTTTCGTTCCACTATATTTTTATCACTTCATGTGTTATGTGCTATGCTTGGAGCGTCTTGCTTTTAGTTTCCTTCTTAGTTTTCTTTAGCTTTGCTTGCTGTCATAACGAGTTGGAACCCATCTTTCTTTGTGTGGGAGAGAAACACGCTCCACTTCAACCTAGAACACAACATAGAATTTTCATGTCTATCTTTGTTGTGTATGTTCTTTGTCTTTCAATAGCTACTGTCATGCTTAGCTCTTAGCTTTCACGCTTTTCTTTTTAAAGAGCTTTTGTTTAGTTGGTCGCTGGAACTCTCTTTAGTTATCATGCTTATCTTATTAAGAGAGTTGGCTTCTGTTGCACTGGTCGATATGTCTATGATAAAATGCTATGTGCATAATGATGCTTAGTAGTTCATGTTTTCTTATGGTTAGTCTCAAATAGCTGGGGGATTCTCAATGTGTTATTGGAGTACCAACATGATTTGTTTGCCTATGATGTGGTATGGTTTAGTAATATCTTCCTTCAAGAATTTATTTCGATTGACTTGGCGTATGCTCACGCATATTTAAGACTGTAAAGAAAGTCTGTCAAGCCTTGATGATCTTTAATTTCTGAGTAGCGATATAACTTCCATGCCTGATTCAATGTTGCTTTGTCGCTCTGCATGATTATGACCGTCATTGCTCTTTTAGTTGGTCGCTCCCAGTCTTTTGCTGACCTTCGCCTGTACTAAGCGGACTGACTGCTTGTGCATCCAAAATCCTTTAAACCAGTTATGCCATATGAGTCCACCATACCTTCCTTTACATGGTATTTACCTGCCATTCCTAACGAAGACTTTCATGTACCATCTCGAAATTATTCAAAAAAAAGCACCTCTCTTTTGTGCCTCTGTTTTAGTTCATGAGGAAGTAGTAGTTAATTCATGATTTTTTTAAGTTGGACAAGCTTCACCCCGGGATTGCATGTCTAATGTGCAAACCCATAATACGAGAAGGAACTGGCATAGAGTGCGCCCGGCTCATTAAAAAATTATACAACAAACAAACCCTCCTTCACGCTTTGTTCATGAGAAATCAGAAAACTTTGGCAGTGATAAACAAAGGAGATTAAGAGGATGTGATCGTCCTCATTCGGGAGTCGTTCCTCGAAACTTGTCCATCTCAAGAAGTGATTGAGTTGTCTGCTAGCATTCGTTGACGAAACATGCATATTCAAAAATAATAATTATTACCTCTGTTTTTAAAACCAAGAGCTCTGGTACATGTTTTGTCTTTGTTTCCGACCACGGCTTTTCAACCTTGGCAACAAAAGCCACGTTTCGAGAGTCTCCACCTTCTTTAAAGCACCAACTATTAAGAACATGATTGTCATTCTGAGTGTAATGTGCATTGTCCCAAAGTAGCATTGTCTTTTGCATGATTGTGATATCGTTTATTCTAAAATCATTGTATCTAGTCATCACTTAAACCTTGGAGGTGCCCCTGCATTTATGTTTTGCTTCAGTAAAGGGGGCAAGCGAGGTATCACTTTGTCATATTTGCACACCATGCTCACTACAAATCTATTTGATGTTTCACTATCATATTGTAAAACTTTCAGTTCTTTGTGATTTTCTCATGAGGCAACTTAATTACTACAGATTCATTGTCTCAGTAAGCTTTTGTCATGTGACTGTGAAAAGTCCTTATATGGTTAATAGCATGTCACCACAGAAATTATGCTTGTTATCATTTACCTACTCGAGGACGAGCAGGAATTAAGCTTGGGGATGTTGATACGTCCAAAATGTATCTATAATTTCTGCTTGCTCCATGCCTTTTTTGTGTGATATTGCTATGATATTTATGCACTTCCATACAATTTTGATCATATTTGGACTAACCTACTAATGGTTGCAAAAGTGCACAACGTTCTTGTTTTACACTTTATTGTGTAGGAATTACTTGGAAATTGACAAAAACGCAAAAGGAGTCGTATTGGAGTAGGACTCTGACTTTCCTGAAATCTGTCTGAGAACGTTTTTTAAAGATGGTCACGTTCCGGCCCGAAAACGACGTCAAACGGAAAAAAGTCTAGTTGCGAAAGTTGTGGGGAATTTTGAGGCGATGCTTCTGTATATAAAATTTGTCCAAATCGGAGTCCGGACGGCCGAGTAAAGCCCGTTTTACTGAGGCCCAAAATCTGATGACGGGAATCCGAGAGTCTATATAAAGAGAGGAAACCTAGGTCACCAAGGACCACGAATTTTCCTCCTCCCGAGCCGTCGTCTTGGAGGGGAGGACCAGTACCATTGCAGCACCATCCACAAGGAAGAAGGGGGGCCAAGGAGCCGCTGCCCCCTAGGGCCGCCGCCGCCCCGAGGGCCGCCGCCGCCGCCGCGTCCCCAAGGGCCGCCGCCGCCGCCTCCGTGGCTGCCGCCGGCCATCTCCTCCTCGCGGGGCTGCACCTCTCCATCAACACCATCATCAACCTCCCCCTCACCATGTCCATGTGTGAGTAGTCTTCTCCGGGGCCGAGGGCTCGTACGTGTAGCTATGTGGTTATCTCTCTCTCCCATGATGTGATCTTCGTTGTGATCATAGGCTATGTTAATCTAGGGTGATCCCATGATATTTCCCCTTCCTCTATATATTGGATTGATGTACTCACTTTTCTTTATCTAGTATAATCCCCGAGACCAAGGTGACAGCGGTCTATTGGACATGGATTAGAAAAATATTTTCATGAGTGATTTCCTCTCTTGTGTGTTGATTGAAGATTGAGAGTCTCTTGGTGCTTGTCTTTGACTATCCTTTAGATATGTTTTGGTGATTGTGGAACTCTCTTTGGATGGCCGCGGTGACATTGGGAAATCCTTAGATTGAGAACTACGAACTTTGAGGTGTACATAATTCTCGTTCTCTCTTGACCATGAAGGAATGACCTCCGGGTGCGTCTCCATTGCATGTTTTATGGGAAATATCATGTGATTCGATTATGTTAATGTTGTTGGGAGTTGCCACTAGTGAAAGTATGATCCCTAGGCCTTGTTTCCACCATTGCAATACCATTTGTGCTCACGTTTACCACTTGTTTGCTTGCTGCACTTTTTATTACAGATTTATATTACTTTGTTTTGCCATCCATATCACTTGCCATTTAACATCTCTTCGCCGAACTAGTGCACCTATACATCTAACAAGTGTATTAGGTGTGTTGGGGACACAAGAGACTTCTTGTATCTTAGTTGCAGGGTTGCTTGAGAGAGACCATCTTCAACCTCTACTTCCCTGAGTTCGATAAACCTTAGGTCATCCACTTGAGGGAAATTGCTGTTGTCCTACAAACCTCCGCGCTTGGAGGCCCAACATAGTCTACAAGAGTAGAAGCGTGTGTAGACATCACGCGCCGTCCACCCTTGTGGCCACCTCGTGGCTTCCCTGGCGTGTACTCCAAGTCCACCAGATGTCTTTTGGTCCAAGAAAAATCCTCGTAAAGTTTCCTTTCGTTTGGACTCCGTTTGATATTCCTTTTCTGTGAAACTCAAAAACAAGGAAAAAACAGAAACTTGCACCACGCTCTAGGTTAATAGGTTAGTCCCAAAAATCATATAAAATAGCATATTAATGCATATAAAATATCCAAAACAGATAATATAATAGCATGGAAGAATAAAAAATTATAGATACGTTGGAGACGTATCAAGCATCACCAAGCTTAATTCCTGATTGTCCTCGAGTAGGTAAATGATAAAAACCGAATTTTTGATGTGGAATGCTAACCAACATATTTATCAATGCAATATTCTTTATTGTGACATGAATTTTCAGATCCATAAGACTCAAATTAAAAGTTTATCAATATCAAAACAATAATACTTCAAGCACACTAAAATGCATTCTATAAAGCTTCAAAAATAACATGGCTAAAGAAAGTTATCCCTACAAAATCATATAGTCTTTTATGCCCCCTCTTCTTAACACAAAGTATAAATCATGCCCATCCCAGTGTCAATCAAGCAATTGTTTTCATACTCTACTTCTTAAACCTTTTCAACTTTTCACGCAATACATGAGCGTGAGCCATGTATATAGCACTATGGGTGGAATAGAAGGTGGTAATAGACAAAAGGAGGGAGAAAGTCTCACATCGACTAGGCAAATCAATGGACTATGGAGATGTCCATCAATCGATATCAATGTGAGTGAGTAGGGATTGCCATGTAACGGATGCACTAGAGTTATAAGTGTATGAAAGCTCAAAGGAGAACTAGTGGGTGTGCATCAACTTGCTTGCTCGTGAAGACCTAGGGCATTTGAGGAAGCCCATCGTTGGAATATACAAGCCAAGTTCTATAACGAAAACTTCCCACTGGTAATATATGAAAGTGACAACATAGGATACTCTCTATCATGAAGAACATGGTACTATTATGAAGCACAAGTGTGGAAAAGGATAGTAACATTGTCCCTTCTCTTTTTTGGGGCTCTTTGGCTCTTTTTTTTGGTGGGCTTCTTTGGCCTTTTTTTATTTAGGCTTTATTGGCCTATTTTATTTGTAATAAGCTCACATGGGCAATGTTCTAATAATGATGATTAGCACACTTTTATTTACTTACAACTCGATATTACAACTCGATACTAGAACAAAGATATGACTCTATATGAATGCTTCCGGCGGTGTACAGGGATGTGCAATGACCAAGAGTGACATGTATGAAAATATGAACGCTGGCCTCGCCACAAATACTATGTCAACTACATGATCATGCAAATCAATATGACAACGATTATGCGTGTCATTATAAACGGAACGATGGAGTTACATGGCAATATATCTCGGAATGGCTATGGAAATGCCATAATAGGTGGCTGTTTTGAGGAAGGTATAAGGAGGGTTTTATGCACCGACGAAAGTTGTGCGGCACTAGAGTGGCTAGCAAGGTAGAAGGGTGAGAGTGCGTATAATCCATGGACTCAATATAAGTCATAAAGAACTCGCATACTTATTGCAAAAAAAAATTATTAGCTCTCGAAGCAACGTACTACGATGCATGCCCCTAGGGGGGAGGTTGGTAGGAGTTAACCATCGCGCGCCCCCGACCTTCACGCAAAGACAAACACTCAAAATACAAAGTGCTCCTATTTGGTTACATAGTTAGGAGACCATACGTGCATGATACGGGAATCACAAACCTTACACAACTATTTCTTTAACGTCACAAACTACCACTAGCATGACTCTAATATTACCACCTTAACATCTCAAAATAATTACAAGGACTCAAACTTCACATAGTATTCAATACTCTATATATGAAAGTTTTTATTATATCTCCTTTGGATGTCTATCATATTAGGACTAAATTCATAACCCAAGAAATTTACCATGCTGTTCTTAAGGACTCTCAAATTAATACAAGTGAAGCAAGAGAGTTCAATAATTTCTATAAAATAAAACCACCGATGTGCTCTAAAAAGATATAAGTGAAGTACTAGAGCAAAATTACCTATCTCGAAAAATATATGTGAAGCACATAGAGTATTCTAATAAATCACTATTGAAGCATGTCCCTCTCAAAAGGTGTGTACAACAAGGATGATTGTGGCAAACTAAAAATCAAAGACTCATATCATACAAGACGCTCCAAGCAAAACACATATAATGTAATGAATAAAAATAAAGCCTCAAGAAAAGTTACCGATAGATGAAGACGAAAGAGGGGATGCCTTCCCAGGGCATCCCCAATCTTAGGCTCTTGGCCGTCATTGGATATTACCATGGGGTGCCTTGGGAATCCCCAAGATTAGGCTCTTGCCACTCTTTATTCCATAGTCTATCAAATCCTTACCCAAAACTTGAAAACTTCACAACACAAAACTCAACAGAAATCTCGTGAGCTCCATTAGTAAAACAAAGCAAATAACCACTCAAGGCACTATTGTGATCTTATTCTTATTTTATATGGGTGTAATATCTACTGTATTCCAGCTTTTCCATGGTTCATACCCCCCTGATACTAGCCATAGATGCATCAAAATAAGCAAACAACACATACAAAACAGAATCTGTCAAAAACAAAACAGTTTGTAGCAATCTAAAAACTTCGCATACTTATGTAAATCTAAATTTTTTGAAAAATTAGGACGACATGGGGAATTTATATATAAATTTTGTGTAAAAATTTCAGAAGGTTTTCTCTTTCCAGTGAATTTTTGAATTTTTTGCACTGGGCATAAAAGTTTCTGTTTTTCAAAAATAATCAAGTCAACGATCACCGTAAGCCATCCCAAAGGTCTTACTTGGCTCAAACACTAATTAAACACCAAAACACAATTATTACAGAAGTAATAATGTGTTATTATTGAAAAACAGAAGCAAAAAGTAAAAAGCAAAATAAAATTGGGTTGCCTCCCAACAAGCGCTATTGTTTAACGCCCCTAGCTAGGCATAAAACATGAATAGATCTAGGTAATACCATCTTTGGTATGCAATCCATATGTAGCTCTCATAATAGATTCATAAGGCAATTTAATTTTCTTTCTTGGAATGTGTTTCATGCCCTTCCTTAATGGAAATTGAAATCTAACGTTTCCTTCTTTCATATCAGTAATTGCACCAATCATTCTAAGGAAAGGTCTACCAAGAATAATTGGACATGTAGGATTGCAATCTATATCAAGAACAATGAAATCTACGGGCACATAATTCCTATTTGCAACAATAAGCTTTCCCATAGGTTTCTTAATGGTGGAATCCGCAAGATGCAAATTTAAAGAACACTCATCATTTTCACGGAAACCTAATACATCGCATAAAGTTTTTGGAATTGTAGAAATGATAGCACCCAAATCACACAAAGCATGGCACTCATAATATTTAATCTTGATCTTAATAGTAGGTTCCCACTCATCGTAAAATTTTCTAGGGATAGAAACTTCCAACTCAAGCTTTACTTCAGAAGGTTGCACTCATCAATGAAAATTCTCATAGCTTTGAGAGACTCATTTATATCATGCTTAGGTGGGATAGATCTAAGTTTCCAAGAGTCAACATCAAGAGAAATTATATCCACGCTCCTAGCCAAATCATCAATCTTAAGTAATTTTTCTTCAATCATAACATTAAAATTCTGTTGAGCACTCATAAATTCTTTAACACTATTCTCAAAATCAGAGGGTATCTTATTATAATTTCCAAAAGAACTGTTGTAGGAATTACCATCATTATTAGAGGAATTACTAGGAAAAGGCCTAGGATTAAAATTTCCTCTATATGCATTGTTACCAAAATTGTTCCTACCAGCGAAATTCACATCCATAGATTCATTATTATTCTCAATCAAAGTGGACAAGGGCATATCATTAGGATCAACATGAGTACCTTTACTAGAAAATAATTTCATAAGCTCATCCATCTTTCCACTCAAAACATTAATCTCTTCAATTGTATGCACTTTTTTGTTAGTGGAAGATCTTTCGGTATGCCATTGAGAATAATTAGCCATTACTAGGAGTTTAGTAGCTTCTCATAAAGTGATTTACATAAAAGTATCTCCTGCAGCCGAATCTAAAAGATTTCTAGAAGCAAAGTTTAATCCGGCAAAATTTTTTGTATAATCATCCATAAATTTAAACCATGCGTAGGACAATTTCTTATCATAAGTTTCATCCTCTCCCAAGATTGTGCAACATGCTCATGATCAAGTTGTTTAAAATTCATAATATCATTCCTAAGGGAGATGATCTTAGCAGGAGGAAAATACTTGGCAAAAAAAGAATCTTTGCACTTATTCCATGAATCAATACTATTTTTAGGCAAAGATGAAAAGAAAGTTTTAGCCCGATCTCGTAGTGAGAACGGAAATAGCTTTAATTTAACAAGATCATTATCCACATCTCTTTTCTTTTGCATATCACACAAATCAACAAAATTACAGATGGGAAGCGACATCTTCACTAGGAAGGCCAAAAAATTGATCTTTCATGACTAGATTCAGTAAAGCAGCATTGATTTCACAAGATTCTGCATTAGTAGCGGGAGCAATCCGAGTACTAATATAGGCATTATTATTGGTGTTGGAAAAGTCACATCATTTAGTATTTTCTTGATCCATCGTGACAAAGCAAACAATCCAACACACAAGCACACAAAAAGCAAGCAAAGAAGACGAACGAAGGAAGGGCAAAGAAAAGGCAAATCTTTTCGAAAATTGTTTTAGAAGTTGGGGAGAGGAAAACGAGAGGCGAATCGAAAATAACGTAAATGCGAGAGATGAGAGTTGAATGAAGGGTACTTGGTGTGTCTTGAGTTGACGTCGATCTCATCGGCACCAAAAATTAGCGAGTTGAAAGAAGACAAATCTTGACTTGACTTGGCGTAGATCTCCCCGACAACGACGCCAGAAATTCTTCCTGCTACCTCTTGAGTTTGCGTTAGTTGTTCCCTTGAAGAGGAAAGGGAGATGCAGCGAAGTAGAGTAAGCATTTCCCTCAGTTTGAGAACCAAGGTATCAATCCAGTAGGAGATTACGCACAAATCGCCAAATACCTGCACAAACAATCAAACAACTTGCACACAACGCAAAAAGGGTTGTCAATCCCACAAGGTTATTTGCAAAAGTGAGATCTGATAGAGATGGATAACTTCTAAAGTAAAATTTTGGGTTTTTCAATTTATAGATTGAAAAGTAAAAGATTGCAAATAGTATATCGGAAACATGTAAGATGGAAAATAGACCCGGGGGCCATAGGTTTCACTAGAGGCTTCTCTCATGATAGCAAATATTACGGTGGGTGAACAAATTACTGCCAAGCAATTGATAGAAGAGCGCATAATTATGACAATATCTAAGGCAATGATCATGAATATAGGCATCACGTACGAGACAAGTAGACCGACTCCTGCCTGCATCTACTACTATTACTCCACACATCGACCGAAACGAGTCTGCATCTAGAGTATTAAGTTCATAAGAACAGAGTAACGCATTAAGTAAAATGACATGATGTAGCGGAATTAACTCAAGCAATATGATGAAAACCCCATCTTGTTATCCTTGATGGCAACAATACAATACGTGTCATGTCCCCTACTTTCACTCGGATTGAGCACCACAAGATTGAACCCAAAGCAAAGCACTTCTCCCATTGCAAGAAATACCAATCTAGTTCGCCAAACCAAACCGATAATTCGAAGAGAATTGCTAAGATATCAAATCATGCACATACGAAGTCAGAAGAGACTAAAATAATATTCATAGATAGTCTGATCACAAACCCACAATTCATCAGATCTTGGCAAACACACCGCAAAAGAATATTACATCGGGTAGATCTCCAAGAACATCAAAGAAAGAGAAGAAGCCATCTAGCTACTAGCTATGGGCCCGTAGGTATGTGGTTAACTACTAACACTTCATCGGAAGGGCAAATGTGATGATGTAGATGCCCTCCGTGGTCGAATCCCCCTCCGACAGAGTATCGGAAAAGGCCTCCAAATGGGATCTCGCGGAAACAGAAGGTTACGGTGGCAGAAAAGTGGTTTCGATGGATGTTCTGATGTTTCTGGAATATATGTGAATTTATAGGCGGAGGAAGTAGGTCATGGGGCTACGAGGGGCCCACAAGGTAGGGGGCATGCTCTACCCCCAGGGTGTGATACGTCCAAAACGTATCTATAATTTCTGCTTGCTCCATGCCTCTTTTGTGTGATATTGCTATGATATTTATGCACTTCTATACACTTTTGATCATATTTGGACTAACCTATTAACTCAGTGCACCCTAGTGCCAGTTTCTGTTTTCTGCTGTTTTTCTATTTCAGGTTTTCCCATTACTTAAATTGCCAGAAAAATTCCGGGAAATATATATAAAAAATCAGCGCTCCGGAAGCTTCCACGCGCCAGAAGTGGGGCCAGAGGGGAGCTGGGGGCAGCCCAGGCGGCCTGCCCACGCGGCCCCCCTCCTGGCCGCGCCGGGGGGGGCCTGGGCCCCCCTTATCTCCTCTGGTGACCCCCTTTGGCATATATTTACATCGCGTCACGAAACCCTCGAGGACGGAACCCTTTTTCACGATCTCATCTCTGTTCTGCCGCCGCCGCGCTTCCAAGATCGGGAGCACCAAGAGAACTCTTCCCGGCACCCTGCCGGAGGGGAGAACCACCACCGGGAGCTTCTCCACCACCATGGATGCTTCCCGGATGAGTTGTGAGTAGTACCCCTTGGACCATGGGTCCATAACCAGTAGCTATGTGATGTTCTCCTCCCCTCTTTGTTCTTCACCGATTAGACCTCGTGAGCTGCCCTACATGATCGAGGCACATATGTAATCTTTATGCTGTTGCTATGCTGAGTTTGCTGGGATCCCATGGATTATGAGATTATGTTTAGATTGTGTGTGAGTAATATATTTGATTCACCTCTTTTATATTTATGTTCTTGAGTAATTCTTGCATGTTCTCCGTTGCTGTTTATTGCTTAGGCCAAGTAGTAGGTAGTAACTCCAAGAGGGAACGTTATGCTTGATTGTGGGTTCATGCCCCTCGATGACTAGCTTGAGTGACAGAAACATGAGTCTAGGGGATGTGATGTTGCCACAAGGGGGAAAACAACGGTGCTTGTACTTGCGGGGTGCAAGGATTGTTTACTTTACGCAAAGTTCTTTTAATGCAGTTGTCTATTGCTTTGAGTTTACACTATGTGTGGGACTCGCAACTTAATACCAGCGAGATGTTATGGATAGATATCTCAAGGTGGATGATTAGTAGTAGATGCAGATGGATTTCGGTCTACTTGCCTTGGCGTGCCGCCCATGCTTTTGAGCCTCTACCTTTCTTTGCAGCATAGTTAGCATTGGTTTGCGCACATAATCGTGTCAATTGCCCAGTTGTAATTTGTTTACCTCGCTTAGCTGTGTTATCATCTTTTGGGAGAGAGACATCACTAGTGAACATCATGGGACCCCGGTCCATATTACCATCACTGATCACACCCGCTATTTACTTCCTGTTCTTATCTACTAGTTGCAGTCATACCTATCACTATTATCTCTTGTGTTTGATCCTTTGTAAACGGCAAGGCCGGAGGGATTGACAACCTCTCTGTAATCGTTGGGAGCAAAGTTATTTGTATCTGTGTGCAGGTCATGTCAAGCAAAAGTCTCTGGCGCTATTGACACCTTCTTGTCGACCCTCGGAGTCTCACAGGATTCGATCCTTGGTATCTTTACCAAGGGAAAACTACCGCTACGCTACATCTCAAACCTTCCACTTGGGGTAACCAACGAGGGGCGAGAAGCCATCAAGCAAAGTTTTATGGCGCCGTTGCCGGGGACTCCACTCTTCAAGATAGGGGAGTTGCACGCTATCTTTTATCTTTGCTTATTAGTCTTGTTAGTTTACCTTTCAGTTTTTGCTTTAGTTCCCTTTATCAAAAATCACAAAAATAGTTATCTTGCTTGCTGCTGCTATGGGTTCCACCGAGAACACCAAGTTGTGTGACTTCACTAGTCATAACAACGATGACTTTATCTGCACGCCTATTACTACACCCGCCACTTCAGCACCTTCTTATGAGATTAAACCTGCTTTACTGAACCTAGTTATGAAAGATCAATTCTCCGGTGCTGGAGATGATGCTGCTTTGCATTTAAATAATTTTGTTGAACTTTGTGATATGCAAAAGTACCAAGAAATAGATGGTAATATTTTTAAGCTTAAGATTTTTCCTTTCTCCTTGAGAGGAGGAGCTAAAATTTGGTTTCAATCTTTGCCTAGAAATAGCATAGATTCTTGGGACAAGTGCAAGGATGCCTTTATTGGGAAGTACTATCCCCCTGCTAAAATTATCCAACTAAGGAGTAACATAATGAATTTTAAACAATTGGATAATGAACACGTTGCCCAAGCTTGGGAACGCATGAAATCTCTTGTCAAGAACTGCCCTACTCATGGTTTGACTACTTGGATGGTTATCCAAACTTTTTATGCAGGCTTGAACTTTACCTCGCGGAACTTGTTAGATTCGACCGCGGGAGGAACCTTTACGTCAACTACACTTGGTGCTGCCACGAAGCTTCTCGATGAGATGATGACCAATTATTCCCAATGGCACACCGAACGCACTCCAACAGGTAGGAAGGTAAACTCTGTCGAGGAGATTTCCTCCCTAAATGAAAAAGTTGACTTGATCATGTCTCTACTTTCCAAGGAATCTTCTATTGATCCTCGCGATGTTCCTTTAAATTCTTTGATTGCTCAAGATCAAGTAGATGTGAACTTTATCTCTAGAAACAATTTCAATAACAATGCTTATAGGAGTAATTTTGGTAGCAACCCTAGACTGTTCCCCTCTAATTCCTATGGGAACAACAATGCTTATCCTAGCACCAAGAACTCCACTTCTGAACTAGAGATTATGCTTAAAGATTTCATCACTACCCAAAAAGCCTTCAATAAGAATGTAGAAGAAAAACTAAACAAACTAGATGATCTCTCTTCGAAGGTAGACAATTTAGCCCATGAGGTAGAGTTGCTTAAAATTAGAACTTCCCCTCTTGAGGAGAGGAAGACCACTCCTATGAATGCTATTCAAGTGCAAATTAATGAAAACATTAGGATGTTGGCTAAACTTAAAGAGAGATGGGCTAGAGAAAAGGAGGAAGAAGATAGAATTAAGAGCCTTCCTACCCACCACACTGTTGCTACTATCCAAGTTGTTGAGGATATCCAAACTCTTAGCACCCAATGCACTCCTGGTCCCATTGGACCTATTAATGGTGATGCTATGACCTCAACCGTAGAAACTCCTACGACCATAGAAGCTACCAAACAAATGAGCCTAAAGGACACCACTACCACTTTACTTGATAGTAGTGACCTTGATTTTGATAATTGCACCCTTTCTGAAGTTATTGATTTTCTTCACAAGATGTCTAGAGATCCCCACACTAGCACGCTTAATCTTGCTTTCACAGAGCATATCACTAATGCTCTCATCAAAGCTAGGGAGGAGAAACTTAGGGTAGAAGCCTCCATACCTAGAAAGCTAGGAGATGGTTGGGATCCTATGATTAAAATTAAGTTGAATAACTTCTCTTGCTATGCTTTATGTGATGTTGGAGCTAGTACCTCCGTTATGCCCAAAAGAATATATGATATGCTTAAATTGAAACCTTTGGATTCTTGTTCTTTTGGCGTTCGTCTTGTTGATTCTTCCATAAAGAAACCTTTGGGGAGGATCGACGATGTTCTTATCATTGTCAATGACAATTATGTTCCCGTTGATTTTACTATTATGGATATTGAATGTTAACCTTCTTGTCCAATTATTTTGGGACGTCCTTTTCTTCACACCGTTGGTGCTATCATTGACATGAAAGAGGGGAATATAAAATTCCAATTTCCTCTCAAGAAAGGGATGGAACACTTCCCTAGAAAGAAGATTAAGTTACCTTTTGAGTCCGTTATACGGGCTAGCTATTCTTTTACTCTTGATAAAACTTGATCTCTTTGCATTATGCCTAGCTTAAAGGCATAAAAGAAAGCGCTTTTGGGAGGCAGCCCACAATGAATAAAATTTTATTTTGCTTTTGTTGTGTCTTGATGTTTTTTACTACAGTAGCATCATCGTTGTATCTTTACTTTTCAGCTTTGTGCCAAGTTTAGCCTCCGATTGCAAGAAAGTTCAAAAGTTGTGACGTGCAGTCCAGAAAACAGATTATGTCCTTGGACAGAAAAATTCGCATAAAATCACCAGATCATCTTTTTGGTCTGAATTGTTTCGACAGCGTGCTCTATACAATTGGCTTTCGGGCATCTGTTCTGAGTTTTTTGATTTGAGTTGCAGAAGTGCCCCGAAAAAATTATTTACTACCTGCTGGTCTGTTTTTCACAGATTCTGTCCTGTTTTGCCTTTCCTTCGTTTTGCAAACCTTGAGCTTGCTTTTTCTTTGCAAAAACCTTTTGGCAATCTTGAGAAACAGTAGCCCTTCAAGATTATCCTTATTTCCAGCAAGGAAAAATTATTTTATTATGGGTACTAACCTCGCTAATCAGATTATGATGAGTTATGTATGAAGGGAGTTTTCAAGTGTGCGAGGGAAGATGATAAAAAGATTCAGGAGGGTCAAACGCTCAAGCTTGGGGATGCCCCCGTGCACCCCCAAGAAATATTCAAGAAGACTCAAGCGTCTAAGCTTGGGGATGCCCCCGTGCATCCCCTTCTCCATCAACAATTATCAGTTCGTCTTTCGTTCCACTATATTTTAATCACTTCATGCGTTATGTGCTATGCTTGGAGCGTCTTGCTTTTAGTTTCCTTTTTAGTTTTCTTTAGCTTTGCTTTCTGTTCATAACGAGTTAGAACCCAGCTTTCTTTGTGTGGGAGAGAAACACGCTCCACTTCAACCTAGAACACAACATAGGATTTTCATGCTTATCTTTGTTGTGTATGTTCTTTGTCTTTCAATAGCTACTGTCATGTTTAGCTCTTAGTTTTCATGCTTTTCTTTTTAAAGAGCTTTTGCTTAGTTGGTTGCTTCTGGAACTCTCTTGAGTTATCATTCTTATCTTGTTAAGAGAGCTGGCTTCTGTGGCACTGGTTGATATGTCTATGATAAAAATGCTATGTGCATAATGGTGCTTAGTAGTTCATGTTTTCTTATGGTTAGTCTCAAATAGCTGGGGGTTCTTAATGTGTCATTGAAGTACCAGCATGATTTGTTTGCCTATGATGTGGTATGGTTTAGTGATATATTCCTCCAAGAATTTATTTTGATTGACTTGGCATATGCTCACGCATATTTAAGACTGTAAAGAAAGTCTATCAAGCCTTGATGATCTTTAATTTCTGAGAAGCGATATAACTTCCATGCCCGATTCAATGTTGCTTTGTCGCTCTGCATGATTATGGCCGTCATTGCTCTCTTAGTTGGTCGCTCCCAGTCTTTTGCTAGCCTTCACCTGTACTAAGCGGACTGACTGCTTGTGCATCCAAAATCCTTGAAACCAGTTATGCCATATGAGTCCACCATACCTTCCTATATATGGTATTTACTTGCCATTCCTAACGAAGACTTTCTTGTACCATCTCAAAATTATTCAAAAGCATTTCTCTTTTGTGCCTCTGTTTTAGCTCACGAGGAAGTAGTAGTTAATTCATGATCTTTTTAAGTTGGACAAGTTTTACCCCGGGATTGCATGTCTAATCTGCAAACCCCTAATACGAGAAGGAACTGGCAAGAGTGCGCCCGGCTCATAAAAAAATACAACAAACAAACCCTCCTTCACGCTTTGTTCATGAGAAATCAGAAAACTTTTGGCAGTGATAAACAAAGGAGATTAAGGGGATGTGATCGTCCCCGTGCGGGAGCCGTTCCTCGAAACTTGTCCAGCTCGAGAAGTAATTGAGTTATCTACTAGCATTCGTTGACGAAATATGCATCTCCCAAAAATCATTTTTACCTCTGTTTTTAAAAACCAAGAGCTCTGGTACATGTTTAGTCTTTGCTTCCAACCACGGGTTTTCAACCTTACCATCAAAAGCCATGGTTCGAGAGTCTCCACCTTCTTTCTTCAAAGCACCAACTATTGAGAGCATGATTGTCATTCTGAGTGTAATGTGCATTGTCCCAAAGTACCATTGTCTTCTGCATGATTATGACATCGCTTATTCTGAAATCATTGTATCTAGTCGTCACTTAAACTTCGGAGGTGCTCCTGCATTTATGTTTTGCTTCACTAAAGGGGGCAAGCGAGGTATCACTTTGTCACGATTGCACACCATGCTCACTACAAATCTATTGGGTGTTTCAGTATCATATTGTAAAACTTTCAGTTCTTTGTGATATTCTCATGAGGCAACTTAATTACTAAAGATTCATTATCTCAGTAAGCATTTGTCATGTGATTGTTAAAGACTCTTTGGTAGCATGTCAGCACAGAAATTATGCTTGTTATCATTTACCTACTCGAGGACGAGCAGGAATTAAGCTTGGGGATGTTGATACGTCCAAAACGTATCTATAATTTCTGCTTGCTCCATGCCTCTCTTGTGTGATATTGCTATGATATTTATGCATTTCTATACACTTTTGATCATATTTGGACTAACCTATTAACTCAGTGCACCCCAGTGCCAGTTTCTGTTTTCTGCTGTTTTTCTATTTCAGGTTTTCCCATTACTTAAATTGCCAGAAAAATTCCGGGAAAAATATATAAAAAATCAGCGCTCCGGAAGCTTCCACGCGCCAGAAGTGGGGCCAGAGGGGAGCCGGGGGCAGCCCAGGCGGCCTGCCCACGCGGCCCCCCTCCTGGCCGCGCCGGGGGGGGCGCCTGGGCCCCCCTTACCTCCTCTGGTGACCCCCTTTGGCATATATTTACATCGCGTCCCGAAACCCTCGAGGACAGAACCCTTTTTCGCGATCTCATCTCTGTTCCGCCGCCGCCGTGCTTCCAAGATCGGGAGCACCAGGAGAACTCTTCCCGGCACCCTGCCGGAGGGGAGAACCACCATCGGGAGCTTCTCCACCACCATGGACGCTTCCCGAATGAATTGTGAGTAGTACCCCTTGGACCATGGGTCCATGACCAGTAGCTATGTGATGTTCTCCTCCCCTCTTTGTTCTTCACCGATTAGACCTCGTGAGCTGCCCTTCATGATCGAGGCACATATGTAATCTTTATGCTGTTGCTATGCTAAGTTTGCTGGGATCCGATGGATTATGAGATTATGTTCAGATTGTGTGTGAGTAATATATTTGATTCACCTCTTTTATATTTATGTTCTTGAGTAATTCTTGCATGTTCTCCGTTGCTGTTTATTGCTTTGGCCAAGTAGTAGGTAGTAACTCCAAGAGGGAACGTTATGCTTGATTGTGGGTTCATGCCCCTCGATGACTAGCTTGAGCGACAGAAACATGAGTCTAGGGGATGTGTTGTTGCCACAAGGGGGAAAACAACGGTGCTTGTACTTGCGGGTGCAAGGATTGTTTACTTTACACAAAGTTCTTTTAATGCAGTTGTCTGTTGCTTTGAGTTTACACTATGGGTGGTACTCGCAACTTAATACCAGCGAGATGTTCTGGATAGATATCTCAAGGTGGATGATTAGTAGTAGATGCAGATGGATTTCGGTCTACTTGCCTTGGCGTACCGCCCATGCTTTTGAGCCTCTACCTTTCTTTGCAGCATAGTTAGCATTGGTTCGCGTACATAATCCTGTCAATTGCCCAGCTGTAATTTGTTTACCTCGCTTAGCTGTTTTATCGTCTTTTGGGAGAGAGACATCACTAGTGAACATCATGGGACCCCGGTCCATATTACCATCATTGATCACACCCGCTATTTACTTCCTGTTCTTATCTACTAGTTGCAGTCATACCTATCACTATTATCTCTTGCGTTTGATCCTTTGTAAATGACAAGGCCAGAGGGATTGACAACCTCTCTGTAATCGTTGGGAGCAAAGTTATTTGTATCTGTGTGCAGGTCCTGTCAAGCAAAAGTCTCTGGCGCTATTGTCACCTTCTTGTCGACCCTCAGAGTCTCACGGGATTCGATCCTTGGTATCTTTGTCAAGGGAAAACTACCGCTACGCTACATCTCAAACCTGCCACTTGGGGTAACCAACGAGGGGCGAGAAGCCATCAGGGTGCGCGCTCCACCCTTGTGGCCGCCTCGTGGCTTCCCTGGCGTGTACTCCAAGTCCACTGGATGTCTTCTGGTGCAAGGAAAATCCTCATAAAGTTTCATTCCATTTGGACTCCGTTTGATATTCCTTTTCTGTGAAACTCAAAAACAAGGAAAAAACAGAAACTGGCACCGGGCTCTAGGTTAATAGGTTAGTCCAAAAAATCATATATAAAAGCATATTAATGCATATAAAACATCCTAAACGGATAATATAATAGCATGGAACAATAAAAAATTATAGATATGTTGGAGACGTATCAGTTGCCATGGAACAATAAATTTAGATGTAGAGACACTAATATCAAATAGTACCACGATAACTCATGTGTCTTATGATTGTGTTGAGAAAAATATCATCTTGGAGCGTGTTCTCGCGATCTCCCCTGCTCTATGTCCAATCACTACTAGGAAATACCTTATGGGTAGAACCTTAACAATAGTGTGGGTTATAGGTCACCGCTACTGCTAGAGTAGCACGGTCTTGCCAACACGTGCTGCTGCTAAGTTTTTCACACCCTTAACGACTGGGTCTACTAGTAGCAGCGCCCCCGAAAAACCCGCGCCACTGCTAATCGGCTGAGCAATAGCGCTAGTTGATGTCTGCAAGAAGTACATCGGTATTTCCCCAAAGAGGAAGGGATGATGCAGTATAGCAGTGGCAGGTATTTCCCTAAGTGATGAGACCAAGGTTATCGAACTAGTGGGAGAACCAAGCAACACAACGTAAACAACACCTGCACACAAATAACAAATACTCGCAACCCGACGTGTAAAAGGGGTTGTCAATCCCTTTCGGGTAACAGATGTGATAGAGTTCTAAATATTGATAGATTGAATGCTAAATAAGATAAATTGCAGCAAGGTATTTTTGGGTTTTTGGTTTAGTAGATCTGAAAATAAAAGCAAAGGAAAATAGATCGCAAAGGCAAATGTAATAAAGAAGATACCCCGGGGCCGTAGATTTCACTAGTGGCTTCTCTCGAGAAAATAGCAAACGGTGGGAAAACAATTATTGTCGGGCAATTGATAGAACTTCAAATAATCGTGACGATATCCAGGCAATGATCAATATATAGGCATCAGGTCCAAGATCAGTAGACCGACTCCTGCCTGCATCTACTACTATTACTCCACACATCGACCGCTACCCAGCATGCATCTAGTGTATTATGTTCATGGAGAAACGGAGTAATGCAATAAGAATGATGACATGATGTAGACAAGATCTATTTATGTAGAAATAGACCCCATTGTTTTATCCTTAGTAGCAACGATACATACGTGTCGGTTCCCCTTCTGTCACTAGGATCAAGCACCGTAAGATCGAACCCACTACAAAGCACCTCTTCCCATTGCAAGATAAATAGATCAAGTTGGCCAAACAAAACCCAAATATCAGAGAAGAAATACGAGGCTATAAGAAATCAAAGAAGACTCAAATAAATTTCATGGATATAAAAAGATAGATCAGATCATAAACTCAAAGTTCATCGGATCCCAACAAACACACCGCAAAAGAGTTACATCATATGGTCCAAGAGACCATTGTATTGATAAGCAAAAGAGAGAGAGGAAGCCATCTAGCTACTAACTACGGACCCGTAGATGGAACTACTCACACATCATCGGAGAGGCACCAATGGAGATGGTGAACCCCTCTCGTATGGTTTCTAGATTGGATCTAGTGGTTCTGGACTTTGCGGTGACTGGAATAGAATTTCGTCGACTCTTCTAGGGTTTCTGGAATATCTTAGTATTTATAGAGCAAAGAGGCGGTGCAGGAGGCCACCGAGGTGGGCACAACCCACCTGGGCATGCCAGGGGGCCTGGCGCGCCCTGGTGGGTTGTGCCCACCTCAGGGCACCCCCCAGGTGCAGCTTCAGCCCATTGGGTGTGTTCCGGCACATAAAATTCTCCAAAAAGTTTTGCGGTGTTTGGACTCTGTTTGATATTGGTTTCCTACGATGTAAAAAACATGCAGAACACAGCAACTGGCACTTGGCATTATGTCAATAGGTTAGTACCAAAAAATTATATAAAATGACTATAAAATGATTGTAAAACATCCAAGAATGATAATATAACAGCATGGAACAATAAAAAATTATAGATACGTTGGAGGCGTATCATTGGCCCCGTGCTACTGCTAAACCCATCTTACCATCTTCCTCGCGCGGCCAACCTCTCACTCTCACTCATCACTCTCCCACTACACTCTGTCCCCCATGCTCGTCAGCCCGTTGCAGCACGGCACTGCTCCGGCCGCCCTCTCCCGCGCTGCCCCCAGGCTCGTCGGCCCGCCCCGCACTTGTGCTGCTCCGACCGCCCGCCCACGCAGCTACCCTCCCCCGCGCAGGCCCTCTCCGCCCCCTTCTCGGCCCCGCCCCGCCTATCGTGAGCACCTCCCTCTCCTCGTAATTCAATTTATTTTGAATGAATGGATGAATTGAACAAATTAGCTAGGTATCTCTAGATGTGTCGGATGAATTAGCAAGTGCAATATGTTCATAATTTTTACTAATTTTGTTCATATATATGAACCCTAGTTGTTCATACATATGAGCCCAATTCATCATTACAACACTAAATAAGTTTTTTGAGTACAATAGACTGTAGATATATGTAACCCTAGGTGTTCATATATATGAACCCTAGATGTTCATATATATGAGCCCATTTCATCATTTGGTTATTTTTCTATATTTAGGGCTATTATGACTATATTTAGGTCTTTTAGGCTAGATTACTTTAGGCTATATTTAGGGTTTCTGAATCAATAGCAATATGAAGTTTGTATGATATCATTTCAATATTGACATACTTTGTACTATTTGGACATGTGTATGTGTATGGACATGTTGATCTTGATCTATTGTGTATTTGGTGCCAAAGATGGATACATATGTCTCTTTCTATTGCAGGGAAACTATGAGTGGCCTATGTTTTGCTGGAATGTTGATTCATTTCTGTGCCGGCAAATTTCAGGTGCTTGATATGTCATGTTTTTAGCAATGGTCATGTCGAAAATTTTCGTGAATTTTGGCATGACTTGAGCTTGAAAGTAGGAGATATCGAGTGCCCTGGATTTGCCGGAAAGAGAATTAAACGAAATTTCGGATTGACTTCGGAGTGAATAGTGATATGTGTGTTGAGTTCCCGGTAATGACGGTCAAAAAATCAGTGAGGGAGAGTGTCCACCATATATGAGAGAAGAAGAATCCCGACTGTTGTCGTCGGGGTCACTTCTTCTTAATTCGAAGGTGCTAGACATTTTGGTGTAATGCACTTTCGAATGAAAGGAGGAGTGACCATCACTGACGGTCGAATATATCAAAGAGAGAGTGCCCACCATATACACCAAGGAAAGACTCGACATACCGAAAGTCAACCCGTGGTGAATAGTGATATGTGTGTTGAGTTCCCGGTAATTGCCATCGATTTGTAATCTTTGTATTTTGAACAGAGGAAATGTCTGACAATGAAAGGATCCCTGAGTGTGAATACTGCTGCGACGACCGGGGTATATGCGACAAGGAGCCTCACCTATAAAATGGTAGGTTCTTCACCGTAAAGTTGGAAGAGACCTTTGATGTTTGTACGGTACGCAGCAACGACAAGTATTTCTTCGTAATTAAAAAAGACTTGTGCTTCTTTGCTTCAACGTGTAATTTCCATTTTTTTTAATTTGACTAGTACATCTCCTGCCATGCAAGGCCATGTGTCTTGGAGAAGCTTGGTTTCCAAGACTTTGAGAATATGGAGACGAGGAGAGCTCACCTTAGAACTAAACATGGTTATGCTTTTAGGGTTAAGCTCTATAATGTGCTTAATCACTCACTCGGTTGCTCAAATTGTAGAGCTCTCTGCAAGGCCTATGGATTTGAGGAGAATATGCAAATAACTTTTGATATTCATCCCAAACATGAAGATAATATCGACATTTGGGTGGATGTGGATGTGCCTCTAGTTTTGCCTAAATGTGAGTTTGTCAAACTAATTTGTTAAGTGATTCTATATTGTTTATTTACAAGTATTTGGTGTTCATCGTTACTAAACTTGTTTATTTATAATTGTGAGCTTATTTCTTATCTTCAATAAATACTCTGAAAGCTGTAGACATGACATACGACCATGGCTCCGAGCTCAATTGTGAGGAGAAAGGATATAATGTCTCATTATAGATGATGTTAAGAATTTTAAGACCAATCAATTTATCAGTCCAAATTTTAGTGGATACGTGCCACTAGTTCATGAGTTGCATGACGGTAATTTCATTGCATACATTCTTCTTAAGTAAACTACATTGCTAACTATATATGTTACTATTATGTTGTTCAACAGAAGCTCTCGAAGGAGGTTGTGCCTGACATGATGCTTACCGAAGGTCATATGTATATGGTTAGCTTACGACTGTTTCCACTGATAGCTTACGAAGGTGCATACTCTATTTCTTTGATGATATGCGGTGTGACGTCCTCTGTGCTGCTCTACATGACGCGTTCTCTACCCGTGCGGCATATGAGTTGTTCCGTCTCGGTGGGACCGCTTTCCCTACCTCACCCTTCATTTGGAGTTCCGTCGCCCTGTCCCGTGGGAAGTTCTTCACCTGGCTTCTGTCCATGGCGAGGGTGCATACCCGGGACGTCCTGCTTCCCAAGCAGATAGTGGGCCCCTGAAACTGGGGGAGTTCTCTCCCCCCGGTGAACTATATTGTTACTCTTTGGGTTTAAGAAATAAAAAGTGATTCGGGTGGGGGAGTTCTCTCCCCCGGTGAATGTTAAAAAATATCCCTGAAATCGGTAGCCCGTACTTGTCAATCCCGATTAATCTCAACCCTGAAACCGTTCAAGCCAGTTTGGCATGACAGGAAATCAACGACACCCCAATCGGGATCAAACTTTTACTCTCACTGAATACATGGGTCCACTTATCATGTCCATCTTCTATCCACCCCCTCTCCACAAGAACGCGTACCCTGGACCGGGCCACTAGGAAACGGTCGCTGCGAGTTGTTCGGTCAGCGCATCGTCACAGGGCCAGGGGAAGGCCGTCACTCGAGCAATAGGAATTGGAAAATGACGTGATGACAGAACTTGAGAAGGCCTACCCAACTCGAGGCTGGAAGATAGGAGGGACATACTCCTTGTCGAGTCACCTGCAGGAGGCCAAGAAATGGATGCCGATGCTCACACGGACGTCGGCATTCCTCGGCC
>LR738716.1:3819611-3837631 GCA_902687465.1 Secale cereale
TCCCCGTACCACAGGGGGGAGTCGCCCGATGACTAGCCCAACGTGGGCGGTCTTGGGATGATAATCGGCGTCGTCGATGGCTGTGTCAATCGCCAACGCTCATCCATCGATGGACGACGCTGGATTCAAGTTCATTGAGCCGCCACAGCGATGAAGGGGCTCCTACGACAAGGATATCAAATGCAACAGGAAGAAGCGGCGGAGCTATGTTGAGGGGGGGGGGGCACTGCCCCCATCCTTGGGATATTCTCTAAAGTTTTTTTTCTGTAGCTACATATATTGCACAAAATACAGATTTTTACCCCTTCAAGAGTTCATGTTTTTTCATTGTCCCCTAGTCATCCTAAACTAGCTCCTCCACTGACAGGAAGCTCGTCGGAGCCGGTAATTTCTTTGCCTTCGGACCACCTTTGGACGCCGCCGACGGGCACGACACCCACGTGATGTGACGACCATCGCGACCGACAACTTCGTTGCGTCAATGGCCTCGCCAATGACAACACGTTGAGTAATCTAGGAGGCGTGCGGCCAAAGGGACTACCCCGATGCACTGATGTCCACTATCCTTGTAGTGGTTGACGATGGTGTCGATGGCATCTTCCCTCGGTGGAACCTCCATACCGACGTACGAACACGACCCGATAGTCGTGGCCTCCTTCTTCCCAATTTGTGCTGGCGTCCTCGTTGTCATTACCGCCGGCAACAAAGGCCCACGTCAATCGACCGTTCACAACGACGCTTATGACCGTGGGAGCCGGCACCATGGACCTAACACTGATAGTCAGGGTTGTCACTGATGATGTGTATGCCGACAATGTGGTGTTTGGCCAGTCGCTCGCCGATAGGCATGGGCTGACGACAATTCGACCAGAGGTCACTCACGATCTCCTCTACAACGACGGAGGGGATCGCGCCAACTACGTATCCAGAAGACGAGATGCCGGTGCGTGTTCCAAGCATGAACGGAGCTAGATCAGTCGTGGGTTTAATAGAGTATATAGGTACATGGGATAAACCATATGATTTAGTCACGGAAGGAAATCAAGCAACCGAGTCGACGACCATTGGGAATTTGTGATCAACAATTTGAGTCTGGCAGAGGCGCTGGCTGTTGAGATACTCCTCCACAAAAAAAGCTAGGGTTTTGCCTCCCGTCGACGCCGCCGCAGGCCCGCCTCCTCTCCTGTGGTCCTAGGGCCATGGGGCGTGGTGGATCTCGGCAAGGGTCGGCGGGAGGGCTCCGTTTTTAGTTGTTTCTTTCAGTTTTGCTAGGATTTGTGTCCTCCTCAGGAAGACGAGACGGTGGTGGCTCCCTAAAGATGGAATAAATGTCTCCCCGCCAAGCCCCCGTTCCGGCGGTGCGTCTAGCACCGTTGGTGGGTGTGTAGAGGTGTGTCTCCGGCGGATATATCTTTGGTGGATTTGCTCGGATCTCGTCGTTGTTCGTCTACATTCGTGTGTCTTCGAATTGGATCTTTTTGATCTACGTTATTCTTCATCTACGGCGGTTGTTGTTCTGGTGCGCTGGTCCTACCGGGCCTTAGCACGACGACTTCCCGACTGTCTACTACAACAAGTTGTGACCGACTCCGGCGATGGAGGGGCGATGACGGCGGCGCGCCTTCCGCTCGCTTCAGTGCTGGTAGTCGTCGCTAGGTGGTGTACGGATCTGGATATAATTTCTATTATTTCTGGTATTCGTTGTACTGCCATGATTGAAGATGAATAGATCGAAAATTTTCTCGCAAAAAAAACCTTATGATTTAGTAAATATATGATTAAATTTATACATGGATGCTACAAAACAAGTATATGTGAAGGAATCCCTTGCATATAGTTAATTTGTACGCTAGAATTTTCTACAGATATGTTTTTCCTAATCATATAGAACAATCACATTACCATATTGGTTAAAGCATATCTTTATATATTATAAACTACTCCCTCTCCTAAATATAAAGATTTATAGAGATTCCAATACATATTACATATGAAGCAAAATGAGTGACTACACTCTAAAAATGTGTCTATATACATCCGTGTGTAGTCTGTATTGAAATATCTAAAAGGTCTTATATTTAAAAACAAAGAGAGTAAATAATTTGAAGTATAAACAACTAATTAAAATTTATTTTTAAAAAAAGTACAAATTGAATTCAACACATTTGTATGAGTGTTTCAATCATATACATTACAAATATATAATATATAAATAATACAACTAATATTTAACTTTGTTATGTTGTTAAGTATGCCAAATAAGTAATGAAAAATTATAATCTTTAACATTGCAGAATGGTAAGTATAAAATTTTAGTACAAAATATGTATGTATCAAGATGAGCGGGCCGATAGGTGAGACGGAACTTGTTAAGTGCTATGTACACCCAAATTTGAAATGTTAGCTCAAACATTGTTTCCGGGCTGTCTTGTTATTTGTTAGGCCAGCGGCGAAACAAGACAGAACAGTAACGTGTCAGCGAACGTTATGGTGGACTCAAAGGAGTGTGGATACACCGGAAGCTTGATGGACATGGGAAATCGTCTAATTCTTCAGTGCCCTATAACGATGTCGAGCATTTGAAGGCATATTCATTTCGCCGATTTCCAGGGTGGTCGTCGACTACACCCTCGACCCCGTTCTAAGGGCTACTCTGGCCCCCATAGTGGCGTTATTCTCGTCCACGGCCCGAGCTGATACTTCACCGCCATCCTGAAGCTCCACCTGCTGGCGCCCGGGGTTAATATCCTGGGCGGGATACCATACCAGGTCGAGGACGGTCTTGTGTTCTTCCGGTTCATGGTGGGCACCTTCATGTGAGTGTCACATCCACCCTGTTGAAGAGGCTGCATCGGAGCAGGAGTTCGGCCGCAATTAAGTAAGAAGACTTAGGAGCCTTCCCACTAACTGAACTGGGTAGCAATCGAAGAAAAAAACTCACAATCGTACTGATCATTTTTGGATTCTATGATCTGCAGGTCCGCGCTCATGACAACGGCCGGTATCATCGACAACTCCGGGCATCGTATCCAAGACGACCAAGTAGCCATTGCCAACGCATACAAAATGGGAGCTGGGCACATCAACGTGTCCAGGGCCATGGACCCTGTGCTTGTGTATGAGGGCAGTACGCCGCCCACGTCTGCTTCACACTCGGTGAGGCCGCACTTTGGACTGTTTCACGCAATGACTCGTGGAGATGCTCTGAGCTGCCCACCACGTGCTCGTCCAACCTCAACTATCCGAGTATGACGGTCCCACTTCAACCAGCGGGATTCTCCGTGTTGAGGATGCCGATGAACGTTGCGTCTCCGAGGACGCCGAAGAAATACACGACCAAGGTGGACATGCCCCCGGAGGTGTGCGTGACCGTCGACCCAAGCACACTCATGTTCACCTATCCAGGGCAGAAGCTCTCATACATACCCCGACCAGCACTGGCAACTCCTCGGTACAAGGAGTTGTGTAAGACACTGTCGAATAGTCTTAAAGCGAGCATATGGTCACAAGGCCCAGCTCACCGTCGTCGGCCTGGCTATCTCTCAACCATCCACGTTGTGGAAGGCGGACTAAGGAATCGGCACGGGTCGATCATCCACCTCCACGTTTCTATATTGTTCTTTGTTGTCCCGATCGAACCGGGGGGCTACCAACAGACATTGTTGGAGGTGTGACCGAAGTTTATGCCTTGGGAATAAACAGCAAACAGACCCTTGGACCCCTGGTTCTAAATCATGGTACCCTCATGAGCGGGTTTAATTTGCTAGTTATGTTTATATCTTGAGACGATTTATTTTATTGATTTTCAAATATAATTATTTTCACCTAACAATGAATTCCGGTGTTTTGCAATGTAACAATGTTCCATCAATGATAATTATATATTAAACTTTTTTATCCTATTTTTTATTGCATATATAAATAGATTCTCTGACTTTGCTTTTTATTTTGAGAAATGTACCATGATTATCCCCATAGAGTGGGCTCCAAGAACTTACATAGATGATTCGGTAGCTCATCCCCATCCCTCCCTCTTCTTCATGCTCACCTCCATGGTGGCTCAAAAAGAAGCAAGGAAGGAAGAGACCAAGCACCAGATCTGAAGATCCAACGGGCTTATTGGAAGGAGGAAGGCCGGCAAGAACCCCTTCCGCCTCTGGCTTTGACCACTGGAGCACCGCGAACCCGAGCCTGACCGCCGCCAGCCCCTGGATGCAGCTCTCCTGCACCATACGCAAGCTCCCCAACGGCATAACGCTACTCCTAATGTCGACCAAATTACTACTCTGTACAGGAGCACCCCAAGCTCTTCTCCCTTTCCATATCCAGCCGGCAGCGCCGGTAGACAGGAGAGGGGCCCGAGCTGGGCCTGTCCGCGGAGCGACTCTCAAGGGAAGTGAATGGTAGGAGAGGGGTAGGAGAAGGGGAGGAGAATCGCTGACGCTCCGCAATCGTACTGATTATTTTTGGATTCTATGATCTGCAGGTCCGCGCTCATGACAACGGCCGACATCATCGACAACTTCGGGCATCGTATCCAAGACGACCAGCTAGCCACTGCCAACGCGTACAAAATGGGAGCTGGGCACATCAATGTGTCCTGGGCCATGGACCCTCGGCTTGTGTACGAGCGGCAGTACGCCGCCCACGTCTGCTTCACGCTCGATGAGGCCGCACTTTGGGCCGTTTCACACAATGACTCAAGGAGATGCTCCGAGCTTCCCACCACGTGCCCGTCCAACCTCAACTACCCGAGCATCACGGTCCCGTTGCAACCTGCGGGGTTCTCCGTGGTAAGGATGCTGACGAACGTCGCGTCTCCAGGGACGCCGAAGACATATACGACCAAGGTGGACATGCCCCCGGAGGTGCGTGTGACCGTTGACCCAAGCACGCTTATGTTCACCTATCTAGGGCACGAGCCCCCGTATATACCCCAGTCGGTAGCACCGGCAACACTTAGTACAAGGAGTTGTGTACCAGGACACTGCCGAATGGTCTTTAAGGCTGCTCCCAATGCTCCACCTTGGATAGGTGCTAAGCATGCCAACAAGGAAAAAAAATCCTATGTGGCACCGTAATTAAGAGTGAAAGGAGTTTGGTGGCCCGAGAAGGAAACGGTGCTAGTCACGGGAACCTATGCAAAACATTAAAAATAAAAAGAACTAGCCTATCCATGCAAGACTTTAGTTACTAAATAATTAAATGATGCAACCTTAGCAACAACAAGCTAAGTACCAATGCACTGGAGACTATAATTGCTTAACACATTTAATACTCTTAGCACCTCACTTAGCACGTTTGCATTGGAGGAAGCCTAAGCGAGCACATGGTCACAAGCCCCAGCTCGCCGTCGTCGGCCTTGGGAATATAACAACAAACAGACTCCTAGTTCTAAATTGTGGTACCCTCGAGAGCTGGTTTAATTCGCTAGTTATGTTTACGTTAACTATGATGAATCTTAAGACGATTTTTATTGATTTTCAAATATAATTATTTTCACCTAACAATGAATTCCGGTGTTTTGCAATATAACAATGTTCCATAAATGATAATTATATATTAAACTTTTTTATCCTATTTTTTATTGCATATATAAATAGATTCTTTGACTTTGCTTTTTATTTTGAGAAATGTACCATAAATATGAGAATGGTATCTCAAACTTATTTATCCTAAAAGTATTATTTTAAATATAAATAAGCGATTTTGTTTATTTCCGAACCACCTGAATTTAGCGACAGATCCGAACGATCTGACTGCTGTTCGATACGGATTCCCCGCGCGCGCCAGCCGCTCGCGTGATCCAGATTTATCGCGCCAGCTAGGGGAAGTTTTTCTTGTTTATCCCACCGCTCTTGTGCAAAGTGCAAATACGAGAATGATATCCCGAGCTTATTTATCCTACAAATATTATTTTATATACAAATAGTTTTATGATAGTATTTTTATTTTTAATTTGATGGCATTTTTATTATTTTATATATCAAACATTTTTATCCTATTTTTTATTGCATATATAAATAGATTCTCTGACGTTGCTTATTATTTTGAGAAATGTACCATAAATATGAGAATGATATCTCGAACTTATTTATCCTAAAAGTATTATTTTATAGTACATAAATAAGCGATTTTGTTTATTTCCGAACCACCTGGATTTAGCGACAGATCCAAACGATCTGACTGCTGTTCGATACGGATTCCCCGCGCGCGCCAGCCGCGCGATAGTTTCTCACGCGATCCAGATTTATCGCGTCGGCTAGGGGAAGTTTTTCTTGTTTATCCCACCGCTCTCGTGCAAAGTGCAAATCCGAAAATGATATCCCGAGCTTATTTATCCTAGAAATATTATTTTATATACAAATAGTTTTATGATAGCATTTTTATTTTTAATTTGATGGCATTTTTATTATATTGATGACAGCAATTTCCTTTTTTTGTGTTGATTATTAAATTTGCCATGTAGGATTTTTATATGATGGCATTATTATGGTTAAAGTACTTGTTTTGTTCTCATTGCCAATTAGCAGTTTTTGATATACATTTCTTGATTGGCAATTTATATTTTTTTTCTAGACGTGACAGATTCTTTTTGCGTGATTTTTTGTTGTAGGCAAAGAAAATACAGATGGGCTGATTAGGAGGTCTCGAACTGCTTGCTAGGCCTGGTTGCCAATGTTTATTCTCGGCCCAGCGTCGTCCCCTCTCGGCCCAGGGTGCTCCAAGAAAGGGCAGCGAGGGCTGCGAGCCGAGCGCCATTATTTCTCCCCCTTCCCCCTCCGCGCCGCCGGTCGCCGCCGCCACCCTCACCGCCCGCGACGAGACATGCCCGCCGGCCGGAAGCGCCCAGCCCCTTCCCCCTTCGCCGGCTTCTCCCCCTTCGCCCGCTCCCTCCTCTTCTCCCCCGCCTCCGGCTTCTCCAGGCTGCCTCTCACCAACGCCGCCAAACCCCATCAAGGTAAGCTCCTAAACCCCTTGCCTGAAATCCCCCTACGAACGCGCCTCTCACGCCTCGTCTGCTGTCCAGACGCCGCCGACATGCCGCCGCCACCGGCCAAGCGCGCGAAGCAGGCCGAGCCCACCAGCGACGGCGAGGAGGAGCGCCCCAGCAGCGACGCCGACGAGGAGCTCTCGGGCAGCGACGGCGACGGCGACAGCGAGAGCTCTCTGGAGTGCTCGAGCAGCGACGACGGAGAAGACGACGCGTCCCAGGAGGTGCCTGACTGACTCTTTCCATCCTCTTGTTGATTTACTGTTTCACCGGCAAAGTTTGGTGATTTGCTCCTCGTGCCGGCGGCGCTTGCAGATGGAGACGGTGCAGGCCGACTTCGCCTTCTTCGACCCCAAGCCCGCCGACTTCCACGGCGTCAGGCTGCTGCTCAAGTCCTACCTCGACTCCAAGCCCTGGGACCTCACCGGCTTCGTCGACCTCGTCCTCGAGCAGACCACCGTCGGCACCGTCGTCAAGATGGCCGAGGACGAGGATGAGGATGGGGAAGCAAATGGGGGTGACAAGACCGACGAGGAGGAGGACCTCTTCGGTCTCATTACTGTACTCAATTTGGGAAGATACGGGGTATGATGCTCTCGTCTGAGTTGTTGATGCTCAGGTGGATTTCAGACTTAAACACGTTGCTGCTGCTGCTGCTGCCTTGCAGGAGAACCGTTGCATCAAGGATCTCAAGGAGTATCTGCTTGCTGTTTGTGGCGACAAGGACACAAAGAAGAAGCTCAAGTCGCTGCTGGAAGAGAAGGCGTCTACTGTCGGCCTGCTGGTGTGCCGGCGCTTTGTGAATTTCCCATATGAAATGGTGCCTAAGATGTATGATTCGCTCTTTGACGAGGTTACCTGGGCGACAGAAGATGAGGTGGGTTATCAGTTCGTCAAGCACATTTGCTTCTGCCCATTTTTATATGCCTGTAATGAATTTGCAACTGTTATCTGAAGCCAACACAAGAACTCCAGGACTCCTTCCGGTTCAAGCAGTACCTGTTGCTTGTCAGAATCTTGGAGGTGAGCTCAATATACATCATGTTTCCTTCTTCTTATGACCGCTGCCTGCTTTGCTTGAATGTGCATGTTTTGTTCATGCGGTAGAGCCAAATGTGTTGCTCTGGTTCAAGTATAACTGTGCCCTTGATATTGAAGAGCCTATATTGTTTTGGCAATCTATTTGTTCATGCCAACAAACTTGTCTCTGTCACTTTGTTCATCAGAGAAAAACTCCACCAAAGCAGAAATCAAAGAACAACAAAGATGAGGATGAACCTATTATCTATCCGAAGCTGGAGGATGAAATTTTCCGTGAGGTATGAAAACATCCTGCTGAGGTATTAGCTGTGTTTGTATTTCTGTGACAGGTGTTGACACCTCTTTTTTTTTTTCTCAGCTTAGTTCGTGGTCTTTTACTTTCCCAATTCGTGCAGAACAGTCAGCTCAGCAGGAGGTCAGATTGTGCTTAATCTTTCGATGCTTTATTATGTCTTGATATGTACTCCCTCTGTAAACTAATATAAGAGCGTTTAGATAACTAAAATAGTGATCTAAACACTCTTATATTAGTTTACGGAGGGAGTACATACTTATTTACCATGTGCAAGTGTGCAGCTGTGGTGGTTTTACTTGTTTCTTTGCCAGTTTCCTCTGTTTAGTTTTGGAATGCATAACCTCGTATCGTGTTCTAAGGAAATACCAGTAGTCGTAGACAAGCATGCCGAGTAGTATGAACTGAATTTCTGTTGCTCTTTTGTTCTGTCTTGAACACTTGTTCATATTTTTCTTGAAGCAGACGATTTCCCATTTCCATCAGTCTATCCAAATCCGATGCTGCTTACACCTATATATCTGCCTGGCGAAAATAAAACATGTTGCTAAATACAATATCTTTGTCTGCCCATGCAGCTGAAGAACTACAAGGAGATGGGCCTGGTGATGTGCGTCAAAGCTGACGTGATCCCGAAGTTCCGCAAGAAGCTGGAGGCTTTGGTGTCGGAATAGGCGGGTCTATCTTTGCTGGTAGGAGAAGAAGGCACAGGTGGAATTTTTGTGCTGTCCATCGGCAAAGACTCAAATGGCATTGTGCGAAAAGAGGCTGGTTCTGTAGGAAGGGGTCGTTTTTTGCCACAAGATAGATAGATATTCATCTAGGGGTTTCTCTGGTTGCCTGAAAACATGCAGGGGTGACAATTTCTGATTCAACTGAAACCTGCGCTCCATGAAAACGCTAGTGGATGGTGGTGTTTTGTGCATTACTGAACGTTGGCTTAATCTTTTCGCTGCTGCTAGGTACAGTATTTTTCTTGAAACAAAGACTTTTCCTCCCTGTGTCCTGTTGCATAACTCACGTGTTGCACTAGGAGCAGAGTACTATATTTTGAAATACCCCTGTTTTGCACATCTACACAGAGATTATTCAGCTGCACAATTCCATTATTTACTCTAGTAAAAACTGTATGTCACATGTACACTATGAAAATCGGGCTTTGTGCCTTTCATCTAAATAAAAACACTATGCAAACTTTGCTATTTGAAGAACTGAACTGGTAAGTAGAACTGTCCACTTCCGACTATGACTCTAGTTTGAATCCAAAAAAAGTTAGAACTGGAAAAAGATTTAGATGACGCCATATTCACCATAAACTAGAACTCTATAGCATGCAACAAAAATATTAGATATTGCATAAATATTTGATACTGCGCAAATTTCAGATGCTCTCGCTACATTAAGATTGCTAGCGTTCTGTAGGTTTATGGTGAATTCAGCGCCATTTAAATTTCAGCAGGCATTAAACAATTATGAACAGTGCAAGTGCATGGGAGACAATGTTTGTTCCTTTTGAGAATTTAAATGTTGCAAGCCTTTAGTAGGTTTATTAACGCCGTGTATCGTTCCCGCCGTGCATTGCCACACCCATCATGCACAGATCACCACAAAAGCTGCCTTCACATGTGTGGCTCCGAGCGTAGGTTCGAGAGAGCCATGGTTTCATGCAATATTTTCGCAACCCGAAGATGTAGCCATGTTGTACCTTGTTAACAAATCTCAATGTCGTGTCTTATATTTTTTTTTGAAAGAAAATTCGAGCTTTATTCATTAGAAATAATCATTACATCGTTTATGAGGATTGGTACAATTGCATTATGTGGTTCCTCGAGCCAATCAGAAATGAAGGAAAATCTAGCCAACTTGGCAAGTTCATGAGCAACTTTATTTGCTTCTCTATTACAATGCTCGAATCTAGAAATAGGAAAATCGCAAGCTAAGTGAAAACAGTCATAAAAAATTGCAGCTGCTGCCCCCGACGATCGTCCTCCTTCGTTCATGGTCTCAATCACCTCTATATTATCCGAGTTAATAATTATGCGAGTACAACCCGTCCTTTGCGCAAGCGATAGGCCGAAGTTTAACACCAAAGCTCCAGTCATCAACACATCTGCGCACCAGTCAATCTTACCATTTCCCCCACCGACGGACCTACCTTTATCATCTCTTAAGACCGCCCCGATCGTACCCCTGAGAAGGTCGTGGTCAAAAGAAGCATCAACGTTAAGTTTAACAAATCCCGTCGGGGGACTAGACCATCGTCCTCTTTTCATGGAAGCCTTCGGCGAGGAGGCATTAACAAAATCGGCAGTGAGAGTGCGTATCGCCATGGATATCTGTTGTGCATTCTGAGTAGTCTCATTGTGTGCCAATTTACGCCTTTCCCACCAAAAATACCAGGCTGATATGGCAATCATGTCACGCACATTTCGAGTGCCCATAATACATAGTTCCTGATCTGGTAATGAAAGTAAATATTCCAAGACCGCACATTTCGAGTGCCCATAATACATAGTTCCTGATCTGGTAATGAAAGTAAATATTCCAAGACCGCCTCACCCGCATAGTCTATTTTACAAGCTCTGTCGATAATATCGTCCATCCCTAGTCTTCTCCAGACTTCTTTTGCTCTGTCACATAGAAACAACAGATGTTTTGTGTCTTCTGGCCCAGATGAGCAGGCATGACACTCAGGCGAGACTTTCACATGTCTATTAGCTAGCTTAACACGACACGGGAGAGATTATTTAGTCCTTGGATAATAAACTATAAGCCTCGGATTATTCTAATAGATCCTTGAGTTAGACTATCAAGTTCGGTTGACGGATTAGGCCGCCACAAATGGGCTGGGGTACACCATGGTCACTTGTTTGCTGGTACTGATATGGGAAACTGCAAGAATGGAGCCTTCAAGTTTCTGAAGGACCGTGTATGGAACAAGGTCAAGGGTTGGTTGGAAAAACTCTTTTCAGCAGGAGGAAAAGAAGTTCTTATAAAATCGGTGGCACAGGCAATTCAAGTCTATTCAATGTCATGCTTCAGACTTTCGCATGGTCTTTGTGAACACATCAACTCGTTGATTAGGAAGTTCTGGTGGGGCAGCAAAGAAGGAAAACGGAAGCCTAGCTGGGTCTCTTGGAGCACAATGACACAACCGAAATGTTGTGGAGGCCTTGGTTTCCGAGATATTGAATTGTTCAACCTCGCTCTCCTCGGAAGACAGGCATGGCGTGTCCTGATGGACCCTGAATCACTTAGTGCTCGCACACTAAAGGCCAAATACTACCCCACCGGAGAGTTTCTACATGCCGAGCTAGGATCCGCCCCATCTCAGATATGGCATGCCATCGTTGATGGCAACGAGGTGCTCACGCAGGGTCTCATTTGGAGAATAGGTAATGGTCTCTCGACGAACATTTGGCATCACAACTGGCTTTCGAGGCCCTCAAACATGAGGCCAATTGTGAGCAGAGTGGCCAATCCTCCTCAGTCTGTGAGTGAGTTGATCCTGCCTAGTGCTGAGTGGAACAGGACGCTGAACGACGAAGCTTTTCTGCCAACTGATGCTGCAGCAATATATTCTATCCCTCTGTGTACACGGAACATTGAGGATTTCTGGTCTTGGGTGCATGAAAGGAGTGGCGTGTTCTCAGTACGGTCCTCTTATCGCATGCTAGTGGAAACTAAGATGACGAGAGAGGCTTGGCTTGAAGGAAGGGGTGATTCTTCAAACTTTGACAGAGAAAAACAATCATGGGCGGCGTTGTGGAAGGTGAATGTTCCATCCAAACTGAAAATGTTTCTATGGAGGCTGGCTCAACAATCAATCCCAACCGCGGACGTGCTGCACCATCACAATATGTCCACAACTACATGTTGTGGCCTATGTGGAGCCGAGGACTCCTGGCAACACTCATTGCTCCATTGCACGGTCGCCAGATGCGTTTGGGCACTGCTTGACCAAGATCTTGTGGAGGCCTTGAACACCATAACAGAACCAGATGCAAAACGATGGCTATTCTCGATCCAGGAGATGGTCTCTCCGCAAGAGTTCATCTTGGTAACCACAACCCTATGTGCACTTTGGTTTGCACGAAGACAGGCTCTACATGAACACATATTTCAGAGCCCTTTGTCTACATACCATTTTACTTTGAAGTTCATCTGGGAGCTTGAGGAGTGTAAACCGAAGAAAGCCATGAGTGGATTGCCAAGGGCTGCTCCTGTGCAGCCAAGATGGATCCATCCACCTGAAGGAATTGCAAAAATCCGAGTGGATGGGGCCGTCTCCAGAGATGGCAACTTTGTCGTGTGCAGAAACTCATCAGGTAATTTTCTAGGAGCCTCGGTTATTAAGATTCATGGAGTAACGGATCCGGCGACGCTTGAAGCGCTGGCATGCCGCGAGGCGTTTGCGCTCGCAGCAGACCTGGACCTTGCTCGAATTCTCGTTGCGAGTGACAGCCAAGGGGTAGTGAAAGACATCAAGGACGGAACCGGGGGAGCCTACGCCAGCACCACCAAGGAGATTGTGGAAACAACAACTACTTTTGATAGTTGCACCTTCATCTTTGAAGATAGAGCCACGAATATTGAGGCACATAGCCTCGCTAAGCATGCTTTTGGTTTGGATTATGGGCGCCATTTGTGGCTGTTAAACCCTCCAAACATCTCTTGTATCCCCATGAACTTGTTTGAGTAATAATTAAAGCGTGTTTAGACTCAAAAAAAAAACGAGAGATGTCGTGGCCGATTTTTTTTAGAGAAAACTTCCGATCTATTCATCTTTAATCATAGCAGTACAACAAACACCATAAATAATTATACAGTTGAACATGAGCTGAACATATTCAGATGCATTTTTTCGAGAACACAGTTATACAAATTTCCTGTGTTCCCGGCTTGCACGACAGTGTCTTATCACGCCAGATCTGTAAAAGGAAAAGTAGATTCACTTCTTTTTAACTGGGGTAAATGTGGGAAGTACCTACGTTTTCTTTATATGCATGCCTGCCTGGAGAAGAATGCCCTGGACTTGCATACGTAAGAACGGTTACATTGGGGTAATTTCCTTTTCCTGCAGCTTGTTCAGAGTCTGCCTGTGGAAATTAAAACATGTACTCCCTCCGTTCCTAAATGTAAGTCTTTTTAGACATTTCAAATGAACTACAACATACAGATGTATGTAGACATATTTTAGAGTGTAGATTCACTCATTTTGCTCCGTATGTAGTCACTTGTTGGAAACTCTAGAAAGACATATATTTGGGAACGGAGGTAGTAGAGGAGCTGCACACAAAGTGTGTGTACCGTACAACAAAAAAAACGGGGGTTTTGGTTTTATTTGACATTACAGATCACGATTGCAACAGCAACGAGTGAATGTAGATTGCAAACAAATACCAGTAGTACATATGGAACACCACTATATATACAATATTACAGCAATTGTTTTGTGCACACAATAAAGATATTTGGAGACATGAGTGACAGCCGTTGCCGCATCTCTTTCTCTTGCAGTTTGTAAGGCGCCAAACCATTTGATTCAACTGTGAACAGAAGCTTGTAGATAACATGGCAAGGCAGATCCCGGCTCTATACATCGCTTACCTCTAGTATACCGTGCAGTTGGTCCTTGATGTGCTCGGGCACCTCCTGACGGGTACCCTTTCCCACCGTGAGCCGGACGAGGTTCGGCCGGACCTTGCGAACATCCGATGCAACCCCGGGCCATTTGATTCTGCCACGGAGCCCTACGATCTCAAGGTATCCAAGGCTCTCCGCCGTGAAGACACATGAAGGGATCTCATCGCCTATCAAGTCCAAGTGGTGAAGGAGACTCATCTTCCTGAGAGCACTCTCAAGTGCGGCCCCATGTTTAGATTGCTTGAATCCTTGCAGACCCAGTGTCCGGAGTTTGGTCATCTTGTGCAGTGGGCAATTCCCTTGACCCCAATCTCCTCCTGGGGCAGGTTTTACACCCCATAGCGTCTGCAGCTCGTCCAGTTCTTCCTTGATGGACGCTGGAAGCGTGAGCTCCTCTGCAAGCACATGACGCAGCGTCTTTATCTTCCAGAAGGATGGGTGAATCTCCTCGACTTGAGTCCCCGTTATGTCTAATGTCTGCAAGTTGAGCAGACGCTTGATGCTGGAGGGAAGCTTCTTGAGGTCCTTGCAGCCACTAACATTTATGTATCGCAAGTGTACCACGCCACCAATCTCATCCGGCAGTTCCTTAATCCATAATCCATGCACAGAGATTACACGAAGGAACTTAGACCCACAGAGAAACTTGAGATCATGCCGGCGCTTCTGCTTCACTCCTTGGCCGTCGTTGCTCCGGTCTTTCTCCTCGACCCAGCATATGATGGAACGCAGCTTACACAACTTGTTGGTGAATGTCGTGTGTCCACCTTTGAAACTCGTGAGAGCGAGCCGGCGCACCGATGGTGGAACAACGACGTCATGCATGCCATGAACATCCATGAATCCGGCCTCACGAGCCTCCGAATGGAGGAACCCATAGAGGCTTCGGGGAACGGTGACCTTCTCAATGATGCCAACATCGTTCATCTTATCAATATGAACAAGGCATCTCAAGACCAGTTCCTTGAGGTAGGTGTGACCCAGCTCCTCCAAAGTCTTGCCCTGCTGCGGCTTGATGAAACCCTCGGCCATCCAAATCCTCACAACCTCATTAGCATATATAGTCGTATTCTTTGGGATGGCGGCCAAGTAGAGGAAGCAAGACTTGAGGTCATTTGGAATGTCTTCAAAACTTGCCCAGAAGACCCTCTCGATATGCCGCCGCTCCGTGGACAGTACAGATTCAGTTATCTTGTTTCCCTCAACACCTTGTGCTTCTTCCATTCCTGGTGCATGCCTGAGCTGTTGCAACACTGCTTCCCATTGCCCTGGCTTCTCCTTGAACCGGAGGAGTCCAGCCAGGAGCACTATAGCCAGAGGGTGGCCCCCAGTTATATCATACACAATTCTGTTGTATTTGCTCATGTCCTCGTTTTCCTTCACATCGGACAATTCTTTCCTTGAGGCCCTTGAACAAAACAATTGCCCACTTCTTTTTTCATCCAAACGGCCCAACATGTGGATTCCATTTACGCCATCATTGTTCATGGTGTTAGCATGCCATGCTACTTCTTCGCTCTCAGTGTCCAACACGAGCACAACACGGCTACCATTATTGTCATCTGGTAGGCTCATCCTCACACAGTTGAGGAAGGTTTTGGAGCACATGCCTCCGATAATCACCAAATACCTCTTTTTCTCTAGGAGGTGTCGGAGCTTATCAGCGATATCAATGTCTTCATTGGGATGATGTTGTGATGCACTTTCACATGCTCTATCGTAGATTTCTTGGAGGAGATCTTCTTCGGTGCAATTTTCCGGCATGTTGAACCAAACTACAATTTCAAACTCATAAATCACATCTGTATGTCCGATCATAGAACATAACAATGTTTTCTTTCCGACACCACTCTCCCCAAGTATGGAGATAAACATTTGCTGAGGTTGATCTTTATGAAGCAGCATTTTCTCAAGTGTCCTCACATCTTCATCCAAACCCACTGCATTCTTATAACCATCCCGCCTGTTAATTGAATAGAGTGATTGATGCCAATCGATTAATTAACTTTAGAATGTATAGCGCGAAAGCATATTAGATGTAGTACGCCACGTCAATACATTTGTCCTCTACAATTTTTCTCATAAACAATTATAATTTTTGCATAGAAGTAACTTGATTTACTATGACGGTAATACAACTCCCTTCGTTAGGCTATGTAAGACCCCTCGTATTTGGGTCAAACTTTAACCATGAATTTGAGTAGCAATATATAAGCTATATGATACAAAAAGTATACTATTAGATTCGTATTCGAAGGAAGTTTCCAATGTTGTAATTTTTGTTACATACAACTCACATTTTATTAGTCAAATAAATGATAAAAGTTTGATTCAAAATACGAGGGGGCCTTACATATCCGAATGGAAGTAGTAGTTTACACGTGTTGTTTTGCAATAGTGCTTTAGGACTTCTATTTATAGGAAAACCGGTGGCCATGGCTTTCATGGGTCTGCAAAATATATAAATATGGGATTCTGTGGGTATTCTTGTTTTGAGTTGAGGGCACTACTACAGATCTGATCTCTAGGAGACGTCTTTCTCTCCAAGTCTTGTACTCTATATACACTCGCCCTCGAGGCTCAATACAACATCCAACACATTACGCCAATCATCCCTCTCTATCCCTTCTAACATTGTCCTCCCTTTTGTGTTGTTAGATTTTTAAGCTATCCAATAACAAAAGTCTGACCTCATCAATACAGAGGACGTGGGTTCTAACTCTCTTTTTGAAAAGAAAAAAAGTCTCTTCGAAACCCCTTATACATTTATATGCTAAGTAAACAATAAGATAGTGGTCCCTCGTTTGTTCTAAGAAAAAAACAACAATGACAATTGTAAATTATAAGGTTGACACAGGTCGCATACCATGTTGAAGTAGTGGACGATGTCAATGTCGCTAATGGTGTATACTCAATCTTGTATTCCTTTTGGTTCTCCGACATTTTCTGTAGTCTTGTATTGATTATTTTGATTCGGACAGACAACCCACGTCGAATGGCGATTTGGGTGCACAAACCAGTCAAATATTTTTGCCATATTTTCCAACCTCGATAACCCTGGCTTTTAAGGTGAACCTGTTACTCAACGAAAAAAACCATATAGGAGTTACAAGCAGTCCATCATCTAACAAATTCTCAATGATCAAATTTATCTGCATCAATTAAAACTTGCACATATCCTCAACAAAAAAAGATTTGTCTGCATGGAAGTTTTTGCCTTTCCTGAATGACTACTAAACATTTGTTCTCATTTCTGATAGGTAATATCCATTAGCCGAAATTGTATATTGCGGCTTGCAGATTTTAAGTTTATTTTGATTAATATGAATAGGGGTATTTTTTTTCTTCACAAATACGCAAAGCTTGCGTATTTTTATTGATTGGTAGAAAGAGTTTTTACAGATAAGGTTGGCCTACGAGTGCAACAACGTAAGCAGAATAGGAGGGTATGCTTAACCCCAAAGTAGGAAGCACGAGAAGATAGTTCATGGGCAGGATGCCTAGCAGGCCAGTCGCCTTGCTCTGGCCCATAGACGTGCCTCGTCGCGGATGGCATCCGTCACAGTGCTGATGGAGGGGCGCTGGCCATCGAAGGTGCAGCTAGCTGTTCCTCTGCTTCTACAGCTACCATGCGGCCGGTGAGGGAAACAATGGAGGCGCATGGCCATTGGAGTCAAGAGGAAGGAGGCCACCCACCAGTTGAGGAACGGGACGTCGCTGGAGGGGATCTCATGCCACACTAGGCGGGAGAAGGGGCAATCACCGAGAAAGTGCTGCCTGTACTCTGGCCCTTAATCGCACTGGATGCAACTGGTCTGTGGCGGTCATCTGGTTTCCATGTCAGGCGCCAGTGGGGGTCGGCGTCGACGAAGGAAGAGCTGGTCGTAGCAGGATTTGGCCGAATTTGTCCACCGTCATTGAAGCTTCTCGGATAGGTGAATCAGTCTGACCTGGCACCTAAGGTCAACGTACTGGACGAAGGTGGTGGGGCCGAGCATGCCACAAATGTCCTGCACCTAGGAATGCAAATCCCCGCAAAAAAAAAAA
>LR738716.1:3839711-3852752 GCA_902687465.1 Secale cereale
CGTCAGCGGGACAAGAAGATTCTGTCCTTGTATGGTGAAGAGGTCTCAAATGGATCGGAGGACATCATCACTCCAGAGGCTACCTGGATGGCTCGCCAGGGATACCAGTGGACAGATTCTGATGATGAGTATCAGCCAGAGCAGCAGGGATCTGATGAGGACTATCAGGAGGAGCAGCAGCAGGGATTTGATGACGAGTATGACGACTGAGCTTCTCCCGGGCTGCCACCCATCTTCGTTTCCTCTCTTTCCCTTTGTGGTGTCTCGATGACAAAGGGGGAGAGTGATTTGCATTTGCCGTCTTGTGTGTGTGTTTCTTTTCGTTGAACTTGGTTTTATTGTGCGTGTTTGTGTGAGACAATCATATGGTGTAAGACATATGCCCCCGTATCGTTAAACTTATTATCATGTCCTTATGCTTATCCTATGCAGTCAAATGTTATATAGAGTATCGCATGTGTAGATTATAGGGGAGCGCCATACCTAGTATGTGTGCAGTGCAGTCCAAAGCACAATCATATGTAGGCATACATACAGGGGGAGCTCACCTATACTCTAGGGCTTATATTGCTGTCTCTATCATTTCTTCTCTGTGCAAATCTCGTGTTGTCATCAATACACCAAAAAGGGGGAGATTGTAAGGGCATTTTTCTCCCTAATAGTTTTGGTGATTGATGACAATACTCTTGCGGACTGATCGTGTGCTGTAAGCTCATACAGGTATATCTCCCTTATGGCACAAGACGATTGCTTGCCCCTCGGATTCTATGAAGGACGGTGTTTTCTTTTTGCTCCCTGTAGGTGGCATTGAGTAATAGGAAAGCCGTACTATTAAGAGGGGGTCCGCGTCGGAAAGGTTTGGGTAGAATCAACACGTACACATCTTTCTCCCACACTTCCTTTCCTTGCTTCTCTGGAGGTCCAACCGGTTTTTCTTTCGTTGAGGCAATTCTGTGGCTTCTGTACTGATCTTCTGCCAAGCATGCGGTAGTACCGCTCTGCCAAGCGGTAGTACCGCACAGGTACACAGTAGTACCGCTTGCCGACACGGTAGTACCGCTCCCGCGGTAGCACCGCGTCCCCATGCGGTAGTACCGTGTATCTGGGCCAGGCGCTGAAGTCTAAGTATAAGAAGTGGATGCGGAAGTAATTTTTTACTTCCGCATACCGCGCGGTAGTACCGTTTAGCTTAAGCGGTAGTACCGCTTAGCTGAAGCGGTAGTACCGTGTCGCATTTTGCTACTTCCGTTTTCCCCTGCGGATGTAGCCACGGATGTAATTTATTTCATCCGTGGCTGTATCAGGTCTCGATTTTTTGCCTTGGCGGTAGTACCGCTTCCCAAGCGGTAGTACCGCTCAGCCAGCGGTAGTACCGCTCATGAGTTGCGGTACTACCGCTCTCTGCGGGCTGAAACCTCAAATAACGGTTGGATTTGTCCCCCCACTATATATAGGGGGTCTTCTTCTCCAAGGAGACTTACCTCTTCCCCCACCACTCCATTGTTGCTCCAAAAGCTCCATTTCCGCCCGATCTCTCTCCCTAGCCAATCAAACTTGTTGATTTGCTCGGGATTGCTTGAGGAGGCATCGATCTACACTTCCACCAAGAGATATTTGATTCTCCCCACTAATCCCTTGTGGATCTTGTTACTCTTGGGTGTTTGAGCACCCTAGACGGTTGAGGTCACCTCGAAGCCATATTCCATTGTGGTGAAGCTTCGTGGTTTATTGGGAGCCTCCAAGTTGTGGAGATTGCCCCAACCTTGTTTGTAAAGGTTCGGTTGCCGCCTTCAAGGGCACCACTAGTGGAATCACGGCACCTTGCATCCTGTGAGGGCGTGAGGAGAATACGGTGGCCCTAGTGGCTTCTTGGGGAGCATTGTGCCTCCACACCGCTCCAACGGAGACGTACTTCCCCTCAAAGGGAAGGAACTTCGGAAACACATCCTCGTCTCCTTCGGTTCTACTTGTGGTTATTCCTTACCTTTACTCTTGCATGCTTTACTTGTTTAATTCCTATAGCATGCTTGTGTAGTTGTTGGGCTTATTTACATTAGTTGTCTTCATAGTAGTTTATCTAGACAACTTATTTTGTCGCCTAATTTTAATTGGTTAAGAAAAGCTAAAAATTGTTAGTTGCCTATTCACCCCCCCCCCCTCTAGTCAACCATATCGATCCTTTCATTTTGAAAATGAGAGAAATGAATTTTGATTGAGCCTAAATCCATCTTTTAAAATGTGTGAAATAAATATCATTTCATAGTAAAACAATTTTGTGTTTTATGAAAGTTATTTCAAAATCCGCGCGCCGCCGTTCTCCAAATCCGTGCGCCACCACCCAAAATCCGCGTGCTCCCCGTCCCAAAAAGGAAAAAGGAGACCATTTCGTCGGCGTCGGGCGGTTCTCTGATCCTCGACCATGTCGTCGGGGACCTCTCCTTCACCGCCGCCGTCGTCGACGCGCTCCTCGCCGCGCTTACTTTCCCAAAGCATCCACGCCGCGCATTAGCCGTTCTTTGATCTTCCGCCGCCTCGACACTGATCCTGTCGCCAACCCCGTCTGGGCCAACAAAAAATAACATAATTTTCGGCTCTCTTTAATTACGCGCTCTTCCATTTTTTTGTTATTTATATTGAATTTTTTTACTTTTGGTTAATTTATCAACATAAATCTTTATTAACACAATTCATAGTATATGTAATGAAATTAGCACATGATGGTGTGGCTAAATCTTAAAACGCACGAGATTAAGTTACAATTCAAAAATCTAATTTTGCGCTCTACAAGGCATGCGGACGTGCCGGCGTGGTCAGTAATCCTCGAACTATTAAAAAAAGTACATTTGCCCTAAATTAAAATTATATTATTTCACAACAATATGTTTCGCTTCGTAAAATTAGGTTGGAAAGATTGGTAAGAAATCTTGGTTGAATTGATCTTTCTTAAATGTAAAACATTACTAGTCACACAATTGCATTGTATATTGTTAATACATCTCACTATATACTGCTATATGTATTTCTATGCATTTGTGTTTTGGCATCTTCCAATTTAAATATATTGATAGAGAGCTCTATATTGTATGCGTCTAACAAAAATCTTGATATATGTGGCTGTGTAGTGTATGCTTTTGTTATCTTAACCATAAATAAATAAATAAATAAATAGAACAAATAGAGTGCATGAAATATCTACTAGCGTCCTCAGATAATTGACAACTGCTCTTTTGTTGTACGTTCATAAAAAAATATGTCTTTATTTTTTTCATAATATGGCTCAATAGCTGGCATTTTTGGTTTGCGGGGTTTGTAATAAAAATGCAGGAATGGAAATATATGATTGAGGGCTTCTTTGATTCAGAGGATTTTAAACGTAGGAATACGAAAAGTATAGGATAGGATTGTGATGCCCACTTTAATCTTATAGGATTAGCAAGGAGTGTTTAATTTCACAGGAAAATCAAATGAATTGTAAAAAGAGGTTGGAGTGAATTTTAGATTTCCTATGAAATGTAATACAAAAGATTCCATGGAAAAGATTCCTATGGGATTCAATCCTATGAAACAAAGGACAAACGTAGGAAAAATTCCAAAGGATTTCAATCCTTCAAAAATCTATAGAATTCCTTTGAATCAAAGGAGCCCTGAGATGGTATGGAATGTTGAATCCTACAAGAATTCAAACCCGACAATGTGTAATAGAAGTTGTCTTGCATCACAGAAAACTGGAGGAATTTTCTTATAAGATTAAGTGCTTGTCATTGTTGTCAATTAAACAAAGGAAATTTTACATGAGGTTGCACTCAATGGAAATTCATGAGTTTGGACCAACTGAATATGCTCCACAGTAGATGCGATGAAAAATCAAGAATGTTTGACTCTCTAATTAAGAAAAGGAACAATGTACAAAGGATTAGGTCAGCAGTGCAATTACAAATGGTGTTACAAGAACAAGTAATATTATAGCAAGCTCTCCTACTTAAGTTTTCGAGGGTAAAGTATTCAACCCAAATTTATTGATTCGACACAAGTGGAGCCAAAGAATACTCTCAAGTATTAGCAGCTGAGTTGTCAATTCAACCACACCTGGAAGACTTAAGGCATCTCCAGCCGCACCCCGAGGAAGGCCTCCCCAGGCGTTTTTTGTGCGCCGGCGCCGAAAAAACGGCCCAGTCGCGCCCCCAGGAGCCCGGTTTTCGCTGGGAGATTAGAGCAGACGCCGGAGGATGCGGCAGGCAACGTGGGAGCGGGGACTGCTGCTTCCGATGGGGTGAGGGGCACTCCTTTGTCCGGCGTCTGCTCTAATCTCCCAGCTCGCCCGGCCTCGTCCTCTCTCTCTATCTGGCATCGAAGATCTACCCCCAGCCGGCCCCGTGTGTCCAGGAAGAAGAAGAATTCATCTGTCAACAAGTTTTCCGCTCGCGGCAGGGCCTTGGAGGGCTCAAAGCAGTCTACGGCTGGATGTGCCGCAGGCTCGATGCTGATCTGGGAGCGGCCTCGGGTCCTTCTTCTGCGGCGGCCTCCCCGTGCCGTGCCCGCCCCACGTCGGTGCGTTCCCTCGCCTCCATTGCCCGCAAGAGCGGCCGGATCTCCAACAGCGGCGAGCGGGTGGCCGACCGGGCAACGTGGGAGCGGGGACTGCTGCTTCCGATGGGGCGAGGGGAACTCCTTTGTCCGGCGTCTGCTTTAGTCTCCCAGCTCGCCCGGCCTCGTCCTCTCTCTCTGGCATCGAAGATCTACCCCCTGCCGGCCCCGTGTCCAGGAAGAAGAAGAATTCATCTGTCAACAAATTTTCCGCTCGCGGCAGGGCCTCGGAGGGCTCAAAGCAGTCTACGGCTGGATGTAGTTCTCCACCGGACGCTTGGTAAGCTGGTGCTGAAGAACGCCAAACAGGTAGTCTTCTTCTTCACAGGGTGGTGTGTCCATCATGTTACAATATTCACATAGTTTAATTTCCATCGTGTTGGAATGACAGGGGGCTGCGACGCAGTGCTACATGGCGCTGCACCCGGACGCGAAGGGGATGTCGGGGAAATACTGGTGCGACAGCAACCTGTACGAGCCGAGCGAGAAGGCCAAGGACGCGGAGCTGGGCATGAAGCTCTGGGACTACACCCTCGACCTCGTCGCCTGATGCTGATGGTCGATAGATGCAGAGGAGATGAGATGAATGATGGGAGGAGCGCAATGTATAATCTATATAATGTACAACAAACACCTGACTGACTGAGACTACCTGTAGAAAAAAATGCAGACTATAAGATGGTACTGGAATTAGTTCAGACCCAAAAAAGCTACTCCCTTCGTTCACTTTTGTAAGACCTTTTAGACATTTAAGACAACACCTAAAACAGTTCAATTTCAGCTGTCCTAAAGGACTTACAAAAGTGAACAGAGGGAGTAGTAATGTTTTTTTACTGCTAAACAAACTTGTGAGATGCTGTAATCATTATATTAAGATACAAATACATTAACTGGACTCTTTGCCTGGTCTCAGTCAGTGATATAAGTCCATGATGGTGCTTGCAAAGTCTGGTTCAGTTGACATCCTCTGTTTTTATCTTCATGTATACTCAATGTGCTCTTTCACCAGAGAACACTAGCAGCTACTGTAAGTTTTTCCAAATTGCTCCGCCAAAGATCAACGTAATATTTTTACGTGGAAGAATCATTTCTTTCTTTTTCCTATTTTGAATTTGTTTTCTAGCATGCATACTTGTAGTCTATGGCACTCAACACAATGACCTTTACCTTCTGAACATGGGTAAACCGAAGAGACCAAAGGAAAAAAGATTGCACGAAAACCAGATGAATGTTCAGGCAGACACGCGCTTTCCTCAACTATTTTACTCCACATGTGTTTAATTTCTTTAGCATCCCATAGGTCATGGTATTGAATTTCCTTTATGCCCCAACTTTAGAAACAAATTTGTTTTTTCAATTGATAACTTTTCGAATTGTGTGAAATAGGTTTTTTGAAATAATTGAAACCAGTTCTTTCCATTGAGTATCAAATGAGCGAACTTAGCTTTTGAAAATTATTAAAACATGTTTTTCTTTCAATTTAAAGGACTGAAATCAGTTGTATTAATGAAATGAGTGAAATCAGTTTTTAAAATGTGTGAAATAAATGTTGAATGAGCCTAAATCCATCTTTTGAAAATGAGATAAATGAATTTTGATTGAGCCTAAATCAATCTTTTAAAATATGTGAAATAAATATCATTTCATAGTAAAACAATTTTGTGTTTTATGAAAGTTATTTAAAAATCCGCGCGCTGCCGTTCTCCAAATCCATGCGCCACCACCCAAAATCCGCGCGCTCCCCGTCCCAAAAATGAAAAAGGAGACCATTTCGTCGGCGTCGGACGGTTCTCTGATCCTCTACCATGTCGTCGGGGACCTTTCCTTCCCCGTCGCCGTCGTCGACGCGCTCCTCGCCACGCTTACTTTCCCAAAGCATCTACGCCGCGCATTAGCCGTTCTTTGATCTTCCGCCGCCTCGACACCGACCCTGTCGCCAACCCCGTCTGGGCCAACAAAAAATAACATAATTTTCGGCTCTCTTTAATTACGCGCTCTTCCATTTTTGGGTTATTTATATTGAATTCTTTTAATTTTGATTAATTTATCAACATAAATCTTTATTAACACAATTCATAGTATATTTAATGAAATTAGCACATGATGGTGCGGCTAAATCTTAAAATGCAAGAGATTAAGTTACAATTCAAAAATCTAATTTTGGGCTCTACAAGGCATGCGGACGTGCCGGCGTGGTCAGTAATCCTCGAACTATTAAAAAAAGTACATTTGCCCTAAATTAAAATTATATTATTCCACAACAATATGTTTCGCTTCGTAAAATTAGGTTGGAAAGATTGGTAAGAAATCTTGGTTGAATTGATCTTTCTTAGATGTAAACCATTACTAGTCACACAATTGCATTGTATATTGTTAATACATCTCACTATATACTGTTATATGTATTTCTATGCATTTTTGTTTTGGCATCTTTCAATTTAAATATATTGATAGAGAGCTCTATATTGTACTCCCTCCGTCCGGAAATACTTGTCGGGGAAATGGATGTATCTAGATGTGTTTTAGTTCCAGATACATTCATTTTTACCCATTTCTCCGACAAGTATTTCCGGACGGAGGGAGTATGCGTCTAACAAAAATCTTGATATATGTGGCTGTGTAGTGTATGCTTTTGTTATCTTAACCATAAATAAATAAATAAATAGATAGAACAAATAGAGTGCGTGAAATATCTACTAGCGTCCTCGGATAATTGACAACTGCTCTTTTGTTGTACGTTCATAAAAAAATACTCCCTCTGTCCCATAATGTAAGACGTTTTTGCAAGCTACATTAGCTTGCAAAAACGTCTTACATTATGGGACAGAGGGAGTATGTCTTTATTTTTTTCATAATATGGCTCAATAGCTGGCATTTTTGGTTTGCGGGGTTTGTAATAAAAATGCAGGAATGGAAACATATGATTGAGGGCTTCTTTGATTCAGAGGATTTTAAACGTAGGAATACGAAAAGTATAGGATAGGATTGTGATGCCCACTTTAATCCTATAGGATTACCAAGGAGTGTTTAATTTCACAGGAAAATCAAATGAATTGTAAAAAGAGCTTGGAGTGGATTTTAGATTTCCTATGAAATGTAATACAGAAGATTCCATGGAAAAGATTCCTATGGGATTCAATCCTATGAAACAAAGGACAAACGTAGGAAAAATTTCAAAGGATTTCAATCCTTCAAAAATCTATAGAATTCCTTTGAATCAAAGGAGCCCTGAGATGGTATGGAATGTTGAATCCTACAAGAATTCAAACCCGACAATGTGTAATAGAAGTTGTGTTGCATCACAAAAAAATGGAGGAATTTTCTTATAAGATTAAGTGCATGTCATTGTTGTCAATTAAACAAAGGAAATTTTACATGAGGTTGCACTCAATGGAAATTCACGAGTTTGGACCAACTGAATATGCTCCACAGTAGATGCGATGAAAAATCAAGAATGTTTGACTCTCTAATTAAGAAAAGGAACGATGTACAAAGGATTAGGTCAGCAGTGCAATTACAAATGGTGTTACAAGAACAAGTAATATTATAGCAAGCTCTCCTACTTAAGTTTTCGAGGGTAAAGTATTCAACCCAAATTTATTGATTCGACACAAGTGGAGCCAAAGAATACTCTCAAGTATTAGCAGTTGAGTTGTCAATTCAACCACACCTGGAAGATTTAGGGCATCTCCAGCCGCGCCCCCAGGATGGCCTCCCCAGGCGTTTTTTGTGATCGGCGCCTAAAAAACGGCCCAGTCGCGCCCCCAGGAGCCCGATTTTCGCCGGCCTGGGCCGAAAACAGCGCCGGCGGACCCAGGCCGAACCCGGCGCGCTGGGGGCGCCCGGGGGCGCCGGGGCGAACCGTTTTGGCGCGAAAAAGCCGCGGGCCAGCCGCGTCAGCGACACGACGTCTCGTCTTCCCCCAACTGCCTCGGTTCCCGCGGGGAATCAATGGCAAGGCTGCCGCCGGTCAGCCTTGCCATTGATTCCTCACGGGCGGCGCGTCTCGGGACGGCGCACCGACGCCTCCCCTCCCTCGCACACGTACACACGGGCGCGGAGCGGCTATAAAAGCCGGCGGTCTCTCAGTCGCTGTGCCCACACTCGCCCCTCGCCGCCGCCCAGCCCCTCTCTCTCCGTCCCCGTCCACCTCTCCCGCGCGCCCTCGGCAGCCCCTCTCTCCCCCTCTCTCCACCGTCGCGTCGCCATGGCAGAGCGCTTCCCCAGAGATGAGGCGGCGGCGAACGCCTTCGGCCACCGTTCGCTCCGCGAACAGGAATCCTGGCTCCTGTTTCAGGCGAACATCTCGGCGCCTCCGGACATGCGCGCCGGGCCGACGGGGTGGCGGCTCAGCGACGGGGGAGTGCCCGTTCCCCCGTTACCCGACGCGGTGGCGAAGCCCCGGTACTTCGCCGAGGAGGTCGAGGTGGTGCGCGCCTCCTTAACCGACGACGAGCGTTCCCTCCCCCAGTACGCCGGCGGCAACCACGCGGCCTAGGCGGCGTACTTCCAGAGCAGCCAGCAGCAGCGTGTGGCCTCCACCAACGGCGCACCGGTGGTCGACGGCGTCAAGAACAGCGAGGGGCGCCACCTATGGTGGGGCGTCCCCGGCCGCACGCTGGATGGCGTGCTGGCGCACCTCGACGGCCGGAACAACCCGCCGTTGACCTATCCTGCGACGTGGGCCGCCCCGTCGCAGCAACACCGGCGCGCATGGGCGCCAAGGAGGTTTGCATCCTCCTCCTCTTCCTCATCCCGCTCGTCTTCCTCCTCCTCTTTCATAATATGGGTTTTTGGTGCTGTTTTATAAGGACGAGTGTGAGATGCTCACCAGTTAATTGCACAAGGGATTGGGCACAGTCGTTATCAACGGGTATTCCATCGTGACTTCGCATTTGCAAGCCCGCAATGTGGAGAAGAAAATGAATGATAATGAGGAAAATGAACAGGAGAGGAATGCAAATTTGGCATGGCATGCTGAACAGGGAGATCTATGTCACTCACAGGTTATATCCAGTCCATGGGGATTTATAGGAGCAGGTTGTGCTGAGCACCTTGGTGTTGAGAATAAATCGATGGACAAAGTGCGAGGGCCCTTCTCCCGTCATGTATGTGCAAGTGCGGTTGCATGGTTTGCTTGCTCTGTTTCCTCAATGTGGCGCCCACATACAACTTACAGAAGGAAAAAACAAGAGAAAGCAGAGTTTGTCGGCAGTCATCCCCCCCTCATCCCTATTTTTGGTGTGCGCTGTTGTGCGAGGTGAAGCATTATCAAGTGATTTTCAGGAGACAAACCTTGGGGAGCAGCTGGTTGGTGATGTTGCTGGCCGGGTTGGCCGTTGACGTGTAGGCACATAGCTTTTATTGGGCTGGGTTTTTTGTGTAGCTGAAATAGCTGACACGAACTGAGTGTGCATGGTTACAGTTTTGGTATCAGTTCATATACAAGGTTTCAGTTTTGGTATCAATTTCCGTAAACACGAGCTGAGTGTACCATCTTGAAACGGGTTATGTACCAACAGAACAGACAGAAGCTACCGTCGGAGTTACATGATGTAAGACGGATCCCTCTCCGTATTTTACTGTTCGCTCGTAAGATGCTACATCGCGCACTACCGTTTCAGTCAATTCACACATACACGCATCGATGCCCTGTTCGCTAGCTGCACCAGGACCAGGCGATCCCATGTGCTCTATCGCCACACTCTCTAATGATGCTCGGTTTGTTCTTTTTTATATCCGGATGGCCGCCATGATGCGGATGTGCGCCAAAATGAACCGCCAGGAGCTCGATGAGCTCGACATAGCCAACATATGGTATGTATGTCATGTGCTTCTCCCTATACATGATTGTGTTTCTATCTGCTAAAATTTAAGAGATTTTGGTTCTTCTAATTCTAATTCGCGTGACCTGTGTGTCTTGTGGCAGCCAATAAATTATCAAGCCGTCGGTGCCGATGACGATCATGATATCAGCTATCCTCCTGAGTAAGTCCTCCTCTCCTCTCCTCTGCTCTCCTCGCGAGATGTATTGAATTGATGTAACGCCCATGTGTTTGTTTGTTTTTTTGTTTCTGGATTTGGGTGGCCTCTTGCATGAGCAGATGGGGTGGCCATCGTGTACGACAGGAAGGTGGATCTTCTCTTAGGTCAGGCTATATGCATCTTATCTCTTTCCTTGACTTGCTTTTCCTGCATGTCTGCCTGTTGAAATGAGTGATTTCAATTTATTTTCTACAGCTGATTCCTGCAAGCACGAGGCAGAGTTCAAGGTCACATTCACTGCATCATACTTTCCTTTCTATACTAGCTTTGTTGGGTTTGATTTATGCTTGTTTGTGTTGTTTTGATTGCTTCAGTGGGAGACCTATCTAGTTGGATTGCATAACACAATTTCTAACTCTCTATAGGAAGACACCTCTCCATTTTTTGGTATTTATATTGAACTTTTTTTCTTATTTTCATTAACTTATTGACGCAAATCTTCATTAGTACAATTCATAATATATTTAGCACAATGAACATATCATGGTGCAGCTGAATTAAAATTAAATTTGTACCACTTAAAATGTACATTTGTGCTAAATTAAAATCATATTTTTGCAGCAAACATTATATTTTATTTTCATAAATTATGATTAAAAGATTGGTAGGAAAATGTTGGTTGAATTGTGTCTTTCAGGGATGTAAGACAATACTAGTGATACAATTGTATTGTATATTATTAATACGACCATTATAAAATGTCATATGTATTTGGAAGCATTTGTGTTTCTCATCTTTAATTATAATGTAGAGAGCACTAGAGTGTATGTGTCTAACAAAAATTTTGACATATGCGGTTGCGTGGTGTACGATTTTGTTTATCTTGACCATAAATAGATAGAATGTATAGATCTCATGAAACATCTACTATTCTCCTCGCATAATTGGTATTGCTCTTTTAGTGGATTTTCATGGGAAAATATGCCTTTATTGTTTGATCACATGTTCAATAGTCGACATGTTTGGAACAAAGGAAATTTTCCATGAGGTTTGACTCAATGCAAATTCATGAGGCTGGATTCAATTGAATATGCTCTACGGTGTATGCGATGAAAAAGCAAGAATGTTTAACCCTCTAGTTAAGAAAAGAATGGTGTACAAAGTCTTGTGTCAGAGGTCAAATTAGAAACGGTGTTACAAGAACAAGTAAGATTATAGCAAACTCTCCTAGCTAACGAGCTACATGATTGTTCAAACTAGATGGAGTTTATAAAGAGCATTACTTCACTACACATAGCACATCATCAAAAACGTGGAAATTGTACCAACATACAACGTAACATATACAATGTATTGTTGTTATTGTGACTTTTTCTATTCTTCTCAAGTCATCAAAATATGCACCAATCACCTTAGATACAAATACACAAGTCTTCTATTCTTCTAAAAAATCTTTGCATATTTTCTGCTCTCTTCGGCTCTTAATGAACCTCTGACTATTTCTGCACCATTGGATGCACATGTAGTAAGTCTTTGTTCTCCTTGCTCGACTGCTAACTAGGCTTGGCCACACTAACAAATTACACTATGTCAGATCTCTTCGTCGTGGATGAGAAACATCACTTCCACCAATGTGGCTAGTGGAGCTCACTATGTCATGAAGCTGTTCTGAAGACGGATCATTTGTTCCATATATCTTGTGCATGTTCAGCCCGCCCACCTTGTCTGCATCCGATAAACTCTTCTTCATTTGTATTGTGAGTATTCACCATGCTGTTAAGATAGTATTGGCAAACTATTGTTTGTCGAGGCCTTGGAACGATACCAGCCATGCGAAGGAAAGGGGTATCCCTCCCGGTCCCCTCGTCAAACTTTTTCTATGGTTTAAAAAAACGTAAATTTTCTATGGCCACTCAAAATTTGTGATGGTCTATCTAACAAAATTGCCATGGTCACAAACAATAAATTTGCCATGGTTAAGAAAAAAAAGTATGAAGTAAATTTGCCATGGTTCGAAAAATAAATTTGCCATGGGTCAAACAATAAAAATGCTTAATATTTGTGTATACAAAATATAATTGCCAAAGGAATATATTTGTTCAGAAAATATAATTGTGCCATGCTTAATATAGTAAATATGCCATGGCCGAAGAAAATTCATCTTTTAAGAAAATTCATGTATAAAAAATAAAAATGAAATTTGCCAAAACAACTTAAAGTTCTAATATGGTTATAATTGCCAAAAACACCGTAAAGATGACGTATCAACACATGTTGAGTTTGCCATGACAGAAACAACTAGAGTTGTCATTTATGGATCACTTCGTTGATAAAATGATGACACATAGTTACTAAAATGCAAATGATCGCCTTAGTGTCATTTAACTATTAGTGGAACAGAACCAAAATGACATGAAACATGACCAAATTGCCAATGGGGAACATACTAAGTTGCCAGGGGGGCGCTGCACC
>LR738716.1:3856432-3889491 GCA_902687465.1 Secale cereale
GGGGAGGTCGGTGGCGGTGTCTAACAGAAGGTTGCGTTCAAGGGTAAGGAGGGCCCCGCAATGGCCAACTCGTTTTGGCCCGGTCCTCCAGTGTATTTGGATGATGCGTTGGTCATGACTGAAAGATGACAACCTAGGCTCTACATGATGATAGGCTCCCACAGGAGCATGTCGATGTCTCCTTGTTGAGTGAGGAAGTAGAACATACCTTCTCCATTGAAGACGAAGTCAGTGAGTTTGGAGGGGTTCGAGGATATCCTACTTCCTTCCCTGCCGCAATGAAATATATAGGCGAGCATGTCGGAGTCGCAGATGGCGCAAGAGGCTGTCTTGAGTGGAGCCCCATCCATGGTTCAATCCCGTGGAGACCAAAGCTTTGCCAAAATCCTCACTGATGGCATGCCGTCGACTCGCACGTCCTTCCTCGAAAGTGCAAGAGTGGAGTTACTCCTAAACTAGCTAGCACTCCAATAGTGTGATTGTGCACTGCTACATCATAGTAGATGCTATATTTTTCTCCACTTGCGGTTCGAGCACTACTCCTTTCCTTTAGAAGTCTTATCTCAAAATTGTGGTTTCCTTGTTTTGTTATTACTCTCATTTTTATTGCTCCCTATCACCTGTCCAAATTTCGAGGCGCACTAAATCCATGCATGCAAGAATTAAAGTTGTTGTATGTGCTTCAGGGCAATTCTGTAACTGTGAAGCCAATGGAGTTGCCGACAAACTTGCCAAATTTGAGTTTGCGGCTAGATTCGATGTTGTTTGTGTTTGGGATGAAGATCCATCCAACGTTTTTCAACTCCCTTTCTGTAAACGATGTTGATGTGCTTGAATGAATAAAGCCATTCAGCTGTAAGCAAAACTCAATGTTGTTGGATGATTGTTAGGTCAAAATGGCTAAAGAAAAACCAATCTACTAAAAACGGAGCCCTCCCACCGGCAAGGGCCGGGATCCACTCCGCCCCCATGGCCCTAAGGCCACAGGAGACGGGGCCGACCGGCGACGGCACCGGCGAGAGGCAGAGAAACCTTAGCTTTTTGGGTAGGCAGCTAGGGAGCACGTCAAATCCTTTCAAATTGCTATGAAATGCCTCTGAGCCAAAGGTGGAAGGTGTCTAAGCACGTGTGACTCCTACACCCATGATTCTTTTTAATCATTTTTAGCTAATAAACCAACGGGTAGCAAAAAAAGAAGTGCAGGAGCTAATTTCAACCCGCAACCCGGGGAGCACGGGATGCGCCCATAATTTGTATATGTCTAGGTAGGGCAACCTTTATGTATTTTGACACATAAATTTACATTTAAATTCATTTGACTTCTTCTAGAAATACAAATCTATTTTTTTTAACACACAGACGTAGACGCATATAACACTCACCCATGAACGCACACAAAGCATGCGCCTATGAGCATGTTTAAGAGACTGAGCTGGCACATCAGCTTAAGATTGACGAAGTCATCACAGACACCTTTGTAGTCAACATGAATGTCTCCTCCTACAGAACGCACAATGCCATATGGCCTAAAAAATCCAAAAAATGCCACCACCAACGCCAAGTTTAGGACTCGAACCCTGGTGGGTTGGTTCCACCACAAGGAACATAAACACATGAGTTATGCTCAGTTCACAAAAATCTTAAAAATCTGATATTTACACAAAAAATGGTGACTTCGGCCCATCCCGAGAAAAGAAAACAGAATCAGGGAAAAAAACTTGCTCTAAATTAAACAAACCCTTAAATCGCTTTGCATGATCATGACTTGATTTTAAATGTTCCAACAACGTCCAAGCATGGCCGAAGCCAGAGATCATATCTTAGAACGAATATTTCATCTTATGCTATACGGTAGTGGCTATTTCCTGGGTGTATCTCGTGTTCTTCCTCACATGGTAGAGGTTGCTATCGCAGAACACAAGGTTCTTGGCACAGACGAAATCCTACACAGTGATCTATGGTGGTGGTTGCTATCGAATGGAAGATTGCCTTCAAGGGCAAGACGGGCTATATATATAGTGGCCAACTCGTTTAGGCCCGTTCCTCTCTGGTGCATTTGGATGACGCGCTGGTCACGCAGTCAAAGAGGTTGGCGAATTTGGAGGGTGTCAAGAGCACGTGGACGTATTCTTGTTGAATGAGGGATATTCTGTAACTGTGAAGCCAATGGAGTTGCTGACAAACTTGCCAAATTTGAGTTTGCGGCTAGATTCAATGTTGTTTGTGTTTGGGATGAAGATCCATCCAATGTTTTTCAACTCCCTTGTTGTAAACGACGTCGATGTGCTTCAATGACCAAAGTCATTCAGCTGTAAAAAAAAACTAAGTTTGTTGGATGATTGTTAGGTCAAAATGGCTAAAGAAAAACCAATATACTATGGAAGTTAAAAAATATATACATGTATCCAGCTATGAATAATCAATATATCTAACATGTTGATCTGGAGAAGCTAGATAGATCACTACACGCAACACTCCTAAGGAGAAGAATTCAATCTTCCTAGGGACGACACCATGATAAAGTGGTGGATGAATCCGCTAGAATCAACGATGTTAGTCTAACCGCTTGATACCATGTTGAAAATTAGAAAAAGCCTAAATTTCATTTCAGTGTATTGATCTTACCGTCATGGCGTATATATTATCTCGAATCATCTATATAAACCACCGCCGACGTGCGTCTCATGGAGATGCACTGACATTGGACACCCCCTAGTTTCTCAACGTATTGCCCACCATATTGCTCCATGGTTCAACCCCTCTTCGAAGACCAAACATTCGGCCAAACCCTCGCTGATTGCGAGCAGTCTTCGACCCTTCAAAAGACTAGGGGTTGACTTACATTGTGTTGCAGCAAACGTTTTGGGGTTTGCTGCAACGGGATGGTGTCTGTTGCTAAAAATAAGGGAATTTTGTTGCACTCGTCTGGTTTTTCTGTTAGGAAAATAAAGGAATCCCGGGCGTCCTTATCTTTTCTTGAACAAACAAAAGGTAAAGTGAAAATTAAAAACGTGAGGGTGAGGGTGCAGGTAGTAACGATCTCGATCGATTTCCATGGCGATCGCCGCCGTGGACGTGAGGATGCGCTCCACCTTGCTGGAGCGCTTCAGGCGGCTGGACCCGGGCCTCGTGCAGGTCAAGGTCATCCTCGCCGTCGCGTTGCTGGGCTTCATAGCGGTGCTCGCCGTGGCCGTCCCCGCCGTGCTGCTGCTGCGCTACGACGGGCACCCCATGTCCCAGGTGTGGATCATGGCCGTCACCATCTGTAGCTACGTCTTCCTCCTCCTCCAGTGCATCTGGCGCAGCTGGCCCTTCTACACCGACCTGGCCCGCCTCACCTACGGCCTCCTCCTCGCCTCCTCCGCCGCCAGCGAGATCGGTCCCCGCGCCGCCATCGTCGCCCTCCACCTCACCACCGTCTACGCCGCCGCCTACTTCGGGTACGCGCTCGCCCTGCACCGCCTCGGCGCCGGCACCGAGCGGGCCATCCGCGGCGGCGAGCTGCCCCTCCCACACCCCACCTGCCGCACCAGGGCCCAGGCCCGGAGCGCCACCCGCACGCTCGCCCTCACGGCGCTTGGCGTGACGGCGGTCTGGACGGCGTTCCTCTACCTGATCACCGGCGCCAAAGGCCTGGCCGACGAGCTCGACACCATGTCCCTCCTCTCGTTCATGGGGACGCACGCCGTGCTCTGGGTGGTGACCGTGGGCATAGGGCTCCTGCGTGGCGCCCTGTTCCCGGCGTGGGTGGTGGAGCCGGCGACCTTCTTGCTTGTCGAGTGCGGCGCCGTGGTTTGTCTGGCGACTCACGCCGTGGCAGGCCTGGTCTGCTCGGCGGTCTTCCAGCTGCTGCTCCTCATGGCATTGGCTGCTGTGTCCGGGTACTGTCTTGCAGTCTACATAACCTACCTGCACGTCGCCACGGCCGCCGCGGACGATCATGGGTTCGTTGAGTACCACGACGCCGCCGCGGAAATGGTGATTCAGCAGGAGGAGCTTCCTCTTGAGCATGGAGATTAATTAAGATCATGATTTGCTGCTGCTGTCGAATTACGGAGTAGATACTACTCCCTCCGTCCGAAAATACTTGTCGCAAAAATGGATAAAAATGGATGTATCTCGAACTAACATACGTCTAGATACATTCATTTCTCCGACAAGTATTTCAAGACGGAGGGAGTAGACCGGTAGAGCCCATATACATTCAGATCATGAGTGACCATTCAAGTTAATGTAAGACAACATCTCTCAAGTAAAGTGATCGAGGATTCTAGGTTTACTGTGATCCTCATTATAGATTTGAGGGCCTTTTCGTAAATAAATAAATTCTAGGAGGTTCTATGCAAAAAAGGACGCGCAAGCGTCGCCCTGAAACGAAAAGCAGAAATTCAATTTGGCTCTTTGGAGCACGTGATCCCGGCCCCAAAAATAAATTTTGAAATGTCAAAAGAAATCAAGAAAAAAATTATGTGTTCTTAGTCACATTTGAGGCAAAAAAGCTAAGAATTTTGGCATGTGCCAAAAAAATTGAGAACCAAATGTTACCCCAAAATATCACCCCAAATTTGTTTTTTCTTTCAACGACGAAACTCCGTCGTGCCGTTTCGCATGAAAATTTCCAAATTGAAAACCAAATATTACCCCCCAAAATATCACCCCAATTTTTTCCTTTCAACGACGAAACACCGCCGTGCCGTTTCGCATGAAAATTTCCATGCATGCTTGCGACACTAACACGAACATCTACAATGAAAAAATCATTTAAAAAAACATTTAATATATATTGAATGTTCTTGAATGTTGTAGTCACCGACTGGTTCTTAAATTTTGTCAACAACAATTTTAGCATTGCATTCCCTTGTCATAAATCTTCACAACATTCAAGAACCACTCGGTGATTACACAAAGCATTAATTTCTTTTTAGTATTGAGATCCATATGGATGAAATAACTTCCCTGCAAATCTCCCTGCAAAACAAGAAATAACTAACATCCATATCATTTTGTAGAGGAACACCACAAATATTAAATTTTATTGTACAAAGAAAGCATCCAACGCACAATATTCGAGAAATAAAAGATACATCAATACTTCATATACTTCTTGATTTAAAAGACTTCAGGCTAAGACACCCTTTTTTTGCGTGTTATAGCCAACTCATGTCATCTTTAAGCGTTTTCTTCGGGTGTCGAGCGTTTTCTTCGGGTAACAGGTCTCGCGACCACAAGGCGATCTAGGTCAGCGGCAGCCGCCGGCTGCCACTTCAGTGGCGGCCGCGGCGCTGCTGCTTCGTCCGACCCCTCCACTCTGCGGCAGGTTGGTCGTCACCTCTCCAGTCGGCTTGCTACGGCAGGACGTCTGTAATTGTCCGACCCTTTGTGAGCGCTGCTCCAAGGTGTCGTTAGTGATCCAGCCATTTTGATCTGTCAAGGTGGTTGTTCGTCTTGCCGCTTCATGGTCTATGAGAGGCTGGTGCTATTGTGTTACTTTTACAGTTGTGGTTTGCTTTGGATGGATGATCTAATACGGGGGAGGTTCGTCGGACGCAATGAACATAATTTGTTGGAACTGTCGGGGCCTGATTGGATGTGCTTCAGTGAATAAAGTCATTCAGCTGTAAAAAAAACTCAGGGTTGTTGGATGATTGTTAGGTCAAAATGGCTAAAGAAAAACCAGTCTACTATGGATGTTAAAAAAAAAATATTCTTCCAAACTACGAAGAATCAATCTAATCTAACATGTTGATCTGGAGAAGCTAGATAGTAGATTACTACATGCGACCAGCCTAAATTTCATTTTAGTGCATTGATATATAATCTCGAATCTAAACCACCGCCGACGTGCGTCTCATGGAGATGCACTGACATTGAACACCGTCTAGTTTCTCAACGTATTGCCCACCATAGTGCAAGGGCTCCATAGCTGTGCTGCTGTTGCGCTACGACGGGCACCCCAAACAGTGGATATCAAATAGAGTCCAAACGGAATTAAACTTTACGAGGATTTTTCTTGGACCAGAGACATCCAGATAACTTGGAGTACATGTCAGGGGAGTCTCGAGGCGGCCACAAGGGTGGAGGGCGCGCCCCCTACCTTGTGGGCCCCTCAAGCGTCCCCTGACCTAATTCTTCCGCCTATACATTCTCAAATATTCCAGAAACATCAGAACATCCATCGAAGGCACTTTTCCGCTGCCGTAACCTTTTGTATCTGTGAGATCCCATCTGGAGGTATTTTCCGGTACTCTGCCGGAGGGGATTCGACCACGGAGTGCATCTACATCAACACTATTGCCCTTCCGATGAAGTGTGAGTAGTTTACCACAGACCTACGGGTCCATAGCTAGTAGCTAGATGGCTTCTTCTCTCTCTTTGATCCTCAATACCATGGTCTCATTGATGTTCTTGGAGATCTATCTGATGTAATCTTCTTTTGCGGTGTGTTTGTCAAGATCCGAAGAATTGTGGATTTATGATCAGATTATCTATGAATATTATTTGAGTCTCTTCTCAATTCTTATATGCATGATTTGATATCTTAGTAATTCTCTTCGAATTATCTGTTTGGTTTGGCCAACTAGATTGGTATTTCTTGCAATGGGAGAAGTGCTTTGCTTTGGGTTCAATTTTGCGGTGCTCAATCCCAGTGACAGTAGGGGACATGACACATATTGTATTGTTGCCATCGAGGATAACAAGATGGGGTTTTCATCATATTGCTTGAGTTAATTCATTGATGTGTGGAGTAATAGTAGTGCACATCATGTCATCTTACTTAATGCGTTGCTATGTTCTTATGAACTTAATACTCTAGATGCAGAATCGTTTCGGTCGATGTGTGGAGTAATAGTAGTGCACTATGTTTCAGTCGATGAACTTAATACTCTACATCGTGAACTATGCTAGCACAAAATTAGCCAAAAAGTATCAAAGTGCACCATCTAACTTGGCTCAAGTTACATACCACACTACAAACCTGCCTCCAAATCAACGGATATGCATATTATTTCAACACTTTGTTGATCCTAATTTTTTTATGATTAGTTGATATACAATGGCATCAAAATAAATAATTACTCATAATTGTTCGGTTTCATTACATCTACTAAGTGTCTAGTGTTGGATAGCTTGGGTATGGACAAGGCTGTTGAAAAAGGGGCACACTTTCCGAACACAATTATTCTAGTATAAACTATGAATCATATTTTATTTCCAAGAATAGTGCTACATATTATCGAATATGGGCTCAAGGGGTGACGTGATTAAGGACATGCCTTTCGTTTAGTGAAACGAGCCACCACGCAAAAGATATTGTCAACTACCTATGATTCCCTACAACAATGTTGAATAAGTCTTGGTCCCATAATAACCATAACGTCTATAAGAAGCTTTCTACAGTATAAACTCGTGCCATAAAAAATAGGAGTAGTTTAACATAGAGGTAGTACTACAGGATCACCATGATAAGCCATTGTTTCCTGGAAATATTATGTGGAAGAACTCATTTATGTTTTTTTTTTTGCTACTTTAGCAGCGCCCAAGACTTGCACCAAGGTTTGCCACCAAGCTGGAAGATTATACCAAATTCTCCTACCTAACTAGCTACTTAATTATTGAAATAAGAAGGAATTTATAGAACAAGTTATTTCACTGAACATGAGACATAATCAAAGCATGGGAACTAAACCAACACAACATACCATGTATTACTTATTATGTGTACTTCTCAAGACATTGATCATCTCAGACACAAATACACACAAATCTTTTGTTCTTCCCAAGCTTCTCAAGACATTGATCATCTCAGACACAAATACACACAAATCTGTTGCTCTACCATTGGCTGCAAATGTAATCCTTTCAGCAGTTCTATTAGGTAGAAAAGTGATTTGTCTTTGTCCTCCTCACTTATCACCAGACTTGGACACAACAAGCAATTACACTCTCCAAGATTTCTTGTCATACATGATAAAGATCACTTCGAGGCCGGTGGTGCTCACTATGTCACCACGCTATCTTGGCGACACATCATTGTGACATGTCTTGTGCACGTTGAGCCCAGACCCTTGCTTGGGTCCCATAAACACCTAACTCATTTGTATTGCAGTTATTCACTACCTCCCTCGGAAAGTACCAGCAGATTGTGCACTGTGGAGGCCCCGGAACGACACCAGCCACAGGGGGAAGGCAGGGTGTAGACCTCCCGGTCCCCATGTCAAATATCATGCCCTGATCCCTACCTCTTCCACCTATCCAGTAGACACAGTTACCCTTGAGTCCTGGAACACCTTCGGCATGCATCGACACCGCATTGCTCCTCCCAACAAACACAGAGTATCCCCCCAAGTCAGCCACTGCGTTCCAGCATGACCTGCGCCGAGGATCATACCTGAGAACAAATATTTCATCCTCCTCTATACGGCGACGACCGCCTCCCGGCAACTGCAAAGTGACCGTACAACTAGCATTCCTCCAAATCTGGTACAGGTTGCCATTGCAGAACACTATGTTCTTGGCACTCATGAAAGCCGAGACAGTGACGTACAGTGGGGCCATACTGCCAACCGAAGAAGAGAGCAGTGGTTGCATGCTAGCCGGCGCATTCAGGTCTGGTCCGGCATTGTGCATTTGAATGATGCGCATGTTACGCATTACAAGATCCTCAACTGATGTATGGTCCTCGATGATGACGGGTTCCCGACGGCGGCGTTCTGGTAGGCGGAGCACATAGACATTCCCAAACTGACTGAGGCAGTAAACCATACCATTTTGACCATTATGATGGTAGACGACATCGACGAGCTGGTCTTCGGCTTCAAGACGGACGCGGTCAAGGACGGTCCATCTCCTGGCCCCTGCGGTGACGTAGGCGAGCCTGTCGATGTCGCAGATGGTGGTGGCGGCGAAGTCGTCCGTAGCGGGGTCAGGCGCGAAGACGATCTTGGAGAGCAAGCGGGTGTCGTAGATGAGCGGCGGTAGGAGGATCTCCGCGGCGGTGACTGGGTGGAAGAGGGTGAGCAGGCTCTGACCGTCGTAGAGGCAGATGGAGAGGGCAAGCCACCCGCCTCCGCAACCAAGGCAGCTCCTAATCAGGGAGGTGTCCGTGAGCTCGAAGGAGCCGCGGGTGGGGACCGAGGCGCTGGGGCATGACGATCCCGAGGGGATTGCGTTGAGGCCGAAGGAGCGGTGCGCGAGGAGCGAGACGGCGGCGGCGTGACGACGCCGGGTGGCGCCGTCACGGAGGAGGACGAGCAGCGACGGCGCCGGCGGCGCGAGCTCGCGACGCCACGTCGTGCAGGTGCCCCGCACGCTGGTGTAGAACCTGAGGTCGCCGAGACCATCGACGACGCGGTGGAGGAGCTCCGGTGGCAGATCTGTCCAGTCCCGAAACGGCGGCATGGCTGGCGGCGGAGGGATTCCTGTCCTCCTTTTCTGTGAGGAGTGGAGGGATTGTGCGTGGGCCTAGGGTTTCACGATGGGCTTGGCCTCGCTTCCTTCTTTAAAGCAAATCGATACCTTTTCAAAATCACGGCATGCATTAACTTAATCAAATCAAATCGAATATTTCACAATGATACGGAAATCAAATCAAATCTTACCATATTCGTTCCTTTTTTAAAATCTTACGAAAACCAAGAATAAATTAAAACTTTCCTTGCATTACGTCCGTCGTTGCCCAAGAGAAGAGAGTGATGACGCCACGTCGTGCAGGTGCCCCGCACGCTGGTGTAGGACCTGAGGTCGTCGAGACCATCAGCGACGCGGCGGAGGAGCTCCGGCGGCATATATGTCCAGTCCCGAAACGGCGGCATGGCTGGCGGCAGAAGGATTCCTGTCCTCCTTCGGTGAGGAGTGGAGGGATTGTGTGTGGGCCTAGGGTTTCTCGGTGGGCTTGGCCTTGACTTATTTCTTTAACCCAAATCGATACTTTTCCAAAATCACGGCATGCATTAATTTATAATCAAATCAAATCGAATCTTTCACAACACAATCAAAACTTTCCCCTCCGAATACAGGAATCAAATCAAATATTACCATATTCGCTTCTTTTCTAAAAAATCTTACCAAAACCAAGAATAATAAATAAATTTTAAAAAAAAGTTTCCTTGCATTGCGTCCGTCGTTGCATAGTAGCACAAGAGAAGAGAGTGACTGCCCGCCGGCCGCCCCCTCCATCCTTCCTTGCTTCTATCTTCCTCTCCGCCGGCCGGCCGCCGCCGCCGCCTCCGCCTCTGCGTGATTTGACTAGAAGAGAAGAAAAAGATGCTGCCTTGGATCTTCAGCCGGAAGGGCGCGTCGGGCTTCTCCTGGGCATCCACCGCCGACCAGGTCACCGCCGGAGTCTCCGCAGCCGGGCTCACCGCAATAGTCACCGGTACCCTCTCGCGCCTCCTTCCTCATGCTTCGTTCGATTTTGATTTGGTTCGCTCAATCGGTTCCGTTACGGATTCCAGGCGCGTCGAGCGGGATCGGCGCGGAGACGGCGCGGGTGCTGGCGGCGCGCGGGGCGCACGTCGTCATGGCCGTCCGCAACCTCGCCGCCGGCGACACCGTGCGCCAGGCCGTCCTGGCCGAGACCCCCGCCGCCAGTGTCGACCTGATGGCGCTGGACCTCTCGTCCCTGGCCTCCGTCCGCAAGTTCGTCGCCGACTTCGCCGCCACCGGCCTCCCCCTCAACATCCTCATGTAATAAGGCTTCTCGCTTCTACTAACTCCCAATCATGCGAAAAGCACTTGATGGTTGAGGTTCAGTCAGGGGCTGTCAATACGAGGTTCAGGTTCAGGTTCAGGTTCAGGCCACATGGGGATTTCTTGGGACCATTCAGGTTCAGGTTGAGGTTCAGTTAGGGGATGGCTTTCGGCCATTAAATTCTAGAGCAACATCTGCATCATGAGTAGTAGTAGGTATAGCACAACAGCAACATTGAGCAGATTTAGTTAATTCCTGAGTTTTGTACTTCAACTTGGAGTAAATGCTGCAACATTTGGTAGATCAATGTATGAAAGTTTCGGCACTTTGGTCATTATCCTCGACTCATGGACACCCTTGCAGATTTCCAGATTTTAAGGAGGCTATAGGCATGGGGAATTTCACCACCGGGTGGCTTCCCGCTCCTTCTAATCCCCACCACACACTACTATCTAGTACTTACTACCTTCAATCATACAGACAGACGAGCTTGGTCATACTATCAGTTAGAGGTTGTGCTGGTAGATTTAATGCCATTTCACCTATATTCAACCACAAATATCTGCTAGTACAGCCACTGCAACAATGGTGGGACTTTTCGGTTTGGGTGAAAGAAACTCGCTGCTTGTATATGCAGATAGCTTCAGGAAATTTCCATGGCATCGTACATTCTTACTGATTTAATTCAGGTTCCAGGACAGCCGCTAGTTTGCACCATGTTTTAGGAACGGTCAGTTTCATTTCATGGATGGGTAATTGGTCTGCAAGGGCTAGCTCTGTAGGAATTATGGCAGTCCTATAACATGAATGGAACTAGCAGGAGGGGTCCCGACATGACTTAGTGATGCTGGCGACGTACTTGCATATATAGCTATGCGCCTATGCCACTTCCTGCACCGCAACGCTTAATCCTGGATAATTCAGCACACGACTCGTGTATTGCGGTCTAGTAGTACTTTTCATCATTGCACATTTCTTCACATGTAGTTATATAATTGATAGCTCACGGCGTTCCCTGATTGCATGATGCTTTCTCTGGCTGGCAGTAACAATGCAGGAGTTATGGCGACCCCTTTCACCCTCTCAAAGGATGGCATCGAGATGCAGTTTGCAACCAACCATGTCGGTATGATTGCCTACTCCCATGTACTACTACTTGACTAGCTGATGAACCCAGCTACATACCCTGGTATAGAACGCTTCATTTCAAGAATAGTGTGGCAATTTTATTCCAGTGGCATTCCCCAGGCGGTGAGGTTGACTTTGTATGCGTTAATATAAGTTTGAATGGGCCCTTGATGTATCAACATTGGTGTGCTACTGCTGCTGCAGGCCTGCAGCCTAGCCCTTCTGAACTCTGAATCCTATGATCACCAAACAGATAAATATTTGCTGCCAATCCTAGAACAGTACGAAACCTGCAAATTATCTCAGCGGACAGTTGCAAAGTCCCAATTTCTACTTCTCCTGACCCACTTAGTTGGTCTGTACGTCACTTAACTGCCATGTCATAATATTCAGGGCATTTTCTTCTGACACATCTTCTGCTGGAAACAATGAAAAAGACCTCTCATGAATCGAACGTGGAAGGAAGGATTGTTAACGTTTCATCAGAGGGGCACAGGTTTGCATACAAGGAAGGCATCCGTTTCGCCAAGCTAAATGACGAGGAAGAGTATGTAATTTCCGTGCAGTCATTATGTTTTCCCCTGCCATATACTTAATTTGAAGACAAACGAGTCACCCGCTGTTTTAACCTTTGCAGGTATAGCACCATTGCAGCATATGGGCAGTCAAAGCTTGCCAACATTTTGCACGCTAATGAACTTGCCAGGAGATTTAAGGTATGTCTCGTTCCGTTCAGATTGTGTGCTTGTGGCACTGCGCCATGTATTGGGTTCGTATTATCTCGAGCTTGTTAGGTCCAGCGGGCTCTCTGTCCGTGTTTGTTCCAACATGAGCATGAGTACTTATGCTAGCAAGCACCGTCAGTTGCATTTTTTTCTGAGAGTCTGCAGTTAGAAATCACGCCACTTTCTGAAATAAAAGAAAGCTGAGCAGTTGTTCCACACGATTTCATTTGTTTCTCTGTTTGTCTGGAGAACAGTCTGCTTATCTGCATCCAAACCCATTGTCTGAAAGCTGAACTGGTTGCTCTTATTAACTGGTTCTGCCTGTTTTCAGTTCTTCATCAATACGATATATGGATCTGTGTTGAGCCCAAGCACGTCAAATCATGACTCAATATTTTGTCGATAACAGGAAGAGGGTGTTAACATCACTGCGAACTCTCTGCATCCTGGATCTATCATCACGAACCTTCTTCGCCACCACAGCATCATAGATGGTAAACAAAAAAGGAAATATACTCTACTCAGCAGAAATGGAGTGCTTCTTTGAAATCCTATCTAACGACTGATTTCATTGGTTGTTTTTCCTTCCCGTATCTGCAGTCATGAGCCGGACGCTTGGCAGACTGGTGCTGAAGAACGTCCAGCAGGTGCGCTTCCTTTGCAGCAGTATGCTCAATCATGACAGCAGGGCCTTGTGTCCATTTTAGAGTATATAACAACAGGGACTCCACGGCTGGTGTTGAGAAACGATCAAACGATAGGTGTAGCATTCCGTGTTATAATAACGTGGCCTTGTGATCAGCTGTCGTCATATTTGCGCCGATGACGAATTGAGCTTGCGCTGCTGCTGCTGTTTCAGACAGCAGCAACTTTGATCCGGGAAATGGCACTCATGTGCACTAGTCTTTTTGTGCTAGGTTTGACGATGTTCTCCTTACTAGGGACCTCATGTGCACTGCACTGCACTTGGTCTGCTGCCCCTAATATGATATGTACTTGAAGATGCACAGCACAGTAGTAGTTTATTCAGGATGTAGGGCATCTGCAAGTTGACTAGAGAAGTAAGTAGGAGAAGAGATCCAGATCTCACTGGGTCATCCATCATCATTTGTTAACGCGCCGCTAGAAACGAAATTTCTAGCGGTGCGTTAACAAATGATGATAGTCCTGGTCTCCTACCTCCAGTCTAGCTAGCTAGCTATGGATTTGATAGTGCTACAAAACACTAGTCTCTTGCTCTTGGGCGATTTGATTTGAGTGGATTTGGAACTGCAGGGGGCTGCGACGCAGTGCTACGTGGCGCTGCACCCGGACGCCAAGGGCGTGTCGGGGAGGTACTGGAGCGACAGCAACCTGTACGAGCCGAGCGGCAAGGCCAAGGACGCGGAGCTGGGGAGGAAGCTCTGGGACTACACCCTCGACCTCGTCGCAGCCTGAAGAATGCCTCACCTGACCTGGTTTGGTTTGGTTGATCGGATGCGATGAGAGTAGGAGATGAGATGAAGGATAATGGGAGGAACTCAAGCCAGTGGTGTACTGTAATACTGTATACAACAAACAGTTGTGTCTGAATTCCGTCCGGTGCAGATGAGATGCAACAAGAGAATTTATTGTTGGTGCGGTCTGAATATGCTCTCACTGGGAAAATATCTAGTGCACTGGAGCTTGTGGTGCTACCGGAAGAGCACCGAACTCAAGTTTGTGCTTTTAAAATGTTCAAAAAAATCTGAAAAAAATGAGTACATTCACACAACATTAATGTAGATTGTCACGAAATTTCAAGTCAAAACTCAAAACAAAAATCCAAAAACAAAAATCACAAATTCAATACTGAATATTACATAACTTGGGCTTTAGATTTGACCCATTATCACACTGATGTCATTTTTATCTAAAAAAAATATTTCAAATTTGACGAGGTAGATTTTTCCAGATTTTTCAAGATGTTCTACGGCATCTGCTGCACCGTTAGCACCACAAGTGCGGGTGCACCGGATACATTCCCTGCTCTCCCAACCAAGGGACAGGGAGCGTCGTCGATGCGGTATCTGGGTTGTCAGATACCGCCCCTTCCTTCTATTTGTTTTTTGAGACAAGGATGACTCCTCTCGTCCTCCCTCCGCCCGATGGAGGGTGTACTATTTAGAACATCTTCAACTGGGCCCCTTACTCTCCCATATTTGTCCCGGCGCACCCGGGCCGAAAAACCACGCCAACTAGACCCCACACATCGAGCTCAAATGCCCACTCTCTAGGCCTCGCTCTCAACTGATCTGCTCCACTCTTTTTCCTACTCATCCCCTTCCTTCCCATCTGCTCCTCCATGGTCGGCTTAGGCAGTGGGTTGTGGTCTGAACCCGACCCAATCGGCTGTGATGCGCTTGCGGCGGAGTCTTCGATCTATGTCGTCCGATGAGGGGCTCGCCCTCTGCCACTCGCGGGTGGACATGGGCGACTCTTCGGTCGGGCGCCTTGAGCCGCCGACACCACTTGCGCGGGCGCAACGGATTCCGGATGGGATAACTTGGACGGCTGAGCTCGGACGGATTCCCTCACGGGGCCGGCGAAGAGACATGTGGACGACAAACTACTCATCGTCCCCGCAAGAGATGAGGTCCCAATTGGTGGATGCATAGTTGCTGGACTCGGATCCACTGCCCGCCATGTCGGAGATGGCTGGAGATCACCGGAGATGAGCTATGGTTGGATCAGAGCAGACTGGAACTCGAGTGGATTGGCAAGTGGCCAGGGTTTCATCCGGATGCGGAAAGGGAGGGATATTTGTAGGATGGGTGGGTGGGTGGATTGCATCCGACATGGTGGGTGTGTCATGGCTTGCTTGGGCCTCCTTATATTTGGCCCAGATATGAGCCGGGTTTGAAGGGTGCCGGATAGCCCGAAACATATAGGAACGATTTGAGGGACGCGGTTGGGTGGTAATTTTGGGACCGGGCCGATCGGACGGAGGTAACGGATGCTCTCGCGTAGTTCCGTTGTGGTTGTGGTTGTGGTCGAGTGGTGGTTGCTAGTAGATCCAAAGTGGGCCCACTGGTCGGCGTCTTGTTGTTGATGAATACGAGGAGAGTAGGAGCCCCTCGTGATGCAGAAGCGGACACGCCAGCTCCCCAAGATCGGACGGACAGGAGAGCACGCGGACGTGGAGGAAGCCTCGCCGTCCGTGCCGTGCCGGTGCCTGCCGGAGGGAGATTTTACCAGATGCCGATGTGTTTCCGCTCGCGCTTGTTATCCGCACGTCCACCTCTCGTCTCGTCTCTCCTCCATGGCCATGGCTGCCTCCTCCCTTCTTCTTCTTCTTCTTCTTCCCCGGGGAGAGCGAGCTGCTGCCCTGAGCTGAGCTGAGATTCCTCCCTCCTCTGCTTCCTCCCCGCAGCTTCCCTAAGCTGACCTGCTACCTGGAGTGGACGCCGGCCATGGCGATGGGGGCGGTGCTCTCCTCCAGCAGGGCAGCCTTCCTCGCCTCCTCCTCTTCACCAGCAGCAGGTACACCACAGATTCTTCATTCCCCTCCTTCCAATTACTACGTACTCTCTTGGTTTTGGTTTTGGTTTTGGAATGAAATGAAATGAATCCACCAACTGCAACTAGTACACTAGTAGTAGATTATTATACTCCTATAACAACATACTGATACACACTTAGATAGATATGCTGAATTGACAGTTTCACACATCAAAAAAGGTCTTGCCCGCTTCTCTCACCTCTTCAGTAAACTACCCCTAGGCATCATCCGGTTCCGCTCCGTTCGGAGGATTTTCATGGGGAAAATTTTCTCTAGATGCATTCGGTTCGGTCCTCCGTTTTTATTTCCTCCAAACCGAATGAGCGTTGCATCGGCCGCTCCGCCTCAACGCTTGCCACCCATAACTGAATGATGAATCAATGCACCTAGTACTGACACCGAGTTAGCTGTGCGTTGTTTTCCCTTGAGATAAGATGCCTTGTGCACTTCTGTTGCCATTATGCCTAACCTTTATGCTCAACTGCTGCTCTTATGTGCATACATACACACAGGAAAGCAGCAGCAGCAGCAGCATGACACCGTGATGATGATCAACTACTCCTCCACGTCGTCGCCACGCACCAGGTGGCCGCTCTGCTCCCAGCTGATTGCCGGAGACAGAACCGGCCGGCATGTCGCCAGGAGCACCGCCGGGAACCAGCTCTCTGCCCACATTCAGCAGCCCCTGCTCAGCTCTTCCCCTTCGAGGCTCTGCAACAACAATGCAGGCCTGGTGAGGAGGAGGCTGCTGTCAAGGGTCGAGTGCTTCCTCCTCTCCTCCGACCCGGTCACCAGCGGGTGGCACAAACCCAAGAACCTCACCGTCACCGGTCTGGGTGACAGCACCAGCGTGCTGCAGCCCGAGTACCTGGCACCCGTCAGGAAGCGCGGGGACTGCCGGGCCGAGCAGTACGAGATGGCCGGGTCGCCCTCCGACGTCCCCGCCGACGCGGCTCTTCTGGTCGGAGACGCCAACAGCGGAGAGGCTGTCTCTGCTGCCCCGTGGTGGCAGCAGTTCCCCAGGCGCTGGACCATCGTCGTCCTCTGCTTCTTCTCCTTCCTGCTCTGCAACATGGACCGTGTGAGTTCCTCCTCTGTCACTGCCTCCTTACACAATGCTCGTTGTGCTGCTTAAGGCTGTTGCTGTTTTATTACTGCTGACAGCTTGCCGACTGAGTTCTGCCAGGTCAACATGAGCATCGCCATCCTGCCAATGTCGGCAGAGTTCGGCTGGAGCCCGGCAACCGTTGGCCTCATCCAGTCCTCTTTCTTCTGGGGTTACCTTCTCACTCAGGTACATTGCTGTAATTGTACCTAGAGCATTTTCTCTGCATTTGTTTCTTAGCGTCCGTGCACCTCCGTGTTGCAGTCACAGATGCTTGATTTTAGTTTCAGTTCCAACTAAAATGTACCATGGGCACCATCGTTGATGTCCTGTTTATCTGAAAAGACAGACACTTGATCTTGTGAACTTGTCCTGCAGATTCTTGGAGGCATTTGGGCTGACCGGTTCGGCGGCAAGGTGGTGCTTGGGTTCGGGGTTGTATGGTGGTCTATTGCCACGATTCTTACACCATTTGCTGCCAAGCTCGGCCTTCCGTTCCTACTTGTCGTGCGTGCTTTCATGGGGGTAGGCGAGGTAGATGTCTTCTGCTGCCACTCTACATCACTTTTATGCTAATCATCAAGTACTTCAGTGGAACTTCACATCTATATCACCTTCTTGAAATTAAATTATATCTGCGTTTCAACAGGGTGTTGCCATGCCGGCCATGAACAACATCCTCTCCAAATGGATCCCGGTTTCAGAGAGGAGCAGGTCCCTTGCACTGGTGTACAGTGGAATGTACCTTGGTTCAGTTACCGGCCTCGCCTTCTCGCCTTTCCTCATAAGCAAATTCGGCTGGCCTTCTGTTTTCTACGGATTCGGGTCCCTGGGAAGCATCTGGTTTACACTGTGGCAGCTCAAAGTAAGATATACTTACCAATTTTTTGGCACTAGTTTCTCACTTTCTGTTCTGCGGTGCTAGTTTCATACAACGTGTGTTCGTCAGCTTATTGCTGGTCTCTGTTCTTAATTAGGCGCGCAGCTCCCCGAGCGAAGATCCGGAAGTAACCGAGGACGAAAAGAGGCACATACTAGGTGGCAGTACCTTAAAGGAGCCTGTTAGCTCCATACCATGGAAGTTAATCCTGTCGAAGCCTGCGGTATGGGCTCTCATAGTGTCCCATTTTTGCCACAACTGGGGAACATTCATCCTCCTGACGTGGATGCCCACGTACTACAACCAGGTAATTTGATAGCGCAGAATGTTCGACATCCATCATTGCTCGTATATCAGACAAAGGACACCATGTCATGTCATGCTGTGCTCGCCGGACGGTTTTATCCAGGTTCTGAAGTTCAACCTCACCGAGTCCGGGCTTCTGTGCGTCTTGCCGTGGCTGACTATGGCCGTGTTTGCAAACGTTGGCGGCTGGATAGCTGACACACTCGTCGCGAAAGGGGTTTCGATAACAAATGTTCGCAAGGTAAGTTCAGTTTCAGTACCTTTTTAATTATTTCCTGTTGTGTGTGTGTCTGGGCAAAAGTTTGTTCTGCGCATAGTTGCCAATCTTGACATACTTGGCAACCTGTTCCCGTGCAGATCATGCAATCTATCGGTTTTCTTGGACCGGCCTTGTTCCTGACACTGCTGAGCAAAGTTCACACACCGGCCATGGCCGTGCTGTGTATGGCATGCAGTCAGGTTTGCACTTCTGATACTACAAGTAAATCTTGTGCTATATATAACCGCTTGCTGATATTTGTGTCCATCTTTTGGCAGGGGAGTGATGCCTTCTCCCAGTCTGGGCTGTACTCGAACCACCAGGATATAGGACCGCGCTACGCGGTAATGTCCTCGTGTGAATCCTCACTGTTCTTGTGTTCACTAGTTCTTCAGATCAGAAACTGGCTATTAGTTGCTTGTTTTGGCTTGCGATCCGATGAGAGAATGGGTCTGACTAGACGGTGTCCTGCAAAATTGCAGGGGGTGCTTCTTGGGCTGTCGAACACCGCCGGCGTGCTTGCAGGAGTTTTTGGTACTGCTGCCACTGGCTACATTCTTCAGAAAGGTAGAACCCCGTTTTTCTTTTTGCGGGGAATATGCAACCTGTATGAACTATATGTGCTAACTTCCTGCAATATATGTTGCTTGCAGGATCTTGGGACAGTGTGTTTCAGGTGGCTGTGCTGCTGTACATAGTAGGGACAGTGGTGTGGAACGTCTTTTCGACCGGAGAGAGGATCCTCGAATAAGCCGCGGGACGGACGCTCCTATGCGCCGCTATATGAAAAAAAAAATACCTGATTTTGCTGATGTCTGTCTTTTTTGGTGTACTCCTACAAGAAGTAAAGCTACCTTCCAGAGTGAGAGATACCCTAAGAAAAAACTCGCGTTTTTTTAGCAAGAGATACCAGTAGCTGCATTTGATGTTCGGGCCGCGGAAAGGGTGAAAGATCACACCGAAGCGCCGCACTTGATGTTTACACCGGGTTAAATTTTTAGCTGTGAAAGTCAAGATGCCAGGCTTGGGAGCCAAAGAATTCTCTGAAGCTGAAAGCTGCAGGTGCACACCTTGCACCAAACCCTAGCTTAGCACCTGTTTGTTCCTGGACAAGTCCAAGACTCCAAGCTACTTTCCCTGTTCCAGCTTTTGCAACAACTGAAGAATTCCACATGGTTGTTCTGCTATTTTCCTGATGAAACCGACGGGTTAACCGTGTTTTCGGCATTCATGTACTCCTAGCATTACACAAGCATTTTTTGGGAGAACAAAATTGTTTTTTGTTATTTTGCGGTATTTGTTGTTGTTGTTGTTATTATTACTGTTTCATGTGCCATGTATGACTACTATATACACATGACAATCACTTTTATTCATGAAGATGTCAATGTGGACAAGTGGTGGAGACACAACACAAAATGTTTTAAACATTTAAGTTTCCCTCAATTTTTTCCATTTCTTGAATGATTATTCCATACTACGAAGAAAAGAAAAGAGAAGGTGAAGTGGGGGAAGAAAAGATAAACCCTGCTTGCACCCAACCTCTCCAACCAATCATATGATAAAACTAATCTCCTTTTCGTTAGAGGTCGGCCTCAAACTAGCGACTGCTTGCCTACACCACCACCATCTATGGCTCAAAATACTTTATTAAGCAAAGTTGCTATTAAGGTATATGCCAAAATCCTTGGTGTACACGTGGAGAAATAGTATTGCAGTTGTTGTATATAGTCCTTTCACTATATGTACATTTTTTTCCCTTTTCATGCGAGAACAATTCTTGCCTGCCGACGACGACGACGTAGATGCCATTTGCAACGGAAACGGTTTAGAATTGGTATAATATTAGTAATGCAGGACAAACCTTTTATGCTGTTATACATCGAATGACCAGATGTGTGTTCTTTTGCACGAGGATGCTTTGAACTCGGTTGTTCCGTTACGCGCGATGGTCGGATCCGGTTGTGAGGTATATGAAACACTGTCATATTTTTTTTCCATCCAGGATAAGCAACGTTTGCGAGTAAAGGTCACATCCATCCTTGGTGCACACAAGGAGAAATAGTATTGCAAGTGTTTGTACATAGTATTTTCACTACACCTTTCCCTTTTCCGGCGAGAACAGCTCTTGACCACTGATGACGTAAATGCAATTTGAAACGGACATGAAATGGTTTAAACAACAACAACAACAACAACAACAACAACAACAACTCGTTATATATCGAATGATCAGAGTTTGATTGCACATGGATGCTTTGAGCTCTGTTGTTCCGTTACATGAGACGGTGCGACGAGGCCGCGAGGACGCATCATATTTTCATCTTCCCGAGTGCTGGGACCCGGCCATGGGTACATACTTTTGTAGTTTTTGTTATAGTTTTTTTTCTTGTTAAATGTAGTTCCTGTTGTTATAGTGGGAGGCATTTTGTATCGAGCGGCTAACCCCCAACTAATCGAGTAATCGGTTCCTTGCTCGCAATCTTGTATTTGAAGATGTCAATGCGGACGACAATGAGAGAAAACAACAATAATGAATTTTGTTTCCGAAGACATAAATGGGAAGCAATAATGGGTTTTGCAATATTTTAGGTTTCCCTCCACATTGCCATTTCTTGAATGAATCATTCATTATTGCATAATATACCAAAGGAAAGGAAAGGAAAGGAAAGGAAAGGAAATGAAAAGGAAAGGGAAGAGGAAAAATCGTGTCTTTTGTGCCGCTCCGTCCGTCTCCGTCCGTCCAAGCAATCGCCTCGCTTGACTTGCTTCGACTCCACCTCCGTCCTCCCCTCCGACCAAACCCCCCCAATGCCTCGCCGCGGCCGGCGATGGCCGACGCCCCGCCGCCCGCGCCTCCCGTGACCGCGCCGCGCCGACGCCCCCGCAGAGAGCCGTCGGAGCCCCGGAGCGAGAGCGACTGGGAGGGATCCAGCAGCAGGGAGGGCTCCCCGGGCGCCGACAGCGCCGACGGAGACGCCGTGCGCCGCGCCGCGCGCCGCTGGAGCGACGACCGGGCCGCGCGGATCTCGGGCACCGCCGCCGACGCCGGCCGGTGGCTCGGCGAGATCGAGCGCGACCGCGTGCGCCTCGTCCGGGACTGGGTCCAGGTCCAGATGGAGGCCGCGCGCGACCAGGGCGCCGACGGTGCCGACCCGCCGCACCCGCCCCCGTCGCCCGCCGCCGGCGCAGGCCCCCGGATCCGCGGCCGCCAGGCGAGGCTCGAGCTGGTCATGCGCCTCGCCGCCGACCGCCACGCCGAGCTGCAGCGCCTCTCCCTGCGCCGCGCCGTCTCCGGCTTCCCCCACCGCAACCGAATCCACGTGCGTCCGTCGCCCTCTACAAGCCGCCGGCCACTGTTCCATTAGCTGTAGCACGATTGCTCATCTCTTACCATTTTTCTAACCCCAATAGGCGCTGCTCCGGGGGAGGTTTCTGCGGAACGGCGGCTTGCCGGAGGAGGAGAGGAGGCAGCCGTCGGTCGCCGCCAGGGAGCTCGGCCAGCTCCGGCAGCGCCACCCCGTCTCCGGCCTGAGGTGCGTACTCACGCAGCAAGCTCCCTTCTTTATCCGTTCCTGCTGCTGCTGCCCATGCTTAGTGGATAATAGCAATAGCATTCCATTTATTTTCCTGGAAAGAATTTATGCAAGCGAAATTATTGATTGGGCTACCACAAATGGGTCATTGTCGGAACATTCCGTTGCTTTGGTTGGGGGAGGTCCATCTTGTGTATGGAGTGCCCATGCCATGCATCATTCTTAGTGGTTACTTGTACCGACTCTGATATCGCTACAGTCTGATCGTTCTGCTGATATTTGTCTCAATCAAGCGTATGCATGATGGGTGGAGTAATGGTGCTTATGCGATGCCCACGGATTTAATCATAAGCTTCCAATAACGGAGCAATCGATGATGTTAACCAGCGTTTACTCATCACTAAACTCGAAAATTTCTTTTTGCCCTGTTTCATGTTGAAATTAATGGTTACCTGAAAGATGCTACAATCTAAATCAAGTATGTGATTTTTTTTTCCTTTGTCTGAAGTGAAATGCTGTGATCTCATATGCGAGTTGGGGACCGATTTAGCCGTTGCGCTTATAATGTACTTGCATGAATGTTTTACTTTGAACTGAATAATAACTAGAGAAGGATTTTCGCTTCAGATTGGAGAATCTCGTGCGAGGTCAAGCAGCTAGCCGGTCGGATTCGTCTTCAGCTCAAACTGTCGAGCTCTCCACCATTGACCATTCTGAATCAAGCCGTACTGCTTCTTCTGAAGATACTCAGGACACACGTCAACAGGCAAACGATAATGTTGATCTTCAGCGAATTGGAGAGACAGCAATAGGGTCAGAGTATGGAAGCAATGCTCCTAGTATTGCTGAAGGTTTGTCCGAGCCTCATAGTCAGGAGGAGGGTTGGCAGGAAGATCTGGAGGTGGTGGATGGAAGAAGAGACTGGGATCAGTTTTCCCATGCTATTACTACTACTGGGGAAGGATCTGGAAGAAACTGGATTGAAAATGCGGACAGCAGTTCATCATCGTCTGATGAGAGGACAACAGAGGCCGGAGATCATCAAGGGGCCTCGTATCTTCTGGAAACAAGTGATGAGTCTACAATTAGTGATAATAATCTTCCTGAAGCACATGAAGAGCAGCTTGACAGTAATCATCTCCCCGAAGCGCTTGAAGGCAATAATCATCTCCAAGAAGCGCGTGGAGAGTGGAACGGGGAGGGTAATGACCCCGCAGAAGTGCGTGACGAGTGGCACAGTGAAGATCATTTTCCAGAAATAAATGAAGTGTGGCACGACGACGATGAGTCTAATGGGAGTGCGCATAACTGGCATGACGATCATTCAGAGCAACCCGTTGACCAGGAGTCTACGCTCGTCAGAAGAGCTAATACATTTACCCCTGGTGATGACGATAATGTGTACAGCACAGAACTAAGGGAGCTTCTAAGCAGGTTTTTATCTTTCTTTCTTGCATTAAGAGAAGCTCGGCACCAAAAGCGACTTAATATTCAGTACGTACGTATGTAGTCTAAATTAATGCTGATATATACATTGTTCAATAATTCTGCAGAAGGAGCGTTTCCAATCTTCTTGATAGCTCTTTCCGTGAAAACCTAGACCGGCTTATCCGGTCATACGTTGAACGGCAAGGTCGTGGTCCTCTCTCTTTGAATCTGCAAGGAACGCCTGCGGTAGCAGCAGCTACCCCTGACCAGCAGGAGCAAGATCAAGAAGAGCAGCGGCATGGAGATGACGACGAGGAACAGCAACTTCTTCGTGATGCCGCAAATGTTAGGCCTCGCTTAGTGATTCCACCTCCACCTATGCCTCCTCGTCAACCACTTTGGCATTCGGAGTTGCATCATAACAACTGGATGAGACAGAACATAAACCGTTCCGATATCGTGAGCTATTCTCTTTGACATTCTTATTACTGCACACAGTTTTATTCACTTTTTAATTTTTTTTGCTGCATTAAAAAATTTGGTAAAAGGGGGAAGTTCCTGTTAGATATTCATATCAACCAACTATCCCAAAGACCGATTTGTTAGCAAATGTTAGGCACCTGTGGAAGCTGTGCTTCGAACATGGGTGGGCGAGCTCACAGGCATGCGCTCTAGCCAACCGAGCCCTGCTCGGTTCTCGTTTGCATTAATTTGGACTATTTTATTTGTTGGCATTTAAAAACGTGTTTAAAGGGGGAAGTTCCGTCCCTTGACTGTACATTTTGTTTAGGTAGAAACGAGGCACCTGCAGAGGCTGCGCCTTGGACGCGGGTGGGCGAGCTTACAGGCATGCGCTCTAGCCAGCCGAGCACCGCTCGGTTCTTGTTTGCTTTAATTTGGACTAGTTTGTTATTATAGATAATCGGATTTACAATAACTTCCCTTCTTTGTGAGATTGATGGTAAAACATTTTAAGTTTTTTTAGGGAGGTTTTGCAGGCTATATATCAAAAGCTATTCTTGTGGTTTGCTTATGCAGGAATGGGAGGCTATTAATGATTTGAGGGCTGATATGGCTAGACTTCAGCAAGGTATGGGTCATATGCAAAGGATGTTGGAAGCTTGCATGGATATGCAGCTTGAGTTACAGCGTTCTGTGAGGCAGGAAGTTTCAGCGGCCTTGAATCGCTTCATCGGGGAGCAAGGTTAGTGACTCCTGTTTTCGACATAAACTCTTATGGTGTGGATCCTGTGCTAAGTTTAGAAAGGAAGACATAGCCTGGGCATGCTGGGTCTGCTCTTATACTTATACGACGATTGTACCTTGAATGTCGATGTATTTGGTGTCTCAGGGGAACCCAAGGAGACCATCGACGATGGATCGAAATGGATGAATGTGAGGAAAGGCACTTGCTGTGTATGCTGTGACACTCCGATCGACTCTCTTCTGTACAGGTTGGTTTCCTATCCATTATTATTAGGGTGCAAGCTGTTGAAACACATGATTGCCTATTATTATCCGGTAGTGCTGAGCATGATATTTTTCCTTGGGTGGCGCAGATGTGGGCACATGTGCACGTGCTCGAAATGCGCGAACGAGTTGGTTCGAAGCGGAGGGAAGTGTCCGCTGTGCCGCGCACCCATTATTGAGGTGATCCGAGCTTACTTCATCATGTAACTAGATGGTACGTAGAATATACAGGGAGGAAAGGAAGAAGAAAGGCGATGGAAGCTTTCTCTTGCAGCAAAGGATAATATAACCGGGACTATGATATGATGATGATGATGATGATTGATTGTTCGATTTTTTTGGACACATTGGTTGGTTGGTTGGTGTGTGGGTGTGTGTGTATAATCCTTGGTCTCGCCAATGTGTCGGTTTTCCCCCCCTCCTCCTCTGATGTAGTGTAAGTATATGTGTTTCTTGGGTGGTCTTCACTGATTTATTCATGGGTTTTTTCTTCTTCTTCTTACAAACAAAGTTGACCCGGTGAGATTGCTCAGCCCTCTCGAAACAATGATTGATGCCTTACATAACATGGTCCTAATAATCGGGCTGAGATGAAATGAAATTCATATTTGGATGAAGGACACCCGTGCACTGTCAGGAAAGGTTCATCGTTGAATTTTGCACCACTCAATAACAAGAGGTTTGCAAAACTGGAATTTTAGGGAAGTTTCTTTGTTTACTTTACAACCATAAATAATACTTCCTCCGTCCCAAAATAACTGACTCAAAAATTACTCAATTTTGTACTAACTTTAGTACAAAGTTGAGTCACTTTTGAGTCACTTATTTTGGGACGTAGGGAGTATGTAAGTACCAGGTATTCTAGGAAAGAAGTTTCCCATTTTTCTTTCTCTATTTTTGTGTTTTAGAATCATGCGAACCAAAGGATGTTGTGACTCATGAGATGATAAATTAAAAATTATGTTGTTTGAGATGGTGAATCAAAATGATTTGCAGCTGTGTACGCGCAAGAGTATGTCCAGCCGGTGCCCTATCCCACTCTTCGAATTCAAAGACCAAAAAAAACGACGGTTCGACATTTTTTTGAGGTGAAATGAAATTCATAATTTGGATGGAGAAGAAACATGGTCCTATAATTGTGCTTTCTCAGGATGAATAAGATTTATGGTTTGAATTTTGTACGACTCAATAATTAGAGGTGGCAGTACAACTGGGCCTTTTTATCTTTCTCTTTTTTTTGCGGGTGACCTTTTTATCTTTCTTGAAACGAAGGGTCTGTTCATTTGTTTTGGTTTGCAAAATTGAAAGTATTTCCTGCTCTTTATTTTGCACGCAATTTCAAAATAGAATTTCCGCACAACAATATATGCAACCCATCTTTGAGGTGGTATTGTATAGACCTTAATTATCAGTGAAATAAACTTATCTCTGGAAATGGTAATTCACTTATTGTTCTGGTTCGGATTAAGGACAAAAATGGCTCTGTAAAATAAATGCTCAAGAGAAGCTTATATTATCCTTTGTATATTTTATAAAAAAAATGACTATTTTATACTATCCTCTTTCAGGACCACCAAGAAATAGTAGAGTTTAGAGTTTTGCTTGGATGGAAATCTATCGATATATATTTCAGATCGATTTTCAACATCAGTTACGTTAAGGCACCATTCTACTTGAAGAAACATGTTGACAAGGAGAAATCTCTTTATCTAATCAAGTGTACTCCCTCCGTCCTGGTTTATTCGGCCCGTAAGCAATATAAGGACGCCCCTTATTCTAAATCCCCTCCTCGATTAGCGCTAAAAAAAGTTAGTTGTGCCCTTAAATTAATTGCACGCTTTCAAAGTCACTTTCATTTTCTTCTGAATATCCATCGATCCACATTACCGGTTTGGTGCATACCTTAAACCCTAAATTTTTTATATTAAACTTTTTTATTTTCTCACCACTAAATAAATAGTCTTGTTTATTGTTGTTGGTTTAAATACGATTTTTTGTATGTGAAGATACATGTTATTTGAATCATGCTATAGCACATGCTATCTATTAACATTAAACAATACTTTTTATTAACAATTTCTCTAAGCTGGAAATATTTTTTTCTTGATATTAATTGTAACTTGGAATATTGAAGTAAATCTTCTAATAATTTAGAAATGAACTTATGCCATTTGAACATGTTTATAAATGCCATTTAATGTCTGATAACATTTTTATAAGTAGTTGCATATAGATGTCTAGATATCATGGTAGAGGCATCTAGGGTGCATGAGTCTCACAATACTAAACCTTTTTTTTATTTTCTCACCACCAAATAAATGAACTTTTTTCATCAACAGTGGTGGAGCCAGGAATCAGAGACCAAGGAACACAAAAAACCACACAAGTAGTTAATCCTTTTTTTTATTTTTCTTACATTTGGAGAAAAAGAAGGATGGTATCATCTCCTACCTCTGCCAGGCGGGCCCCACCCCTCGGTGACCGACGGGCAGTAAAAAAAAAAAAGCTTCACTTCCTCCAGGCTCCCTCCAGCACACGAGTGGAGTGGCGAGCCATGGCGACTCCTGCCGCCGCTTCGCCTCCGCCGCCATACTCCGACGCGACCTCCGACTCCGGCTCCGACTCCGACGGGTTCGTGTTCCTGCACCCTCCTCCCTCCCCGGTCCTCCAGCCCGTAGATAGATTAGATTAGATTCGAAAAAATAGATCTTTGATGCGTCTGCGTCGGCGGCTGCAGGTCCGGCGACAGCGAGGAGGCATCTCCGATCGTGTGGGATTCACAAGGTACCTACTTTCCCCCCTCCCTGCTTTTCCCACAATCTTCTGTACCTAACGGGATTCCCGATTCAGTTTAACCTCATATCAATCTGCTAAATTTCAGTTTAACTTCATAATATCAATCTGCTAAAAATTTTCAGTTTAACTTCATAATATCAATCATTCTTTAGATAAGATGATGATGCAAAGTTCTTCACTACTCTAGTTGATGGATGGATGGATGATGCATTCACTGTGACAGTGGGGAGGATATCTGTTGGTGACAGTGAGGAGGATACCTGTTTCCCCTCTGCATTTTACTCTACTTCATAGCAGCACATACATTCTTTGCACCCCAACCCACTCATTGTAAATGTGTGGTGGTGAGGAGATTGGTTTTCTCCCTAGATCCGACTCCTGACCGCGATATTTCTATGGTTTCGCTCCCACTTCGTCATTGTTGCCCATGTTTCTGTGCAGATTTACGCACCCGCGCAGAGCGTAACGAGGAGCAGCTGCTGGCCGCCATGTCGGTCGATCCTCGCCGCCTTCCAGCTCTCAACCATCTGCTCCTTGAGGTGTACGCCGTGCTGCGCCCCAAGCCCGCCGACTACGAGCAGCGCAACGCCTTGGTTGACGTCTTCAACAAGATGGCAACCAGAATCTTTGGTACTAAGAGGATGATGATATATATGCTTTACCTTTCTTACTGATAATTTAGTCACTGGATAGCATGACCAACTTCCCGCAGAAAAGAGAAAGATAATGTTTACTCTCTTCCAGTAATAGTGTTCATCATCGGCTATGCTCTTTGTATTTTTCGAATGCTCTCGTTACTCGTCACTGTAATTTGCTTACTTATAGCACTTGTCACTGTTAGAAAGAAAGGTGCATAAGCACAGTTTATATGGTGCTGTTAGGCAATAGATAATGTCACAGGCTCGCATTTTAAACCTTCTACTAGGGTGACATCACCACAGACCGATATTGATATCGATATGTTCCACCATATAGTTTAGCAGGTGGTGTTCTGATTATTGCTTGCCCATTTGTCTCTTGCATGCATGCTGATTTGACCCCCCCTCTTAACAAATCGTTGCAGGTAACGACAATGGGTTCCCAGTCGTGCAGGCATTTGGGTCATTCACAATGGACTTATTTACCCCGAAAAGTGACCTGGATCTCTCTGTCAACTTTAGTGCAGAGATCGAGGATCAGTGTCCTCGCAAGAAAAAGATGAAAGTTGTCAGGAAATTCGCCAAAGTTCTGTACTCCCTTCAAAGTAACTACTACTTCCTTGAGCTGAACATTTTCACGCTAGTCTCCTGTGCGTCCATTCATCGGCTATAAACTTTCAAGCTCTTCACTCTGCATTCTTGTGTGGTTTTATCTTCATCAACGCAAGTACCACCCACTCTTATTGAGAAAAGAACTTGATACTGAGAACTCTGTAGAATGCTTATATGTACGTACCAAATCTTCAAGTGGCCTCAAAATCTCATAAAAGGGGAGTTACAGTTTGGGGCTTGACAACATAGCTTGTTTTTTGTCGTACCATGTTGTTTTACCATAGTTTGTTCAGAGTTTTGTCAAGAGTATAGATAAAAGAAACCACCTTATATTGTCAATTTCAGGGGACGGGATTTACTGTGGAGTTTTACCTGTTGTAAGTGCTAAGGTGCCTATTGTGAATGTTATTGATCGGGGAACTGGCATCGAGTGTGATATCACGGTTGAAAACAAAGATGGCATGACAAGATCGATGATCGTCAAATTGATTTCTTCACTTGATGAAAGGTTTCAGATACTAAGTTACCTGGTAATGTATCTTCATTTGATCATTTTCCTATGTGTAACGTACCAATGGTTGTTGGTTATTCTGAAGCTATGTGACAACTGTAACTCTTGGTTTTTCTGTTTATGCTGCAGGTTAAGACCTGGGCTAAGATACATGGTGTGAATAGCCCGACAGCGCAGACAATGAGCTCAATGTCAATCATTTCCTTGGTTGCTTTCCATTTGCAGGTACCAAGAATGTATTGATTTTAGGTTCTATTATTAACATCACAAGTAATTAAACCTCCTGTCTCTGGTTTGTTTTGACTAGTGACTATTGACCAATCACCGCATATCTGGACTAAGATTTCCCTTTTCCTAACTTCATAGTAGTGAGAGATAGCTCAGTAGTCTAGGTGTTTAATACTTCTTTGATTTGTTTATCTAATTAGAAGTTAAATTTTCTTACTAGTTTACAATGTGCAGCGCAGACCCGCCGTCCTCCAATATTGCCTGCGTACTCTGCTTTATTAAAAGGTTTATTTTATTACCTTTTCTTCTGCCACTGTATTTACCCAGAAAAGATGATGAGATAACTATCCTGTTTTTGGCCCTTGCAGATGGTTCAGATTATGCTAGTGTTGAGAAGAACATCTTGATCTTTAAGGGGTTTGGAAGCACAAACAAAGAATCGGTAGCTGAACTTTTTGTAACATTAATGAGTAAGGTGAGTAATTTTAGTCTTCACTTTCTATTCATTTTTGCAGTGTAAATTATGTTGACAGTTAAATAATACAGTACGTTATAACGACACATTTAGTTAAATTATTTTAGAATCCCACATTATATATCGCCTGACCTCGACCTTGTGTCCATCGCTGATAATGCTTACTGACAATAAATGACAAGTTTGGTTTTTTGTTGTGCAGCTACTATCAGTGGAGAGTTTATGGGAGCATGGGCTCTGCGCTAGCAATTTCGAAGCATCGTGGATCTCCAAGACCTGGAAGAAAGGTGTTGGTAATCTAAGTGTAGGTGTTCTGCACATTGACTAGTACAGTAGTTGTACCAAACAGAATGCCAGGCTCACTGTGTGCATATCATGTAGGTCGAGGACTTCTTGGACCGGTCACAGAATTTCGCAAGGGCGGTAGGGAAGACGCAGATGCAGAAGATCTGTGGGTGCCTTGTAGACTGCGCTTCGAACCTGACAGATTTCATGAAGGGCCACATGGACGCGTCGAAGCTCAAGACCCACCTGTTTGGGCGCCTGAACCCCGACGATCTGGTCAGCAGGCCTCGTCCGAGGCATGGCAAGAGGAAACTTAGTCCGGAGGGCAGACGCGTGATCCAACAAAGAACAAAGCGCGCTGTGCAGCATGAGGAACCAGCGCACGAAGCTAACGCTGCTTCTCCTGCTGCCACGGTCATGCCTCCCGTTGGACATTGTCGATCCCCGGGCATCCAGTCTGGTGGTGCTCAGTTTGCATGCAAGCCATGGTGGCCCTTTAGGATTGTTCCTTCGGGATTTGGCTATGGGTTATCTGTTCGGTTGCCTCAGAGAGCCCCCCACCCTGGCCCGGGAATATTGGGGCGAGCCCCGGGTGATCTGATACGACCGAATAGTGGAATTCAGCTGCTGCCGCAGCAAGGCCCGCTTCTCCCGATGCCATTGCGGGAAACGTCTGTTGGTACGCATCGCCCGGGCAGCGGTGTAGATGAGCAGCTCCATCCAGCGCAGTGAGCAGAGGGTTGTTGTTTGCGCATATGCTTTTGGAGCTGTGCTGACTGCCAAGCCAAGCCTGTATTGGTATGTATCCTTGGTGTCATTGTAAATGCCCTTTGGTTGAAGAAAAACTGAAGCTCCCTGCTCAACTAGACTCGCTCATCTTTTGCCACATACTAGTAACTATCATCAACTGCCGTTTCGGTTTTGCAACTTTGGCATATAACTTGCACACACAGAATATTGCAACTTTTGACATATACAGTAGTAACTATCATCAAGCACACGCACAACAATTTCCTCCTAGAGCAAATCTATGAATCCATGAGCAAGCAAGGACATATTCAAATCGAGGCAGAACATCAGTTTTCGGAGTCTTTATGGGCTGTGCCTAGTGTTTAGATGCGGGAATGTGGCGAGTATAAGTGACATTTTCGAGGGAGAGAGGCAGGATGATAAGGTTTTGGCCAGCCCATGTGTATTTTGAGACCCTCCCAGATGCTATAGGATTCGCGGGTTTGGTGGGTTTTGGGTGCGGGTGGTCCTGGAACATGTTTGCACCCGTGAAACCCAGTGGGTTTTAATGTTGGGATAAGTATATTTTTCGTCCTCGAACTCTCGCAAAAGTATAGAAATCGTCCCTCAACTCCAGAACCACCAAAACTCAGTCACTCAACTATCAAAACTGCATAGTTTTCGTCCCTCGGGCGGTTTTAGTACGCTGTGAAAAGTAACTCGATGAACAGTAAAAAAAAGAAGCAAAAAAGTAAAAAAAAATGAAATTTTACAGCATCGAAGATACTCTGGTGCGCAAGACCTGTGCAAAATTTCGTGCTGTTTCTACATTCGAGCAGCTCGTGGCAAAGAAAACACTATAAATATGTACGTCGGTGAACAATAAATAAATAAAAATAGCAAAAAGAATCAAAAAACATGAAACTTTTTGGCATCAAAGATGCTCAGGTACGCAAGATGCGTGCAAAATTTTGTGATCATACAACATACGAGGAGCTCTAGAAAAAAAAACACAATTTTGAAAATAAATAAATCTGAACCAAATTTTGTTTTTTTCCACGAGTTTGTACAATCTCCAAACACCAAAAAAAATTGCACGCACGTTACGCACCTAAGCCTCTTTGATGCCAAAAAAAGTTCAGTTTTTTTTTTCAAATATGTTGCTATTTTTTTATGAATTTACTGTTCATCGTCGTATATATTTACAGTTTTTATTTGCCACGAGCTGCTCGAATGTCGAAACACCATAAAATTTTGCACGCGTATTGCGCACTAGAGTATCTTCAATGTTGTAAAATTTCAGATTTTTTTAAATCTTTTTGCTATTTTTTTCGATTGTACTGTTTACAGTGTACTAAAACCGCCCGAGGGACGAAAACTATCGGGTTTTGATAGTTGAGTGACTGAGTTTTGGTGGTTTTGGAGTTAAGGGACGATTTTTATACTTTGGCGAGAGTTCGAGGACGAAAAATATACTTATCCCTTTAATGTTTACCAAGCAGTAGCAACCCTACGAGAATATAAATTGGCTCATCTCCGTTCCCTAATATAATAGGGTAAAAACCCGTGGATACTGCATGCTGCATGTTAGAACTTAGATTTGGCTCTCCTAACTTATGGTACTTATTTTATTTGCTTATCCAATTAGAAGTTTGAATCTTCCGAAAATGTGTAAGGGTGGACTCCCTTGTTATCTCCTGGCCATTGTCTCCACTGAGCCGATCGCGCATGGTATTCC
>LR738716.1:3889550-3902758 GCA_902687465.1 Secale cereale
CCCCCCTCCCTAGAAATGCCTAGAGCTCGACCAATTCTTGCATTCTCGCAGGCATCCGACAAAATGAAATAACAAGAACACATATGCTGGCCGATGTACCATGGCAGACGTTTGATAGCAGGCCCCAGTTTTGACACACGAGCTGCCATTGAATTTCTAGTGCTCCCAATCTTCATATGGTCCCATGCTCTAATTTTTGAAAAATCGAATTTAAATGTGACAAAGAATTCTGATTCTTTTTTCATGTTTTTAATGTTCTCAAGACATGTATATGTTTCTCCTACAAAATTCAAATCTACAATCAATACAAATTGATTAAGAAAAAGGACAAATCTGATGTGAATAGTGTTGCTTTTTTTTTTGCTTTTGTCTTTTTTGTGATGCAGCGCGCCCGTTTGGGCCGGCCCATGTCTGGGCGGCCTGTTTTCTATTTTCATTTTTTCTCTTTTAAATAATTTGGGACTTCAAACAAGTTCAGTAAATTAATAAAAATAAAATTTTGAAAAAAAACTTAGTAAATAAAAAAAATGTTTGCGATTTTTTAAAAAGTGTTTTATTATTCAAAAAATGTTCAAAATTCTGAAAACAAATATTCGGGAAATCTAAAATTGTTCACGAATTTTTAATAAGTTCGTCTATAAAAAAATGTTAATGAAATTGAAAAAAATTTCGCCAATTTTAAAAATGTTATGAATGGAAAAATATCCTAAAAATTCAAAAACTGTTCGTGACATGCAAAATAGTTTACTCGCTAATAAAATGTTCGCGGATTCAAAAAAATGATCATGTATTTAACAAAATGTCCATTAAATCAAAAAGATGTTTGTTAAATCAAAACAATGTTTTTGAATTTCAAAAATTGTCCCACCAATTTCCCAAAAAATGTTCATTGATTCTAGAAATGTTCGCCGATCAAATAATTTATTTGGAAAATATTCAAAATAAATAAATAAATGTTTGCAAATAGTATAAAATGTTCATGAATTTGAAACATGTTCGTGATTTCAACTTCATGATTTCACAAAATTAAGAGTTATAGTGTATCTCGGTAATGCAGCAACCTATGGTCATGCCCATTGGAGATTATGTTTTTTTCCTCCCGTTGCAATGCACGAGTCTTTTTGCTAGGTATTGGAAAGTCGAATTTAAATGCAAAAAAAAAGTTCTGATTTTTGTGTGTGAATGTTCTCAAGACATCTATATGTTATTCCTGGAAAATTCAAATCTAAAATCAAAATAAATTATATAAACAAAAGTTCAAATATGATGTGAATAGTTTTCCTTTTGATTTTATCTTTTTGTGACACTATTCATGCTGGATTTTTTTCATTTTTGTTTCTATATGTGCATTTCGAATTTGGATTTGAACTTTTTAGCGAATTTGTTTGAATTTTTTTAAAACATACAAATGTGACTTTGTGGACTTTGTAACATGAAATCAAGATGCTTGTTGACTCGGCCAGTTTATATGAATTAACGTGATGTTTTGTGGTGCAATTTAATTCATATAAACTGTTTAGATTCAAAATGGATGAGGAGATAACTATCTTGTTTTTAGACCTTATAGATGGTTTAGATTTTGTAAGTGTTAAGAAAAACATATTTATTTTAAAGGGTTTGGGAGTACGAACATGCGGGCCAGACTCTGTCTGGGCTGAGACATGAGCCACAGCCGGTGGACATCCGAGTCTGACCCGATTCACTTCCTACTCCGAAGCAATCTAATCCGGTCATTAAATGTGACGTCGATTATCGTTCCAGTCCCCATCCCCATTAGGAGGCACTGATTTGAAATATGTTGCGGCTAATTTTTTATAGTAAACATTTTTATTTTCTCACCACTAAATAAATATATGTCAATTTCTTATTGATACATATTTTGATAGAAACTTATTACCATTATTATTGTTTGTTGATTTAATTTTTTTTTAAGATGCATGTTACTTTGATTCATAATATGGCACATGCTATCTATTATCACCGAATAATATTTTTCATAAGAAATGCTCTATGCTAGGACTATTTTTTTCTTCATGATAATTGTAACTAAGAGTATTGAAGTAAATTATGTCATGTAATGTATTATAACATGGTTATAACTAGATTTCTATATATGTTGCTAGAATTGTCTAGGGCGCATGGGTCTTACAATACAAATATCCTGGCAAAGATTATCAAGAGTAGGTACAAGATTATTACTCAAAAAATAGTTGAGCCTTTCTTGGTTCAAATGTGCTTTATCGATTAGTCATCGACAGTCGCAGAGCCTGGAATTAGAACCCAAGGGAACCACACAAGTAGTAATTCCTTTTTTGTTTCTTACATCAAAGTAAAATGGATGCGGGAAATCCTCCTAGCTTACTCTTCAAATTTAAAATGCGATGACAATGACCAAAACCACAGCTCCAGCCGAATCAATCCCACTATGAAAAAAAAGATCGAGGACTCAAATAAATCTCCTCCATTGTTCAACTTTTGTCTAGACCCGGAGAGGTACTCGGCAGGTACCTGCCTCTCACGACCACCCGAAATTTACCGTGGCTCTCTTCTAGGCAAAGAATATGGCTGCTGCAAATATAAAACCTTTGCAAATATGATCGTTGGAAAATTAGCCGTTCAAAAGCGAGACATAGTTATTAAAAATAAAGATACTAGCAATTACAAAGATCGACGGTAAGATTTTGGGTGCTAGAGGTGGAGGTGCGGCCGAGCAGGAGGTAAAGATCGACGGCCCATTTATTAATTTGTCGCATGGTCAGGTTATGCAAGCTTACTCTTCTCATGTATGTATTGACTAGAATAATATATGGCTGTTGCAAATATGTCTCTTAGAACTTTAGCCGTACATAGGCCAGAAAAAATGCCATTGCAAGTATAAACATTTCAAATATGACCATTAAAAGACATAGCCGTTAGAGACATTGTGATTACACTAAAGAAGACAATGATTAAAAATAGATAGCAATTACAAATTTCAACGGTTACAAGAAATTAATAAAAGTTTGAGAATTCCGTTGAAACCGTGGTAAAAAGGGAGAAGGCTACTCAAATATTGGTATAAGAATTTGAGAAGTCAAATTTGAAGTGTTTGCTGGACACCACACAACAAAATTTTGAAGAGTCTTCAGCCTCTTTTTTCCCATTCCTACCTCTATCAAGCGCGCCCCATTTCTCGGTGATGGGCACAGTAAAGAAAGGAAGAAAGCTCTAGCTTCACTTTCAGCACATGGAGCCATGGCCACTCCTGCCACTTGGTCTCCACTCCGGTGAATTGAAATGATCTGCGGTCATGTAGTACAAGAGCAAGTCCAACTGGTGCCCTATCCTAGTCTTTGAATGCAAAGTTCAAGGTTTCTGACAAACATCACCGCCCCTACCAGTACCCTATCCCGCTTGAAAAAATTATGGATTCACCGGATGTCGTCCACCGCTCTCCTTTCATCTACTCCCTCAGTTCGGATTTACTCGTCATGGTTTTAGTTTAAAGGTGTTAATAGACATGGGTGTTTACACTGTAAAGTGTAACCTCAATATCCCTCTCTCTTCCTCACGCATGTGATCTTAAAATGAGAAGTAACGGTCTTAATTAAGTAGCATGTTTACTACTATAAACGTATGTATCCTCTAAACAACCGGCCACCGTCTTTGATCAATAAATACCACACGGCTCTCCTTGTTGAACAGTAGGAACACTTCAATCTTGTATATGGTATATACAGAGCCAACCGCTTCCCTATCATCTATCTAAGGAAAAAACATATAGACACCTCATGCCATGGCCGCCTCCAACTCGGCAGCCATCATCCTCAACCTCGGCCCACCTCCAATCGAAATATTGACAAGGGAGAATTACCTCCTCTGGAAGGCTCACGCTACTAGAAAAAAACCCTAGCAGTAGCGCGGGTATTTTGTCAATCAGTAGCGCGGGACGCCGCGCTACAGCTAACATGTAGCAGTAGCACGTGTCATCCAACTTTACTGATATACATGGCTAGCAGTAGCGAGCTTTATCGCAACGCGCTGTTGCTAATATCTGCAACGCTTTTTAGAAGGAAGCGCTACTGGTAAGGGAGCGCTACTGCTAACTTTAATCCCCTCGCTACTGCTAGTTTTTTTTTTGCATATTTGTTTTGTATTTGAACAGGCTTTATACAATGATCTTTAGCATATCATACACATACAAATGTAATCATAACATATACATACAAATAGTCTCATCAAATCATGTCATCATCATAATCATCATCCAACACAAAGTGGTCTCTCGTCATCATCTAAAAAATAGCGATACAAGTCTCGATTACTTGCAACTACATCGTCATCCATCTAAACAATGATATATGCGAGAAGAGCTATTACTATGAGTGAGAGCGGAACTATGCAGTACATGAGTTCGTATCCCTCTCTCGCATTAACATGAACCTAAACTAACTACTGCCTCTCGCTTGGAAACCGGAAACCGGTACACCTGGGCCTGACACTCCGGCCACTCGTCGTATATATACTCCTGGCGTAGCACTTCTTCGCCATCGATGATCTATGCACCTGCATCGTCACATGAGTCGATGCTATGCAACATATATAGTTGAGCAATAGAAAAAGACAAGAGACAGACTTGGCAAAAATAGAAGCAACATATCATAAGCATAAATAACAAAGTTGATCGTACCCAAAATGCCCTAACTAGAGTTATCGTCGCTAGTCGAGGAGGACGGTTTAATTACATCACAAATAAAGTTTCGTCGTGCATAACTCAAAGTTTCGTCATACAGAAAGTATGGACTAAACGGACACATTGTCATATATCGACAATCACTCCAACATGTAGCGCCATCCATCCAAGTCAGGGAGATAGTCCCCGAGCTTAGTGAAAGGCTTCAGGTCGAGACGCTGAGCGGCTACGCGTGTTCGGACGTCTTCCCGCGACATTTGTCCTTCTTCGTAGAACATCCCTGTTTTTTCGACGACCTCCTTCATGATGATTTGGGCAAGTTCGCGCTGGATGTGATAGAACTCAGTTCGAAGTCGATGATCCTCGATATCTCCTAAGTTCTTTGCCCATTGTAGAATATGGGCATCGCGGGATCTAGGTGACATGCGAAGGTTCTGGTGATCCCGTCTGTACTCCAGCATGTGGTGTATGACATAAAATTCATCATTAAGAGAATCACTCGGTTGCTGGATGCAGCATAAGTCGGTCTTATGGCCGAAGGCGGGCCTGCCGTCCCTTCTCTTCTTGTCCTTGACCTCTCCACCCCGTGCGTCGTAGTAAAACATAGCACTGTCGAGAACAGACTTGATGTGGGTGTAATCCTTTTTGTTAATGTTCTTCGACGAGTCCAAGTAAAGAGCATGGGAGTATCGGGGGTAGAGGATGATGAGGACGACGCGCCCGCCGCTGCGCAAAATAAGTACACCTCAAATTAATTAGCCTCCACCGTGCAAATGAATGATTGAAATCGAAGGAAGGATATCCGCGCGGATGACTTACAGGGGATGATAAGGCACGAGAATCGCCTCTTTGTCCTTATTGACGAGCATGAAATTGGCAATGTATTCCTTCGCGTATTCACGGTGCTCTGCGCAGACTCCCAAGAAGCCCTCGTGCATGAAGTACGGATCAACGACACAGATATGAGGTATCCGCTCAACCCCGATGAGGTAGTTCATGTGCAAGGCATAAATGCGGACAAACATAAAATCCAGCTTCTTCTAGTTAAAGTTAAATATGCGATGATTTGTTCTCTTTTTTGGGGAGGGAGGGGGGGAGCCTTTGCCACCTTGGAAAATATTAACACGTTTAGATATATGCACTGTTTTTTTAATAGTAGTAACCCTATGTGGTATCATCCTACTCTCAATGAAGAGCCACATCCAATTTTGTTTTTGAGAGAATGCTATCATGGCTTGCATTATTAACCAAATACTCCCTCCGTCCGGAAATACTTGTCATCAAAATGAATAAAAAGGGATGTATCTAGATGTATTTTAGTTCTAGATACATCCATTTTTGTCCATTTTGATGACAAGTATTTTCGGACGGAGGGAGTAACATTTACATCCCCACTTAACAGAAATACAATAAAATTTGACGGGTCCTCTACTTAAACATCTCCTTGAGACCAGATTGATGAGGGTGCTAAATATATATTACTTAACTAAAAAAAAGTATTACAGCCGCAGTATAAGGGGGCGTTTCGTTGGATGGCTATATATCCCTCAGGTGATTAGATGGTTAGGGATAGCCACTTTGTAGATGGTTGCCAGATGATAGGTTTAAGGATGACCAGGGAGATGGGCAGCCAAGATTATGCGAATATCCCTCATAACGTGGTTGAACACATCTGCAAAAATATGGCAGATACTTCAAAAAAAAAACTGTATTGGGATTCTGCTATAAGGGAGAAATGTTGTCCTCATACATACCGGTACAACAAAGAAAAGAATCTTGGAATTCTGTGTGCCATACAAATCAATGACTTTCTTGCTAATTTTATGACCATCTATGAATCCATCCATGAGCAAGCAAGGACATACAAAAACATGTGACACGTCAAGTCTCTCAAAAAAGCTGGGGATGCCCGAACCCCGCAAACCCTTTCTTCATAATACTCACCAAATTAAATCCCTGTTCACAAAATGGTGGTATTTTCTATGACAATGATAATCATCCTAGGGGCGGTACGCGTGTCAATTTGGAATTAAACAACCTTAATGACCCTTTCTTCAATTTAGAAGAGAGAAGGCTATTGATGCAGAACAAACCACCGAAATTTGATTGATGCAATCATACCGTGATCAGTCTACATTGTTACACGGTGATTTCGATTTCTCACACGCACACAGGACCAGACTACCTTGCAGGGTTTATGTATTTGCTCGCCTTGAAATGGCCGTTTTGTGTTTACTACGATAGGAAATCTTGATCTGCTGCGCACGAAAACCCCTCTTGTGTTGTACCATGACAAGCTTGGTTTGCGACTCACATGCCGCTGAAGCTTTCTTCTGCTCCGGTCTTCCTAACCTCTTCCTCCTCATTGCGCAACAGCTCTTGTGCTTACTCAGCACACAACATCCAGCCATTTTGATTTTGAAGCATCGGATCAAGGCACACAAGGCTCATGACAGTAGCATTTTAGTCAGTGGAAAACGACACATCATTGCCAATATCATTGCCATAAGCTTTCCTCTCCAGTCTTGCCACCTCTTCCTCATTGCGCAACTGCTCCTGCTCAGGCGACACCCCACCATTTTGAAGCAGCCGCAACACGGACACAGGGCTCATGGCAGGATCATTTTCATCAGCAGAAAATGATACCATTCAAACATTATCGCTGTGCAGTTACAATTATATTTAGCTTCCTTATAAAATAGTCAATTTTTTTTATTATACATGACTAAGAACTTGTAGCGTGGGAGCCAAAACCGCCTCAGTGTAAGAGCGCGACCTTGAAGTCAGGAGCAATCTCAAGAGCGGGACGAGGTCCGGAGGGCATCCATGTCGAGCATGACCTCCGCATGCACACCGAGACATGAGTCTATGGATCCGAACGCATGTATGGAGTATGGACGCAAGTAGCTGCGTCATGCATACAACTCTACTACGTACGTACTCCCTCCGTTCGGAATTACTTGTCTCGAAAATGAATGTATCTAGAACTAAAATACGTCTAGATACATCCATTTCTGCGACAAGTAATTCCGAACGGAGGGAGTACTAGTCTACTGCTTAATCAATTGGCCAATTCCTCTAGAATAGTGACTTAACCACGTGAACAAATGTTTACTTGACCGAATGCATCCATAAATATTTTCAGCGGTTAAAATTGAACCAAAAAATTACATCCACAAATTGATATATGTAATGTCATTTTTAGCTGCGTCGTGCATACAACTACTACGTACGTACTAGTCCACTGCTTAATCAATTGGTCAATTCCTCTAGAATACTGACTTAACCAGCGTCTCTCCTCCGACTGAACGCGTATCGTTCAAAACCTTGAAAAAAAATCAGACTAAATGCGAGCATCAAAATTTAACCCTAGTGGGTTGGGATACCATTATCCATTTAACCATTCGACCACAGATTTAATGCCATGTCAGCGGTATGGTACGTAGGTAGGTATGCATGCGTGCAGCGTGCGTGCGTATGTTGTTTAGGTCCATGGTATGGTATACATCGATATCCATGGATCTGAACGCATGTATAGAAAAGATGGTCACAAGTAATTTCGCAAAAAAAATAGTACTCCCTCCGTTCCTAAATATTTGTCTTTGTAGACATTTCAAATGGACACAGCATACGGATGCATATAGACATTTTAGAGTGTAGATTCACTCACTTTGCTCCGTATGTAGTCACTTGTCGAAATCTCTAGAAAGACAAATATTTTGGAACAGAGGGAGTAATAAATAGATGGTCATAAGTAGCTGCTTGCGTCGTGCTCATGCTACCCGCGACTTTGACTGTACAGGAACTGCATGTTGATTGCTCATTATATATGCTGTATTCCTCTAGAATGTTGACTTGACCACGGGAAGAATCACGAGAAATGTTGACTTGACATCCATGCAGCAGAATATAAGGCTGGTCACAATGGGGAGTAACATAGAGCAAGAACATACACGCTATTCTATGCTATGTTACCACCATCACAATGGGTAGGAACATCATGCAAAACTCTATTTATTAGTTTATAGACTCACAATGTCTTGAAATATGTGATGTTCCGGTAACTAGCTATGTTACCACTACCCTCTCTTTCTTCATTAAATGTTTGCCATGTCAGCTTTTTGTCCTACATGGCAACGATGTTACTACTAAGTTCCTCCCCATTGGGACTAGCCTAATGGATGGACTACAAATGACCAACTCGACCATGAATGCATGCATGTGTTTCTACTGGAATTAATGCAACTCCATACTAACTAACTGTTGCTGTATCCTCGAAATGAAGAAAGGTATGCATATATACTAGCTAGTGTACTTCATACAGTATAATTTAGACCAGAAGAGTATGCATGCGTGCATGCGCATTTGACCTTTGAAAGCCAAGAGCTAAGCAATATCATATACCAACGACAAGTTAGGAACCAAAGTAGTATTAAGTGAGCAACAATTAATATGGATCGAAGGGAGTGGTATATATGATTTCTAGATGTATTTTTTTTCTTTTGCGGGGGATTACTAGATGTAATTGACATGTTGTTTAACGATGAAAAATGCCCACTAGAGATCATCAAGCACACTGCGTGTCTGATTAAGTCAGATGATGACTTTCACAAGAGATGATATTTTCGATCAACAACAAGAGGGCATGTGATGACCTCATCAACCTCAAACCTAGGGTAGTGCGAGTGAGTGCGTGACAGTGTGAACCTACGTCATTAGCTGAACCCGGCATTCGAAAACTACGGCTAACAGATGCCTTTGCGCACACAAGATGATAATTCAATGGCCATTCAGAGGAATCGATCGAGTGTCATCGAAAATAGTACTAATATCTTTACGTATCCTGCTTGTTGATTAAGCTAGATAGATCGTTAGGGTTTCAGATACCATTCATTGCATGGGCACAATCAATGACAGAGCCTTTTAACGAGTCTTGTTAATATATGTTCACCTTAGTCAAACCAAATTATATAGTATAACTAAGTTAATTACCACTAGATAGGGTTTCAGATACCATTCATTGCATTTGCATACGCTCAATCGGAGCCTTGTTAATTAACTAGTCTTAGTTAAGTTATTAGTTTCTCAGTTCCTCTGCAAAAAAAGTTGGTTTTCAGTTTAGTCAAATCTAAGCTAGCTAGAAAGGCTAAATATATATAAAGCCTTTGATGCATGCGTTGGGACACATATACTTATGCATGACCAAGAACAGAAAAGAGAGAAGAAGAATGAGATTAGTTTTGCCGGCCGGCAACTTTTGCATGCCCTTTCTTTCTTTCTTTCTTTCTTGTCATGCGTGCCAGCTGAATTCAGTTGGCATCTCTGTTTTCTTTTCAATATGTGCGTGCATATTGGATCAATGCCCTAGCTAGAGCTAGACCATAGCTAAGCATAAGCAACATATATCATGTGATCACATATTAGCTGCTATCAATCGTTGAGAGGGCGTTATAGGTCGTCGATCTCTTCGGTCATGTCATGTAGGATTTTGTTTGACATGGGTGAGAGCGATATGTCTCGCCCATGCCTACGACTCCGAAAAAGACCGAGACCAGCATTTAAGTAGTATTCTTTGTGTGGAAAATCTAAGTACTATAGTGGCACACTAGTTTTTTCTTTTCATACACGTTTTTACTTAATTTTTTTAAGAGAGGCCGTGAATAAGGATACGCAAATTTCATTTCAAAAAGGAAGTTAGAAAACACTGACACCCTCGTTTCCTAAAAAGACGATGCTTTGGACACCGACACGAGATCTCCATCCTCCAATATGCATCTTCGGCTTTTCATATATCGTTGCATGACAGCAAGAAGATTGTGAGATTCTGCGTCATGAGAATACTTTCCGGGGCGAATGTAATGGTGCGATTTTCACTTTACCGATGCATATTCCACCATATTTGAAACTATTGATTCACAGTAATTTCTTTAAAATAAATAACCGCGCATTCTGTACGACATCATCTATCTTATCTCTTTTACGGTGGGAGGTGGAAAAAAAAACATATTTACGGGAGAATCACTTATTGCTTGGAAATGTCGACACACAAAAGCGTGGCACATATAAATAAATATACCTCCCTAGGATCGGATAGGAAGATATACATAACAAAGTGGCGGAACAAACAAAAGCAGCTAGCTGTAAAAAAGAAAAGAAAAATGCCAGGAAAGATCTTGCATGGATCCTGTCGATGGAACACGCAAGGTGATGGGGGCGTACGTGTGTGGCGGTGCGCGGGCACACGCAGCGCCCGGAATCTGGAAAACAATCCGACGGCCGACCGGGACCAATCTCCTCAATCATTGCCGCATCTGATGCAATTTTTTCTCCCGCGCATGCAGCGGCGGCAGCAGCAGATGCACTGCATGCATGAGCTATTGCTGTTGCTGTTGCTGTTGATATATGCTACCTTTGGAGAACACAAGTCACAGATTGGCACTACGTGTGAGTGAACAAAAATCTCAGCTCGACTCAGCTCAAGATTTGTGGTGGAGGTGGTGAGATCAGGGGTGGTGGGCATATTATGTATTGCACTATCATCACTGTGCATATATCATGCCAGCAGCCTTCAGTGGTCGTTTCTTATTCGTCCTATATATGTAAGCTTGACATGTCACTTAGATATTCATGGTCATTTCTTATTCCTTCCTGGTATGTATAAGCTTGACATGTCACTTAGATATTCATTATATTAATCCAACGTATCTTATTTAGTTATGGGATAGGTTTTTCTTAGTACAACAAATCCGACTTGTTTTAAGATTATGTTGGTTACCTGGATGATGAGTATGGAATTTGATAACCTTTTTTCTATGTAATGGCATCATGCCGGATTATATTAATTGTGGAATTTGATAACCTTTGCCCTGGGTTGTGTGAAGAGAGGGTATTTAGGATTGAGACAGTTCCATCGATCATGTCCCTTAACTAATACTCCCTCCGTTCCTAAATATTTGTCTTTCTAGAGATTTCAACAAATGACTACATACAAAGCAAAATGAGTGAATCTACACTCTAAAATATGTCTACATACATTCGTATGTTGTAGTCCATCGAAATGCCTAGAAAGACAAATATTTCGGAACGGAGGGAGTACAACTTATAGAAAAATCGTCGCTCTGCGCGCTTGAACCTTTGTATAGTTTGTTCCGTTATCGTCGTAGTGGGAATCTGGCTCATGCTGTGGGGAGATGTTGGGAAGAAGAATGCACGGACAACAATCTGATGTGGATGGTTAAAAAACAATGCCACTTTGGAGCATTTGGGAGAGACACCAAAATCCCACGCTTTCAACTGTGAATACAAACATTATAAGAGTTAGGGGAATAGTGGATGCTTCCATCGTGTGGGGAAAAGACGCAGCCGCCGCCTCCTCCTCCTTCAAAAAAATAGTTAGGGTTTTCGTCTCTCGTCGGCACCGACGCAAGTCCGCCTCGTCTCCGGTGACCCTAGGGCCATGGAGGCATGGTGGATCATGCCAAGTGCTGGCGGGAGGGCTTTGTTTTTAGTTGTTCATTTTAGTTTTGTTAGAATTTGTGTTTTGCTCAGGCAGGCGAAACAACGGTGTCTCCCTGAAGATGAAATAAATGTCTCGCCGCCTAGCCCCCGTTCCGGTGATGCGTGTAGCATCGTTGGTGGGCGTGTGGAGATGTGTCTCCGGCAGATCTATCTTTGGTGGATTTGCTCGGATTTGCTCAGATCCTTCTTAAACAAACATTTATTTGGTATAACAGTTAGGGGAATAGTGAATGCTTCCATCGTGTGGGGAAAAGACGCTGCCTCCTCCTCCTCCTCCTTAATAAAACAGCTAGGGTTTTTGCCTCTCATCGGCACCGACGCAGGCCCGCCTCGTCTCCAATGGCCCTAGGGCCATGGAGGCGTGGTGGATCCCGCCAAGTGCCGGTGGGAGGGCTTCGTTGTTAGTCGTTCATTTTAGTTTTGTTAGGATTTGTGTTTTACTCAGGATGGCGAAACGACGGCGGCTCCCTGAAGATGGAATAAAGGTCTCGCCGCCTAGCCCCCGTTCCGGTGATGCGTCTAGCATCGTTGGTGGGCGTGTGGAGATGTGTCTCCGGCAGATCTATCTTTGGTGGATTTGCTCGGATCTCGTTGATGTTCGTGTGTCTTCATCCGCTACGGTTGCTGTTCTGGTTCACTGGTCCTATGGGTCCTTAGCATGACGACTTCCCAACTGTCTACTACAACAAGTTGTGCCCGACTCCGGCGATGGAGGGGCGATGAAGGCGGTGCGTCTTCAGCTCGCTTCAGTGCATGTAGTCGTCGCTAGGTGTTCTACGGATCTGAATTTAATTTATTATTATTTTGGTGTTCGTTGTACTATCATGATTGAAGTTGAATAGATCGGAAAATTTCTCGCAAAAAAACAAACAAACAAACATTATAACAGTTTTGTACATAGTTTAAAACAAATTCTTTAATAAAGCAGTGTAGTCAATTATTCGTCATAGAGGTCAGGTAGTAGTGCAGTGCAGGCAGGAGGAGGTCCACGTGTCGGCTCGTGGGGAGGGGAGGGGGG
>LR738716.1:3902807-3913018 GCA_902687465.1 Secale cereale
CTACTCTCTTGTGACGTGGACAGACAGATCAGCTAGTACTGGCTGGCTGGGTGGGTCAACGTCAACGCGGCAATGGAAAGCAAAGCAGAGCACCTCCCCTACCCTGCTCTCTTCTTCTTCCTCCTCCGGCCTATATATACCCACCCTCCTCCTCTGCTCTCCGTCGAATTCATCCGCAGGCTCCACTCTCTCTTCCAGGACCCAACCCACCCACCCGACCTCCTGCTCGCGTTGATCAAACACCAACGTTCAGTGCGTGCTTATCAATGGCGATCCTCGCCGCTGCCGCCGAGACTACCACCACCAGCAGCAGTGCTCACCATCCGCAGCAGCAGCAGCAGCAGCAGCTCAAGCCCACCACCTGCAACGCACCGCCGTCTTCCTCCTCATCGGCACGGCAAGAGGAGGAGCCGAACAAGGGCGTGCGGCACCTGTGCGAGCGCGGGGTGACGGCCCTCCCGCCGCGCTACATCCTCCCGCCCTCCGACCGCCCGGCGCCGGCGGCCGCGCGCGGCATCCCGGTGATCGACATGGCGCGCCTCCGCTCGGCGGCCCCCTCGGAGCGCGCCGCGGAGCTGGCGCGGCTCGACGCGGCGTGCCGCGACCTGGGCTTCTTCCAGGCGGTGAACCACGGCGCCGGCGGGAAGGCGAGGGCCATGCTGGACGTGGCGGCGCGCTTCTTCGCGCTGCCGTTCGAGGAGCGGGCGGCGCACATGTCGCCGGACATCCGGGCGCCCGTGCGGTACGGCACCAGCTTCAACCAGCTCAACGACGGCGTGCTCTGCTGGCGCGACTTCCTCAAGCTGCTCTGCAACCCGGCCAGGCTCCACGACGTCGTGCCCTCCTGGCCCCACAACCCGTCCGACCTCAGGTATTTCCAACAACTCCATACTAAGCTGTCACTCATAATCACTTGATTAGAACATTAGTTTACTATATCATGTTTAAAAATAGGGGTGGAAATTTAAAAACTCTGATTTTTCTAACAAACATTGCTTAGTTTTCTGACTGTGTGCAAATTTTTGTGATGAAATCACATTTATTAGAGCATTAGTTTACTATCATGTGTATGATAATATGACACCCTTCTAACACCGAGTTCAAATGCTCCTCTATAAACAGTAAAACAAAACAAAAAACAGGGGCGGAATTTTAAAAACTCTGATATTTTTAACAAACATTGCTTAGTTTTCTTACCGCGTGCAAATTTTCGTGATGAAATCACATTTATGAAGGTATGCGCAAAAATACAAAACCAGCTCTCTAAAATGCTTTCAAAAATAGTAGTTTTCGAACACCAATTTTTTTTTTGCCAGAGCATCAGGAATGTTTTTGTTAGCGAAAATATCCATGTATGTAGAACAGTAGACAATGTTTGTTGTCGAATGAGTTATTTTTTTTAAATTTATTGCATTTGTTATTTTACTGTTCACGGCGGTGCATTTGAACCCGGGAGCAGAGACTCCGCGTCCTGATTTGTCGCTCTATGTATGGTGTGCATATACTATTTGCATGTTTGGTTAGAAAAATGTGGTTTAGTTGCCTATTTGGTATAACTATCATGTCACTTGTACTAGAAGCTTTGGAGTACAACTCCATCTAGTAGTAATTAATTTGTGTGGCTGTGGAAGTCACTCTTGCTTTGGCATGGTAATGTTTGTTATTCTAGCATTGTTTTGTGGTGGTGTGGGTAGCAAGGTGCATGCACATATGATTGGAGGGATTAACAACAAAAGCTAACAAGGCAGTAAACTAAAGCAGTAGAAGCATCACACTGCTTTTGTTCCTCTTTTAGGAATTAAAAAACAAGCCAATCTCAATCAGCAGCAATCTTACCATGGCCATGGCAGTGAAAGATAGAGTTGAAGTGGACTCCCACACCACACACATATTGACACATACATATATGCTGTGTGCTGATGCAACCAAATCCAAATCCAAATCCAAATCCAAACACAGAGAGGGTATCCAGTCTAGTCTAGTCCAGCAGAAAATAATTGAGACAAGCCTTGTGCATCGTAGGTGTCAGTCTCAGTCACCAGGAGCCACGCCACAAAACAAACTACTTTCCGGTCAGGAATGGGATAGATAGCAACGAATCAAATCCCCAGGAAGATCCACCACTACCGATATTCACTTTGTCGCCTGCCAATCCAATCATGGATGGATGTTACTGTTATTTTCCCTTCACTTCTTTACCGGCGCCCTCAGCACTGACGTGTGGGCCCCCTCTGTCGTTGCAGGGAGGTGATGTCGGCGTACGCCCGCGCCAACCAGGGGCTGTTCCGGGAGCTGATGGAGGCGGCGCTCGAGGCGATGGGGATCACCGGCGAGGGCGTGCTCGAGGAGCTCGACGCCGGGACGCAGATGATGATGGTCAACTGCTTCCCGGCGTGCCCCGAGCCGGAGCTCACGCTGGGGATGCCGCCGCACTCCGACTACGGCTTCCTCACCCTCCTCCTCCAGGACCAGGTCAATGGCCTTGAGGTCTGTCAGGGCGACGACGACTGGCTCCTCGTTGACCCCATCCCGGGAGCCCTCATCGTTAACGTCGGCGATCACCTCGAGGTTCGTACATACACGCATCTCTCAAGGCATACATACAAAATTTAAAGACTAGCTACACTATATATCTATATCTTGACCCGCTGAAATGGCGGCTGTTTTCGCGGATTATAAATAAAGAAAGATACTTAGGTGAGCAATCAAATCGGCCTATGTTTGTGCTAATTAACAAATGTGTAGCCTAGATTGCTTGCTAGATAGCCATGATGGGCAGACAAATGTATGGTAGGGTATGGAAGAAACTAGCTCGAAAAGTCAATCAGGTAGCCGACGCGTCTAGTTGACAAAAGTTTCAGTTCCAAGAAGCCAGCTACCCTAGCCAAGCATACATGCTAACATGCTAACATGCATAGACTATAGTCTTTGATCATACTCTAGTAGTTCAGCTCACATGGAAAGATAAGATAATTTAAGATAAGCAATATATGTATAGCAAGTCTTTTGACTTTGCTCCATCATATCACTTCATAAATGAGTGCACTCCACAATATACATATGCATATATATATGCTCAACTTTTGCTTTCTGTAAGCAAACCAGCATGACGATGCTTCTTCTTTTGCGCATTAAGCAAAGGTGCATCTCCTCGTAATTAGTTTATTAATTAAGATGAAATATTCTTACATGACCTAGCCTAGCCTATACACCAAAGAATGTATTCTTATTCGAAAAAATGAATCCAACATATTTTTATATTTGCATCATGTCACTCACATCTTACGGCTCACGCGGCTCGTCAGTCGACAAGCATATACTTTGGGGGCCTTTTAGCTTGTATGATTCTTAATAAAAAATAAAAGAAGAAATGATTGGGATGTCATGTGCTCTTAAATCCTATGGGATAAAAAAACTACCTGAATTACTAGCAGACAGTGTGTGGTACCATAGAAAAACAATGAGAGTGAATTAAGAGGATTCAAATCCTCTAAAGTTTTCCCAGAAACAAAAAAAAGGCTCTAAAGTTTATAAGAAGTACCTTTGAAGTAAACAAGCCCTGAACTTCCTTACCTGACGGTTTTTTCCATGAATATATGTGTGTGCAGATATTCAGCAATGGGCGGTACAAGAGCGTGTTGCATCGGGTGCGAGTGAACTCAACGCAACTGCGGATCTCGGTGGCGTCGTTGCACAGCCTTCCACCAGAGCGAGTAATCGGTCCTGCGCCAGAGCTTCTCGCTGATGGTACCCAACGGCGGTATATGGACACCGACCTGACCACCTTCCTCGACTACCTCGCCTCCGCCGAGGGGAAACATAAGACCTTCCTCCAGTCCAGGAGGATCCCTACGTAATCATCGTCATCGACTGAGCTAACTAATTGATATCGTTCAAATCGACCGTCAAGGAGGGTTATAAAGGATTGTGATTGCCGAGGTGCCCTTAATGAATTAGGTTGGTTCATTCTTGACTTTTAGCTATTTAATTATTATTAACAGCGTCCATCGATTGGTGAACGTTGTTATATATGTATGTATGGTACTCCCTACGCAGTTAGCTAGTGTTGTGACACACTCAAGATGTACGTATTGATTTTGGTATCTATGTATCATTTTTGTTCGAAAGGGGTCGTATCTATGTATGTGCGAATATAATGAGTCCATTCCACTTTGATCATGAGTTTGTTGCGGCAAATTAACTGTCCTGGTTGAACGACACAATTGGTTTTTTAAGGTCCATGCTCTTGCGCGAGGACTGAAGAGGCTTAAAGTAGCACCAATGAATATATGAATTCAGTGGTCTAAAATGTTAGCTTCACTTCAATACGTCTTGACGTGTGTGGCAGATTCAATCTTTTGTGCAATTTCTTGCCTCGAGGAATAGAGAAATTAATGTCGACATGTGAAATGCGTAAATAGAGATGACTCTTCTAACGACATCGGTGTATATATCATTTGGTTCTCTACTCTCGAAAGCCATTGTGTCGTCTGTTTTCTCACACGTGTTTCAGGATTAATAATATAATAATATATAGTCGTATACAAAAAACATAACTTCTACCATTGGAGCATTTCCTATTGATTGGCTACTTATGATAAAGGACTTCGTAATTTTTGTTTTTGAACGAAGTGGTTTCCTTTTTTACGAGTGACTATTTCACAGTTAGACTTGCACTAGTAGAAAACAGGGCAACGGTCCCGGCCAGAAAATCGCATTAGTCCCGGTTCACTCACGAACCGGGACTAATATGAGTATTAGTCCCGGTTCGTGCGGCTAGGACGACATGCAACCATTAGTCCCGGTTCTAATGGAACCTTTAGTCCCGGTTGAAGCCATAAACCGGGACTAAAGGGTGCGATGGCCTTTAGTCACGGTTTGTGGCTCGAAAACCGGGACCAAAGGTCAGACCTTTAGTCCCGGTTGGAGCCACAAACCGGGACTAAAGGGGTTGAGGCTTTAGTCCCGGTCCATGGTTCCAACCGGGACTAAAGGTCCGACCTTTAGTCCCGGTTCGAGCCATGAACCGGTACTAAAGGGGTCCTGAATTTCAAAAAAGTGTAATGAAAACGTAAAACGGCTATAACTTTTGCATACGATGTCAAAAAAAAACATATAATATATCAAAATGTAGGGAAAAAAATTCCGCATCCGATTTCAACGGCCTTTGGCCTATTTCGACATTTTTAGAATCTTCAAATTCCAAAAGGAAAAAAAATATGCTCAAATTTCAGTTTTTTTGAATTTTTGGTCAAACTGTGCTCAAACTACTTATTCAAGAAATATTATTGTTACTAAATAATTATTCAAGAATATTAGTGTTTCTAAATAATTATTTTAGTTTTTTGAATTTTGGTCAAATCTGGTCAAACTGTGGTCAAACTACTTATTCAAGAAATATTAGTGTTATTAAATAATTAATGTATTTTACAATAATATTTTTTAATTCAAACAGTGCTTCATACTCAACTTCAACTCCTCAGGGTTAATAGGATTGACAACAGAGTATTGTCAGGAAAACAACAAGTGCAGACTTGGAAACTAGGGGGAATAGAACTCGGAAGTTAAGCGTGCTCGGGCTGGAGCAGTGAGAGGATGGGTGACCTGCCGGGAAGTTAGACGATTTGAACTTGGTGATGATGGATGATTAGAGATTAATGGGTGATGATGGGTAGTTAGAGGATGTGGCCGGTTTCAAATAATTCAGATATTTGAAATTCAGAAAAAAAAATGAAAAAAATTCAAAAAAATCCTTTAGTCCCGGTTGGTGTTACGAACCGGGACTAAAGGTCGAGCTCCAGAAACCAGCCACGTGGAGCTCCTTTAGTCCCGGTTCGTAAGCAAACCGGGACTAAAGGGGAGGGCTTTAGTACCGACCCCTTAGTCTCGGTTTAAGAACCGGGACTAAAGGCCCCTTACGAACCGGGACTAAAAGCCCGTTTTCTACTAGTGTTGGTGGCAGTCCTCTTCTCCATCTATACTTACACCATTACATGATTCAAAATTTTAGATTGGACACTATATGAAGGCCGCGTCAATTAATTCAGATTAGAGGGAGTAGTTATTTATCACCAGTTGGAGAAATAGCAAAACCCTTGTTTTTAGCCTTTCTTTGAAATATGTTTTTCTTTTCAAATTCTAGGACATTAGGAAGTAGTTTTTCTAGGTAAATTCGCAAAGCTTTATTCAAATCCACAGTGTTAACATGGACGAATAAAAGATCACTTGGTTGACCTAACCAAGCATGGCAGCCAACCGCTACAGATAAAGCATGCATTGCAAGGTTGTAAGCTTCAAAATTCAAACTTCTAAACTCAAGCACTATGCTACATGTGAAAAAAAAAATACTCTGATAGTTCTTTGATCATGCAAGACCCATAGCTTGTTGACGAGTCTTGCTTGATAACATCGACGACCACTTTATAGTCAGAAGTAACATAAATTTTCTATTGGTAGTGATCATCCGCAAGTGCCAGTGATTTCCTAATTGTAAGGGTTTCAGGATGATCACGACAAACAACTCGTACTGCACCAAACACACCATTCCTTGCTACAGCCGCGTCCACATTAATTTTCACTTGATCTTCAGGTGGAGATAGCTAGCAAGCATGTCGGACCTGTTGGCTACTGTTTGGTCCATTTGAGGGATTAGAGAGTATCTGAATGTTCCCTATGAAGGATGCTATAAAGCAATGTGTAGACATTGGGCTGGTGAATTGCTCTTCTCATGGCCCTCCAATTCGCCCAAAGTGTCACCACCATCTGGGTAAATTCGTCGTGTGATAGCGAGTCATGCATTGCAAAAATCCAATTATTGGCATTCATATCTTGATTAGCACACATATGCTCAACCATATCGTCTGAAGAGAGAGTCCATATGCTTCTTGCCATTGAACAATTTAAGAGTGCATGCCGCCATGTGTCCCTAGCTCCACACAACGTGCACACACATGTTATCGGCATGAGGCAGTGACGAAGGAGTTTGGCCGTTCGTAGAGAATGTTGTGAGAGTCTCTAGAGGAAAACCTTCAACTTCGGTGTCACCTTATTTTTCCAGCAGGTGTAGTATCATATTGTCTTTCGATCTCATCCAACCAATTTTGTGTACTGATGTTCGTTCTCACCACCATTTTGTACGCCGAACTCACGGTGAAGAAGTCCTTGCGATCCTCACTCCAAGCCCAAAAGTACTCTAATCTTCTAGTACATTAGGAAGTTTTGATATCACCCCAACATCAGTTGGTAAAAATACCGAGCACATCCGATCTTCACTCCACACCGCAAAAGTAGCATCTCAGTGAGCTCCAAAACTAGGAGTGGTGGTTGCGGGTGCGTGATCAATGAAGTTATGGGTTTCATGATACCATGTCGGGGATCGAGTTGGTCATCCAAATATTTGTAGATTCAACAATGTAGATTCTCTTGTTGATCCCTTGGGCCATGACATCTCTGCCATCCAGAATTGTCCGCAATATTTGGGAAGGGTGAGGTTCCAGATCGGCCTCCAACAAAGCATTCTCCAGAAAATAAGCAACCTTGAGGATCTTAGCACTAAGGGATCAAGCATCACTTGGCAAGCTTGCCGAGCAAGAAGCATCAAGTTGAAGATCTCTAGGTCACAAAATCCAAGACCCCCGTAATCTAAGGCTTGCGAGTCCAGGCTTAAGGTTGGGAAATAATAAGTGCTTCGGGCATGCGAGTTCGGTCAAGAACTGAGAAGACTAGCTCACACCCTAGCCCAGTATAGATCATTTGCCCTGTTTGGATACTCTAACTCAGTTGGAGGTTAGAGTTAGATTCTAAGCCTGAACTAACTCTAACCAAAGAGGTGTTTGGATGACATGGTTAGATTAACAATAAAAGCTCTTTCTCAATCATTTGGCTACTTTGGGCGAGCCCTGGTCGAGAGCTGCGCTGGCCGAGGCAGATGGGGACGCGCCCGGCAAGGAGCCGCGGTGGCCTATCGCGCAACCCGCCGGCCGAATCCGCCATCCATGCGCAAGGAGCCGCATTGGCCAAGGTAGACGGGGTCGGGCCGCGCAATGAGCCGCGACTGCTTACTGGCGGGCGGACGGGCCACGGGGAGACGAGGAGGTTGGAACGGGAGGATAGGGCGGGGCTGCTTACCGGCGGCAGACGGGAGCACAGATACGGCGAGGCGCCTTCACGGGCGATGCGAGAGGGGGGGAGGGATCTGCTACGGGGAGTGCAAGAGAAAGAAGTACTTTTTTTAGTGGTTCCAAGAAGAACTAACCAAAATAAACACTTCTTGGGTGGGTTAATTTTTTTGGGTGGGTTAGATGCATCTACCCCAAACTAACCATCCTATTTAGATATTTTTGGGTTAGTTGAGTCCAAACTAACCCAAACTAACTCTAGCTCAGTTATCCAAACGGGGCCATTGATCCTCAAAGGACGGACGAATCGGTCGATACTATTTCTTGCCACAACCGGCCAATAAGAGGAAGAAAACGCCTGCATGCGCAGTGAGGTGGACTGGCCAGGTTGTTGCGCGCTGTGTGTTTTGTTCCTTGATTACATTTCCTTCATTCTCTCCTTTGTTGTTTGTTTTTTTTTCTTTTTTTTCTGGTTCTTTCTGGCCATTTTCTGTCTTTTATTAGTTTGGTTTTCTCCTTTCTAGCCTTTTCAATGCTTTTTTCTTCCTTAATACTACATGGCGAACAATATTTCTAGTACATGATAAACAAATATTTAAATATATGATGAACCTTTTCTGAATACACACTGAACATTTTCTAACATATGTTGAACATGTTTTTAGTACACACTAACATATTCATAATACGTGGTAAACTTTTTCAATAGACATATTTTTATTATATATTGAATATATTTTTGTGAACACTGAAATTTTTCGTAATACCTAATAAGTTTTAAAAATATACGGTGAACATATTTGAATATACATTGTACTTTTTTTAAAATTCATACAGAGCAATTTTTAGAAATAATTTTTTTAATTATCAATACGGTTTTAAAAAAATTACTCCATAAGAAAACAAACTTTTATTGTGGAGAGGAACAAATAGGAAAAAAAAGTACACACGCCAGATTTTTAGAATATTCCTTCCTTTTGGTTTTGAGAAATGACTATGCCTTGCTTTTTTTTTGAGACAATACTATGCCTTGCTTTGAACGCTCACCTGAAGCGCCCAAACTAACGGGCCGGCCCAAAGGGTGGGGCCTTAAGCACTCGTTTTTCCATTTTTATATTTAATTTTTGTTTTACTTTTTTATATTAGTACATTATATATATGTAATATTTAGAATTTCTGGAAAATATAAATCATGCATTTGGAAAGGGTTAAATATGTACCAAAAAATCCTAATATATACGGAAAATGTGAAACATGTATAAAAAAGAATACTTGAAAACATAAAAAAATAGAATCAGGTAGTTAATAAAATATTAAAAATGTATAAAACATTTATTCCTGATGTATACACAAATTGTATAAGGTGAATTTCAAAAAGTATAATGTGCATGAAAAAAGTAGACATCAGAACATAAACTAATTTTTGTATTTGATGTATTTTTACAGTGTTAAACATGTCTAAAAAATATTCTAATATACATGAAACATGTACAATGTGTATGAAAAAAATAGATATAAAAACACAAATATAAAAAAGGTTAATCATGTATTGAGAAAAATATAACATGTATATAACAATGTCTTGATGTATACAAAAAATATAGAAGGTGTATGTCCAAACGAGAAATTAGAAACATATTTCAAAAATGTTAATTATGTGTATAAAAATTACTACGATGTAAAAAAAATGTACAATCTATGGGAAAACCAAAATAATCATCAATGCATAAATTTGGAAAAATATTAAGCACGTATTTAAAAAATGGACTTGTATTAAGAAAAACATACATGATGTATACGAAAATTGTTGAGAAATGCCAAAGAAGTCTAGGCAAGAAATGCCAAAGAAGACTAGGGAAGAAACATTAAAAAGAGCCAAAAAGAAAACATGAAAAATCAGAGAAATCCAACAAGATAGAAAAAAATCAACGTATAACGACTAAAAAAGAAAAACTGAAGCGATGAAGGAATTGAAAAGCCCAATGAAAAAAGAAGTAGAAAAACCCAAAACTAGCAACGATTAGAACAAACACACAACTGATAAAACACGTCAATATGCCGACCTATTCACGTGTCACCGCGGGGAAATCAAGG
>LR738716.1:3913064-3926599 GCA_902687465.1 Secale cereale
GGCTACCATCTCGCAATAAGGAGAGCAACTACTCAAGGCGTATCCTTTGGAGGGCTCCTGCAAACGTCACTCTTTTGCCTAAGGCGCATCCTCGTGATTTTTTTATTTCTGCACGTGTTTTCGGGTTTTATTTTGTTTCTTTGATTTTTCCTAGGATTTGGCAAAAATAAAATTATTTTTCTAAGAAGCATCGCTTTTTTGGGAGAAACACAACATATGCTTATGCGAGCAGTGCAATTTTGCTTTCCGAAAAGGAAAAGCTTAACCGTGAGAAACATAGCCTTGCTTTCATGAGAAGCACAATTTTTCTTTCACGAGAAGCACAATTGTGTTTTCTGAAACATGGAAAACCGTTTGAAAAAACAAAGCTAAGAATAAATGGGAAACTCCAGGTTACAACAAGTGACACACATGCAGTGAAGCAACAGAAAAATTGGGAAGAGACCTTTAGAAGGGGTAATCCTTAACTAGTGATTTTGCGCAATAAGCGCGATATAGCTCCGCCAAAAGTCTCATGCGCGTCTTGGTATAGGCAAGTGGGCTGTGCCAGTAGTGTGAGTCTGTTACTAGTGTCCTCCGCTGATCTCTATTTGTAAATTTGTATTGTTCATTTTTCTTTTGTTTGTTTCTTTTCTTTATATTATGTTGAGATGTTTGAAATATATGTATATAAAACATTACGTTACTCAAATATTTTTAAAAAGTGTTCATTGCATGTTTAAGAAATATTCATATAGTGTAAAAAAATCGTGCAACTTTGTGAATATCTATTAAAAATAAACAAAGTTGCAATATGTTTTTACACTACATGAATATATCTTGAACGTGCAATCAACACTTTGTAAAAATGTTAATATCCTTAAAAAATGTGTTTCAAACAAATGTTCATCGCTTTAAAAAAATAGTTCATTATATTTTTTGAAAGCCATTTATATAAAATAAATATTGTTCATGTAGTTCAAAACAAATGTTTCATGATACTAAAATTAGATTCAATTTGTAATAGAAAAAACAGTATTCCTATAAAGTCCAAAATATGTATTTGGAAATATGTACATTGACTATTTGGAAAATGTTCTATGTGTACATATAAAATGTTCCATGTAAATATAGTGTTCACTGAGAAAAGTACATGGCTTGGAAAAAAGAAAAATCTGATGAAAATTGGCGGAGAAACATGTAGGAATGGAAAAGAACAAAAATCATGTGGACGTTTCAAAAACCAGTCATAGAACGTATACTGGGCCAACACATCTTAGATGGTCTACTTTGAGACGGTGTGCTGTCTTGCAGTAGGCAATATATAGTATTCGTGTGAAAGGATACTACTATTTAATTGCGTCAATAATCAGTCCTATTTGACGCATTTTGCGTCAATAATTGCCCAATCGCACATGAAACTAGAATTTGGCCTGGCACATTAATTTCTCCGGGTTACTCTTGTTTAGGAACGTTTCATGTTGGTGTTTCGTTCTCTGTTGTTTTTCTCCGCTGGTTTTCGTCGTTTTTCTTAGTTTCATTTTTATGTTGAGGATATCGCTTATCGTTATCGTCTCGGTCAGCTGGGGATTAGAGATTAATCAGAAATCGGCCGATTAATCGATTTTATCGGTCGACTATTAATCGACCATTTTTTTCAAATCCCAGGTTCCCAACACTAAAATATGCTATATTCAACACCCAAACAATATTGGACAGAAGTGTTACCTTTAATCCTAGCCTTTGAATCCTGATATAATGATAAACAAAATAGAAAAACATTACATATTGCATAACAATGTCCACAAAACAAAAATAAACATAGTTCTTGCAAACATAGTGCAACGAATAGGACCGATTTTATCGGTAGATTCCCGATAAATCGCTTGTCATAGCGATAAATCGGCCCAAACGATAAATGATGAAGATAAGGCATAATCTTATCGGACACCCCAAGAGTAGCGATAAATCGGATGATAAATCGCTGAATCGGAAGATTTCTTGAACAGTGGTTTCATTTATATGTTTAGAAATTTTTAAAAATGTTCAAAAATTGCTAAGATATGTTTTAAAAGTGTTCAGAAATTTCAAAACATGCTTGGAATGTCAAAAACTATCCGTGTTTGAAAAATTGTTTGTGTTCTTAAAAAAGGTTCATAAATTGCAAAAAAAAATTCACATTTTCAAAAAATCTTTACAATTACAAAAAATGTTTGGTACACCACTTGGTTGCTACATCAACCTGCTTGCTATAGTACCTCGGTAAGCTATAGCTGCAGTTGTTACATTTTTTTGAGAGTTCACCACTTTATTCAAATGTCGATAATGTATATTACATGAATAATATCAGGGATGGTAGCTGCTAGGGACGATGCCGCCTTCCCAAGATCATGCGCTTTAAAATTATCTTCTCCCCCTTCGTCCACAATATCAGTAATAACCCTAAAAGACATCTGTCTCTACTTGATATCCCCGATAATCATGCTCAAGGGACAAAGATAATTCTTGTTCAGGTGGCAGACTCATGCCATACAATCTGTAGCCACTTAATCCTTTGGAGGTATAAATCAGAAGCCAAAGAGAATGCCTCACAACAAAGCACGAGCTTCAAGAATCTCAGGATCAACAAGGCCATCAAAAGTACCAAAAGCTCCCATATATCTTCTTTGATCACCACCATCACTTGCCCTTGTGTCACGATGGCGGTATATAGAAGGCCATGAAAAGTAACCAGAGCTTCAGTTACTGCTTTTCATGGCCTACTATCACCAGGATGCCCAGAGGCCTGCTAGAAGGACTAACCAATTCAAAAGGACCCACCATATCGATCCCATCCACCGGTCCAAAAATGAAGTTGCCACCTCCCTGTCTTAAATCCATAACAGAAACTAAGTAAAATTGCAAGTTCATATGTGAAAAGTGGCCATTTTCTAAGCATCCATCTTTAGATGCCAACCTCATACACCCCCTCAAATTACCAAAATCCAAAAAATATGCAAAACTTGTCATGCTACTAATTTATGCTAAAAAGCAAAATCAAAATGAGCCTCGTTGGCTTCCCTACGAGGCTACGACTACGAGCATAACTCTACACCAAGCGAGCAAAAGCTTCTCACAATTCTAAGCCAGCAGGGAGTGAGCTAGGGCCATGACAGTACCAAAAAGGAAAAAAAAAACATCCATATCTATAGATCATCTACTGTATTTGTTTTTCTTTGCTAGGGATATACGTATCTGGGTGAGAGCTTGCCTCCGGAGTTGTCGGCCGGCCGGAATCCTAAGGCAGGGCGGCGAACCGACCAGTAGAATCAAAATGGGTCACGTGCATGGTTCGGCGGATCGACCACCGTTGGACGTATACGTAGGTCCGGATCTATCGATGCTTCCATCCGTCCCCATGACCCAGTCATGCCATGCACTCGCAACACTCCAATCAGCATGAATGCAACGTACACAAACGTAGAACGTTGAAGAATCCAAGGTCAATCATGGTCAGCTCTCAGCAAACGGCTAGCTGCATGCACGCGTGCATGGGGTTGGGTATCCAATGAAACGGTGGTTTGGCATGCATGCATTCGTACGTGCACCGACACCTGCCTGCGTGCAGCTTAAATTCAGCTCTGAGTACGTATCTAGCTTGCGCCTCCACCGAGCTAGCTAGCTAGCAAAGCCATGGCGGCGTTACCACCGCTACTCCTCACTATCCCTGTCGACAAGCCCGCAGCCACGGCCACGCAGCAGCAGCACAAGACGACCGACGACGGCTACCACACGCCCACCTCGCCGCCGTCTCATGCCAAGATGATTTGCCCGCCGGCGCCGAGGAAGATGAAGCCGCGCAAGAGGAGCAGAAGGAGGCAGCTGCTTGAGATGCCGCCGGAAGCCATCTCCGTCTCCGCGGAGGAGCTGGACGCAGTGTTCAGGGAGACTATGAAACCACAAGCAGCAGTAGCTCCTCCTCCTCCTCCTCCTCCTTCTTCTTCTTCTTCTTGTGGCGCTGAAAGCAAAACGTCAACCACCAACGGCGGAAGCTGCAACAAGAAGAGGAAGCGGTAGATCAACTAGTACATATTATTGTAGCTAATACTCAGTATATTTCTTCCCCAGCTCGATCCATCTCTCTACGTAAATTAAGTACGTACCTTGAGTACCGTCCCATCACAGGAGTTCAGGTCAGCTACTGTTTTGTCTTGGTCTGAAATTAGTTAATATGTACTCCCTCCGTTCCTAAATATAAGTTTTTCTAGATATTTCAATAAGTGACTACATACGAAGCAAAATAAGTGAATTTACACTCTAAAATATGTCTACATGCATCCGTATGTTGTTGTCGATTTGAAATGTCTAAAAAGACTTATATTTAGAAACAGAGGGAGTATATGATGAGCCCGTGCGTTCCAATATGAGAAAAAAATACCATATTTTTTTAGAAGAGGAGGTTGACCTCCGGCCTCTGCACCAATCGATGTATGCAGCCATATTATTAAAAAGTGTAATAAGGTCTTAACTTCCAAGGAAGCTCATAAACCGACCAGAGAGAAAAAATAAATATGTAAAGCACCATATCCGGCGATAAATAACAGACTACGATGCCTGCACACCTGGCCTATTATTAGCTCGCCATCCAAATCGGCTGAAGATAGCCCTTGCTATCGAAGGTGTTTAGGGACTCAAGGGTAACAGTGTCTACTGGATAGGCGGGAGCGGTAGGGACCTGTGCGTGGTCTTTGACATGGGACCGGGAGGTCTACCATTTGCCTTCACATGGTTAGTGTCGTTTCGGGGCCTCAACAAAGAATAATTTGCTGGTATTATTTGAGCAACATAGCAATAACTGTAATACAAATAAAGAAGAGTTTTTTTAGATCATAAAGAAGAGTTTTTTTAGATCATAAAGAAGAGTTTATTGAATCCAAGCAAGGGGTCTCAGCTGAAAATGCACAAGACATGGAACAATGATCTGCCGTCAAAACAACTTGGCAACATAGTGAGCACCACCAACCAGATTGGTGGAAGTGATGTTTTTCCTGCGCGAGCAAGAGATCTTCCAGAGTGTAATTTGTTAGTGTGGCCAAGCCTGGCGGTTGATCAAGAAGGAAGCATACTACATTTGTAACCAGCGGTGGAAAAATAGACGGAGCTTCATTAGGAGCCAAAGGGAGGAGTAAATATATAGAGAAGATTGAGAAGAATAGATGGCCGGTGCATATTTTGATGTCTTGAGAAGAACAACACAAGAGTGACCAAGTAGCAACAACAACAATATATTGTATATGTTATGTTGCATTTTGGTTCGATTTCCATGCTTTGATGATGTCTTATGTGGAGTGAAGTAATATTATTTACAAATCTCATCTGGTTTCAACAATCCAGTAGCTAGTTATGTAGGAGAGTTTTCTATAATCCTACTTGTTTTTGTAACACCATTTCTAATTTGATTGCTGACCTAAACCTTTGTACATCATTCCTTTTCTTAACTAGAAGTCAAATATTCTTGTTTTTTTTTTCATCGCATACACCGTGGAGCATATTCAATTGAATCTAAACTCATGAATTTCAACTGAATCCAACCTCATGCAAAATTTCCTTTGTTTCTGTGACAACAATGACATGCACTTAATCCTATATGAAAATTCCTCCAATTTTTTTGTGATGCAATACAACTTCTATTACACATTGTCAGTTTTCAATTTTTTAGGATTCAATATTCCATCCCATTTCAATCCTATGTTTTCTATTCCTGCATTTTTACAAATCCCGCGAACCAAACATGCCAAGTATTGAACCATATGAGCAAAAAATAAAGGCATATTTTCCCATGAACATCCAATAAAAGAGCAATGCCAATTATTCGAGGACACTAGTAGATATTTCATGCGCTCTATACTTTCTATTTATTTATGGTTAAGATGAACAAAATCATACACTACACATCCACATATATCAAGTTTTTTGTTAGACGCAAACACTGTAGAGCTCTCTATCAATATATTTAAAGATACCAAAGCAAGAATGCATAGAAATACATATGAAACATATAGGGGTATGTATTAATAATATACAATGCAATCGTGTGAGTGTGACTAATAATGTTTTACATCTAAGAAAGATCAACCCAATTGGGATTTTTGCACCAATATTTTAAATCTAATTTTACGAAACGAAAACATAATGTTAGCTTCGAAGATCAATCAAGCAGCCTTCTTGTTAGCTTCGAAGCTAGCTTTGCACGTGGGCATGACCAGAAGTCTCTGGGTGATTTGATCTAGCGGCATTCTAAATCCAACAAGATTCAGTCTTCCCCGACTATCGCCACTTCCGCTCAGAGCATGTGCGCGCCTCCCCTCATGCCCAGAAGACCATCCGGGGGCACTCTCTCACTAGTTGCTCCAAGAGAAAAAAAAAGATGGACCGAAACAAAACCTTTTTTTAGGCAGCTGAAAAATAGCAAAGGCACACCTTTTTCCTCGTTCCAAGTCTTAGAAGACAGTTCATCCGCAACACCGACACGCTCACCTACGTCACCGCATCTGGCCTAGTGGTCGATCAAGGAGGCAGCCATATATACTACTCCCTCCGTTCCGATTTACTCATCGTGATTTTAATTCAAATTTGAAATAAAACCACGACGAGTAAATCGGAACGGAGGGAGTACATTTGCATCCAATGGTGTAAAAATAGCCGGAGCTTCATTAGGAGCCAAAGGGAAGAGTAAATATATGGACAAGTTTGACAAGAATACAAGACTTGCGTATTTGTGTCTAAGATGACCGGTGCGTATGTATTTTGATGTTTTGAAAAGAACAACAGAAGAGTGAAGAAGTAGCAGCAGCAACATATTGTATATGCATGCTATGTTGCATTTTGGTTCAATTTCCATGCTTTCATGATGTCTTATGTGTGGTGAAGTAATTTTATTTACAAATTCTATCTGGTTTCAACAATCCAGTAGCTAGTTAGGTAGGAGAGCTTGCTATAATATTACTTGTTCTTGTAACACCATTTGTAATTGCACTGCTGACCTAATCCTTTGTACATCCTTCCTTTTCTTAATTAGAGAGTCAAACATTCTTGATTTTTCATCGCATCTACTGTGGAGCATATTCAGTTGGTCCAACCTCATGAATTTCCATTGAGATGTAAAATTTCCTTTGTTTCAATGACAACAATGACATGCACTTAATCTTATAGGAAAATTCCTCCATTTTTCTGTGATGCAAAACAACTTCTATTACACATTGTTGGGTTTGAATTCTTTTATGATTCAATATTCCATACCATCTCAGGGCCCCTTTGATTCAAAGAAATTCTATAGATATTTTAAGGATTGAAATCCACTGGAATTTTTCCTACGTTTGTCCTTCGTTTCATAGGATTGAATCCCATAGGAATTTTTCCTATGGAATCTTTTGTACCACATTTCATAGGAAATCTAAAATCCACTCCAACTTCTTTTTACAATTCATTTGCTTTTCCTGTGAAATCAAACGCTCCTTGCTAATCATATATGATTCAAGTGGGCATCACATTCCAATCCTATACTTTTCGTATTCCTACGTTTTTGAAATCCTCCGAATCAAAGAGGCCCTCAATCATATATTTCCATTCCTGCATTTTTATTACAAACCCCGCGAACCAAAAATGCCAGCTATTGAGCCATATTATGCAAAAAAATAAAGGCATATTTTTTTATGAACGTACAACAAAAGCGCAGTTGTCAATTATCCGAGGACACTAGTAGATATTTCATACACTCTATTTGTTCTATATATTTATTTATGGTTAAGATAAACAAAATCATACACTACACAGCCACATATATATATATCAAGATTTTTGTTAGAGGCATACAATCTAGAGCTCTCTATCGATATATTTAAATTGAAAGATGCCAAAACACAAATGCAAATGCATAGAAATACATATAACATATATTGTGTGATGTATTAATAATATACAATGCAATTGTGTGACTAGTAATGTTTTACATCTAAGAAATATCAATTCAACCAAGATTTCTTACCAATCTTTCAAACCTAATTTTACGAAGCGAAACATATTGTTGTGCAAAAATATAATTTTAATTTAGGCCAAACATACTTTTTTGTACGTCCGCATGCCTTGTGGAGCGCAAAATTAGATTTTTGAATTGTAATTTAACCTCTTGCGTTTTAAGATTTAGCCGCACCATCATGTGCTAATTTCATTAAAATATACTATGAATTGTGTTAATAAAGATTTATGTTGATAAATTAATCAAAAGCAAAAAAGTTCAATATAAACAGAAGTTGTCTTCTTCAAACTTGCAGCCAACACCTTCTCTGCAGCTACCTTTGCGGCTGATATGAAGATCGGCGTCCTGCATGACCTTATGTACCTGGGGCGATGAAGTCTTTCCATCAATTATATATAGGCATGTAAAACATTAGGATATAGCGATCACTTGAAAGCTTAAACACATAAGAAGCTTATGTTGTTCTGACTTGTGAGACGTATAAACAGTGAATCTCTTAAGCGCAGGAGCTGCAGCAAAGCCTTTAAACATCATGACTGCCTAATACTAAAGCAAATTAAAGCAGAGAAGTGCAGAGCAGATCAGAAAATGGTCACCTATAAGAGAGAGCTTGGTGCGGAGGTCACAGTCAGCGGTCTCGACGGCGCCGTCCCCAAGATCCGGGTTTTCTCTGCCACGACTAGCAGCCGTGACGGAGGGATCACCGCCCACTCGGCCGCCAGGAAATCCCTCACCGTCTGCTCCGCTATGTCCCGATTGTTCCACGCCAATGCCAGCACGGCCCGTGAGTAGGCGTCCCCGTCGTGCTCGAACTCGAGTGCGCCTTCGAGGGCGTCGGGGAGGCGAGCCGCATTCTCGTGGATTGCGCGGCCGCCATAGCGCGCAAAGAGCTCCGGGAAGTTGGCGGCTTAGGCGCAGAGACGACAAGGAAGACGACGACGTGGAGGTGCGCGTTGGCGATGGATGGTGCGGGGTCCATGTCGGGGAGGGAGGTGAGCGCCTCGGCGGAGATAGGGTCGGCGTCGAGGCGGCGGAGGATCGACGACCAACGGAGGCGCGACGTGGGGTGGTCGGGGTAAGGAAGCGCGGCGAGGAGGGCGGTGACGAAGGCGGCGGGTAATGAGGGGTCCCCGACCACATGGTCGAGGATCAGAAAAGCGTCCGCTGACGACATGGTCTCGGGGACGTCTTCGGCCGGCTACGGAGAGGAGGAGATGGTGGGGTTTGCCGATAATGGGGCCGGATTTGGGGGATGCTGGCAGAACCGCGTGACGGTAGTCATCGTGAAGTCGTGATGGGGCCTTAACAGCGGCCTGCTTTCGGCCCAGTTACTACCAGAAAATAGAGAATTGGTACTTGATAAAAAAAATCCAGTCCTATAAAAAGAAAACTTGATAAAAATCAGAACACTATTTACAGCTCATAAAAGTATTATACGCCTAAAAAAGGCTGATAACAATATTTTTAGAATAATATAAAAAACTTATTATGTAATGTTCTGAAATAAATAAACAAAAAGGAGCACATATCTTTCCATCAACTGAAGAAAAATAGCACGGATATGGGGGACGGCGGCGAGGAGAGGGGAGCGAGGGTTGAGTGATGTGAGGCCAAGTGGATTTGGCTGGGCTTACCTTTAGTTTACAAAAACGACATATTGTAGCACGGATCTTGATGCAAAATATCCTCTAGTTCAGGGCAATCTTAATTCTTTTGGAATTGATCAAATGGCAAGTATAAGAATTTCCTGTACAACACATTTTTCAAGTTTTGCCATGGCAAAATTAGTTTGCCTTGGCAAATTTTGCAAAGTTCATAGCAATTTTTATCTCCGTCCTTGTTTGTTATACTGTATAATGCTCTATATGGCAAAATTTATGCTCCGTCCTTGTTTTTCAAGTTTTGCACTTAGTCGATTATCTTTTGGTGACGATCAATCAAGAGGTCTGCCCCTATGCATTCCTGAACCTTTTTTTTTTTGCACCAAAATTGAAGCAAAATCAATAGTTATGATTAGAGGAGCTAATACACCAGCTTTATTTTAGTAGAGAGTATTTTTGTCCCTTTAGAGCAACTCTAGCAGACCCGCATCCGGCCAGCCCGCAAAACGCGTTTGCGGTTCGTGGAAAACAGCATTTGCGGGCTGGCTCGGACGGCCGCAGATGCAGACCCCCCAAACGGATCCGTATAAAAGGATATTCGCGGAATTTTCTATTTTACGGGTAGGCTTATTCAGAAAACGCCAAATTCTCGCATTTAACATAGGTTCTCGCAAATAGTTTCAAATTCAAAAAAAAAAATTAAATCAGTACGCGCAAATAAAAGCCCAATTTAACAAACGCAAAAGAGGTTTTGCAAAAGTGACGCCCACATCCGGCATCGTCTTGGTCGATCTTCACTCAGCGCCGTCGAGTCCATCTTGAATTTCATCGCCACCACTGAATCCTCCTCTGGCGCTTGTTCCAACTCCCGCACCGAAATCATCGACGTTGCCACCATATGGAGCAGAGAAAACATCTCCGGAACTGTAACACGCACCGGCCGACGCAACTATTCTCCTCTTCAAGATTTCTCTCCTTGCCTTGTTTTGGTGAGGTCGTCCATGTCATTGCGGTTCATTGACATGATCTTCTTCTCCTCGGCGAGCAATTTGGACAATGATTTTTTTCAGCAGCGCGTGCTCTTTTCAGGAGGCGGCCTCTTCGTTGGAACCTTCTTCCGCTTTACGCCAGAGACCTTGCCGCCCTTCTCCGCCGCCGGCCGGGATCGCGCTGCGGCCGGAATGCGGGCCTTCACGGCGAGGGCAGCCGGATTCCCGCCCTACACGACCATGTTGCCCTGCCGCTTGCTGGCCGGCGCGACGTTAGCTTGGGCGACGGCGGCGGGGCCAAAATGGCCGACGACGAGATCCGCCCGAGGGGAAGGAGAGTGCGTGACCTCGACGGTGACGGGGGACAATAGGGAGTCGTCCATGGCGGCGAGTGACGGCCAGGGGAGGATGCACCGAAGCTTGCGGTGGCGGCGCAATGGTGGCGGAGGGTGGGGGGAGCGGGAAAGGGCGCGCGGAAATGTCCATCCTGCCAAATCTCGCTGTGGATAAGGGCTGAGCTCGGGTCGGCCTCCCAGCCCGTGAAATTAGAGGTTGGGTGAGAAGTTTTGCCGCACCCCGCAAAAAAAATTGCGGGCCGGGACGGAATGCGGGGTCTAACCAAACGGTTTTCCAGCCCCGACCCGCACTTTGGCGGTTATTTTGCGGACCGAGGTGGGATGCGGGGTCTGCTAGAGCTGCTCTTGTTCTCATCCAAACAGCAAATGAGATCTAAGATTGCACTCGTCGTCGATAGTTTGAGATTTGAGGTTATTTGCGATCAAACATAACTTAATTGGAAGAGGATTTTGATGTAGATGGCGTATATGCGGGTTGGTGGCGGTAGCGGCTGATCTCTGAACTTCTGAACTACTCCCTCCGTTCCTAAATACAAGTCTTTGTAAAGATTTCACTATAAACCACATACGGATGTATATAGATGTATTTTAGAGTGTAGATTCACTCAATTTGCTCCATATGTGGTCCATAGTGAAATCTCTCAAAAGACTTATATTTAGGAACGGAGGGAGTAGATGATACTGAAGTATGCAAACACAATAGAAACAATGATACTATAAGAAAACATTCATCTCGCAAAAAAGTTTTTTTTACCTGTGCCGGGATGTACCGGTGTGCAATCCACCGTTTGCCACTTTCGTCAACATTCATGCAGGTTTTATACACTTTCTTTTCATATGCAAATACATCAGATTAAACAGAGCTATACTTGTACTTGCGTCAGACAGTGTCAGCTTTTACATAGGAGAGAGGGACGGGGTGCAGAGAACAGTGCATGCATGCATTCTCTCACCACATACACGGCCATGCATGTGTTCTCTCTCTACATACAATTGACATGTATTTAGTTTCATCCTCATATTTTTAATGATTGTTATATATTAAACGAAATGTCCAGAAACTTTTTATATATTTGAAATCGTGATGACAAGATCTTCAGAACAAGATCAATCATGAATATATTTAAACTAATTTTTATTTTATATATTCCAGTTATCTTTGAAATTACTTTCATGGAACACAAAATTATTTCACTATGAAATGATATTTATTTCACATAATTTAAAAAATGGATTTAGGCTCAGTCAAATTTATTTCACTCATTTCCAAAAGATGGATTTAGGCTCATTCAAAATTTATTTCACACATTTTAAAAACTGATTTCACTCATTTCATCAAACAACCGATTTCACTGGTACAACTGATTTCAGTCGTTTCAACTGAAAGAAAAACATGTTTTAATAATTTTCAAAAGCAAAGTTCGATCATTTGATACTCAATGCAAAGAACTGATTTCAATTATTTCAAAAAACCCATTTCACACAATTCGACAAGTTATCAATTGAAAAAACAATTTCACTCGCTTCATAAAACAGATTCCGCTCATTTATAAAAATACAATTTCACTTATTTCAAAACATTGGTTTCACTGAATTAAAAAAAAACGTATTTTACTTATTTCAGAAAGCTGATTTCAATTATAAAAAAATTCATTTCTTTATGTTCAAAAAACCAATTTCGCTCATCTGAAGAAACATATTTCACTCATATTTCGCTCATCTGAAGATACTCCAATGCTATAATCTTGTTTCCTTTGGTTTCTTCGGTTTACCCAAGTTCAGAAGGTGAAGGTCATTGTGTTGAGTGCCATAGACTACAAGTATGCATGCTAGAAAACGAATTCAAAAATAGCAAAAAGAAAGAAATGATTCTTCCACGTAACATTTCCAAGAAACAATGGCTATATCATGTTGATCTTTGGCGGAGCAATTTGGAAAAACTTACAGTAGCTGCTAGTGTTCTCTGGTGAAAGAGCACATTGAGTATACATGAAGATAAAAACAGAGGATGTCAACTTTGCAAGCACCATGGACTTATCAGGAGTTAATTGCCCAAAACCACCAGATTTGTGGCTAGGGTACTCTTAAACTATCGCTTTTGCCAAAAATTACAAAAGACCATCACTTCTGCGCCAAGTGGATAACAAATCGCACTGATTCAACATTAAGCATGTCTAATAGCAAAACTGACAGGTGGACCAGTCTGTCCAGGATGATGTGGCAAAGACTAATTCTAGTCAATGTTTGACCTGATGAGGTGGGGACAGGGGTCCCACCTGTCAGCCACATCTCTTTTCTCTTCTCTCCTCTCCTTATTCCTTCGCACAGGAGCAGCGGCCATGGAAGAACAGCAGCGACGGCTGACCGTGCCTGCTCCGACGAGGCCGAGCCCCCCGCGCGCGCACCCCTGCTCGCTCCGGCGAGGGCGAGACCCCCGCGCGTGCGCCCTTGCTCGCTCCGGCGAGCCTGAACCCCCACGTACCCACACCCCAGCATGATTCAGGGAGGCTGAGCCCCCAGCGCGCGCCCTTGCTTGCTCCGGCGAGGCCAACCCCCGCGTGCCCGCGCCCCAGCAGGCTTCCGCAAGGCCGAGCCC
>LR738716.1:4058857-4110838 GCA_902687465.1 Secale cereale
CTAGTATTTACGAACCTAGGAGCGCGTTTTCGTGCCGTTCATCAGCACTCATGGTTTTTGTCGATTCTGACCCGTTTCGTGGACTATTGCCCACCGTTTTGGGGTCCCGGAGTGATTTCCACGACTGACGAACCCCGGGGTACGTTTTCATGTCGGTCATCAGCACTCGCGGTTTTTGTCGATTCTGACCAGTTTCGTGGACTATTACTCACTGTTTTGGGGTCCCCAAGCGATTTTTAATATTGACGAACCCTGAGCGGGATGGCCTGAACAAACGGGTCCTGGAGATGACCAAGGAGAGGGATACGATCAATGCCACCTTGACGGAGGTGCAGGCCGAAGTCCTCGGCAAGGCCGAGCAACTATTCATTGCCCAGGACTCCATCAAAGACCTAAAGCTGGAGCTGGAGGGCCTCAAGGGGATGCTTTCGGAGGCCAGGGCTCGGGAGGAGACCCTGAACAAGGATCTGGAGAAGGAGAAGCAGCTGCGGAAGAACGATGCCACTAACCACGCGGGTTACGTGAAGGGCGAGAACCTCTGGATCAGCCGGCTCGTCACTATCGCGGAGAAGCTCACCACACAGTTGGCCGCCATGGGCATGCCAAACTTCAGGTACTCCCGCGAGGCGAACCTCACCATCAATGCCAGTCTGACCATGTTCTTCGAGTGCTTCCTTGATGCCTTAGAAAAGCTCCGCTCCGACCGAGCGGTTTATCTGGCCAATGAGTCTCGGAGGCTCTGCCGGGGTGCCCTGACAAAGGTTCTCACCAACGTGGCGTATTGGAACCCCGACCTCGACTTCGACGCCGCGCTGGAGAGCTTGCCGGATGGTGTAGATCTCACGGCTCTCAAGGAGCGTATCAAGCCCATCATCAGCCGCGTCGACGGAATTCAGAGGATAGAAGGCCAGCGTCGGGATTAGGCACCCTGTTTCTCATCGCCGCTACAGGTTCACAACCAAGACAATTTTTATCTTTAGTTAGAATCGCAGCAACAATTGATGTAATATAACTCTACAGTATTTTGAAGTGATGCACGCTATTTTCCTGTTTGATTCCCCTTTGTATGTCCACCCTTCGCTTAATTGGATAGGCTTGCTGGCGCGCAAACCCAAGCCACAGCGCTTTGATGACAGATCCTCAATAGCCTGCTAGGTGTGCTTGCTGCCAGGCAAACCACATTACCGCTCTCAGCGCGGCCGTTTGAACTGTTGAGCAGACTCGAAATAGGACAAAAGCGTTGCCAGTAACGGAAAGGCTACCCTGCCATTCTTGACGCGGCCGCTCGAACTGTTGAGCGGTCTCGAAACAGGACGAAGGCGTTGCCAATAGTGGAGGGGGCCCATTGCGTACAGGTTTATCATACAGAGAGCGAGATCTCCAAGGAGGATAACCTTATATAAGGAGGAATTACTCAAAGTTTTGCATGACTTATCTTTTCTGTTGTCGCATGGGCATCCATTACACTTGCTGATGATGCCGCACGCTTGGTCATCTTCTTCCTGGGAGCCATGGCAATGAAGAACTGCTAAACTAACTGATAGACCAAATTTTCACAAATGCGCCCCCTACCTGGCGCGCCAAAGATGTCGGTGGAAACGACACCTATGGGATCACTGGAACCCCTTCTACGGTTGGCGGGCGCGAGATTGTGCAAAGAGAGGGTCTAAGAGGCAGTACAAGGATCGTTTACCCATGTTCGGGCCGCGAGGATGTGTAAAACCCTAGTCCTGCTTTGGTGTATATTTGAGTGTTTTTGAGTTCTTGAACTAGCTACGGTGCATGCCTAGCCCAAAAGATCCAAATCCTTCTGCAGTATGCCTCGGGCCTCCTTTTATTGTCAAAAGGGGCTGCCATAGCGGCACACAGGAGGTGGAAAGATATACAGTGCACAGGCTTATCTCATTCCATTACAGGACAAGACGATTAAATGCGCTACTTAGGTGTCCACTTGCTTCATCAGGGATGGGAATGAGGCCCGTCCCGTCTGCTGCCACTCCGTCTGGTTGCGATGCGCATCCAGGCCAGCGGGACAGGCAGCTGAGGTGGCGTGGTGGTAGGGTCTTCACGAAGATTTGCATGCCACCACGTAGGTGCTTGACTAGCTGTATCGGGAACCACCTACTACCACGTGGGTACTTGCCTGGGCTAGTGGGTCGGCCACCGAGCTGGGGCCACGATGGGGCGGTAAGGGCTTGCCGCAGTCTTGCGTCTGTTCCCGGCAAGGGTCTTGCCGGGGCCTCTGTGAGCGTCCTCGGCAAGAGGCTTGCCGGGGCTTCGGGGTGTCTTCGGCAAGGAGCCTTGTCGGGGCCTCGTGGGCATCTTTCTCAAGGAGCCCTGCGGTCGTCTTGTCTTTTGATTCTCATCTAGGATCCGTAGACCCTTATCTTCACAAAGATCTGCATGCCATCACGTAGGCGCTTCCCGAGCCTTAGTTCCAACATTGTTGATGATGTCAGAGCTCCTAGGCTCAAGGGTGGCTGCAACGGAGGCATTGGGTGAGTTGCCCTGGCAAGGGTTCTTGCCGGGGCCATGCAGGCCGCCCCGGCAAGGGTCTTGTCAGAGGAAGCCTATCTTGTTGCTTGGCCTTCCTGTGCCACCGTCTTGGCGCTACTCTGGTAGCCTTGTACTTCGGTTTCCCCCTCTGCCTTGTTACGTGTGGCCACAGGCGTGGCTCTGACTGCCCGTGCACAAGTAAGGGGTACAAAGGAGCGCCCCTACTTTCGTACACCGACACTGACCATCGTAGGGGGATCCTTGGACGGAGAAGTGGGTCTCTAGCTCCTCCTCCTCTGCTTGGTCACATGGACTCAATTATCCACTCCTTGCTACCCCATACAAGTATGACCATGCAAGTAAAATCCGAGTCGACATATTTGCTAGTGGTTCCCCCTTCCAACTTTCCATATCCAAGAAGGAAAACAATTATTTTTCCATTAGAACAATATCTATCACCGATGGTCTCATATTCATCGACTTTGTATTGTCCTCTAGGTCGTTTGGCAATGATGACATTCTGGCCACTCCAATCTACCAGGTTCACCAGAATCTGGCAGTGGGAAGAGTACAAGAGTTGTTGAGGCGGTGCGCCATCATCACAACCCGCAAGGATGGAAACGTGGGACTTCCTAGGGACCTGATTGTAATATCTTCAATTTTTGGGGTTGACTTGTACTAATGATCTGTGGCTAATAGATCTGAGGATTCTTTCGCATAAACCAATATGGTCATTTATATGAAAAATTGCATCCAGTTGTATAGCATTAATAGTCTTCTGCATTTCCAGCTAGGAAACAATGAATTCGCCACGTGAAGTGTCATCTGGGTTAACCGTCTATCGACACGTCATCTCGACCAATAGGGTGATGCCAGTTGTTATCCAGCCGTGTGCAACCAGGGGCGGAGGTAGACCCACGGCACTCAGACCTAGCATACATTAAGTAACATGTTAAGCCCATCTCAGCCCAATCACTAGAATAACCAATCCCTCCCAATTTTCTGGAAATCCTGACCTAGACTGGCTCGCACAAGATACTACTTACCAAAGGAAGAAACATGTTAAGGTTCCATCTACTTTTCGTGGTAATTCCTCTACTGTTCTTAGTAAAGATAGTCTTGTCAAACAAGCTGAGCAAGTTGATCTATCTAATTACACAATGTCCATTTTTAGAACACATGTGAAATATTTTTCCAATACACCATTGCACAATTTTTCGAATACATGATGTACATTTTTCAAAAGATTCATGTTTTGAATACACGGCAATATTTTCCAAATACAGTATATTTTTAATGGCAAAAACATTTTTTTAGACTAGACGGACATTTTTTGTACATTGTATAAACATTTTATACAATTTTACAGATATTTGTTGAACCACATGCATATTTTTTATAATGTCACAAACATTTTTTGAATAGAAATAAAAAAATTGGAACCTGTGCAAACATTGCTTTTACATTGTATATAACATTTTTAAATGTCATGGACATTTTCTCAAACGTGGGAAATTTCCATAAGTTTTCACATACATCTTTTCATGATGCAAAACATTTTTTACATTAATTGTATAAACCTTTAAAAAAAATCTCAAACACTTTTTTTGAAATGTAAAATCATTTTATCATTGTCACAAACACTTTTTTTGGAAAGTTATCAACAATTTGCAAAACTGGCTAAATATTTATGTTAACTTTTTCAAATTCTTTGTTTTAAATCTTTTGAGTGAATTGAACTTTCTAAAATATACGCATTCGAAATAAAAATAAAAAGAGAAGAACAATATATAAATTCAAGTCAACTCGGCATGGCGTACGCGTGTTAATCAACATCCCTATTGGGTCACCAACAACATGCTCCCCTTCACGTGACGTGAGTCGCTACAAGAAAGACATACCCGCTCACCATCAACATCCCTATTGGGTCATTTCGTCGTTGTTTTGTATTTTTGTTTTTCATTCCTTTCCTTCCCGCATCTTTTTATATTGGTTTCCATTTTTACCTTTTTTTCACGATACGATTGCATCCGAATACTAGGTTGTTGAACCAGCTAAGTGTGCTTCATAGTCCAGCAATTGAAAGTGTTATATACCTATTACATGCCATCACTATACACATAATTACAAGTGTTTGTAACCCGGTTGTGACTTGCACGAACCAAAATATGAATGCAACTGAGGATGGGTACGAGGGGTTTTCGGGTGAGTCATATGCCCATCAGTAGGTATGCAACTACAATGGCAAAAAACAACCGCAACTAGGGGCGAAAGGGGGCTTGCGCCAGTTGCATATCCACCACTAGCTAGGCATGCAAAAACAAACATTGTAAGCCATGTGCACCTTCAAGCGCAAAAAAGATTGTAACTGAGGCTAGATGCATGTCGCCTTCTTTGCATGTCCACCTCTAGACACGCAACTGCAATCAGTATAATCTAACTTCAACATCACATGCCACAATGCAACTACATTAGGAGATGAGATGTGGTTTTCGAGCCATGTGCATGTCCAGCACTAGACATGCAACTACAACCACTGTAATGCGACTACAACTGAAAAGGGGAAAGCGACTGCAAGCAGGGGTAGAAGACGGTTGTTGGGCATGTTGCATGTCCGTTCTTTTGCACGTACACCTCTAAACATGCAACTGCAAGCATTGTAATTCATCTGTAGCTACATCTTCATTCTTCGATACTGCTGCCATGGACTTAGTATTCTACCTTGTTGATGTGCCAGTTGCTAATGAAACTACTTGACTGGATTTTGTGGAATTTTGATGTAGTTAATATCATCAAAGGAGAGGTGTCTCATAAATATTTGTTGGTTCATCTATATTCTATTTTCTCCAAATAATGTCAGTGGCCGTGGCAAGTCAGAAATTCCTAGCAAAACTTTCCTGATCCGGTTTCCGACGTTGAAGAAGGTTGATTATCTGATTGATTTTCCTGTGTTTGATTTACCAATTGACGGGGTTACTGTGAAAGTGACTAAATGAAAAGGTGTTATTGACCATTTTGGTGAACTCATTAAATCTTGGATTGTTATGGAAGTCATTCCACCGAAATTGCTGCACTTGGAAGGTGTTTTCTCAAGTTGCTTCGTGCTTTGGAATTTTGATAGATGTCAATTGTAATGGCATTTTTGAAACATGATTTGCTCTAACCAGAGCCGACATGGCATGTAGATCTCCTACAGAAAATCCCTTTGATAGATTGATTTAGATGAAGAAAAAGATTTTCCTGTTTGGTTTTACTATGGAAGGTTTTCAAAAGGTGGGTGATTTTGACCCTTATGAGTATGAAAATGATGATTCATACGATGATGATAAGAAGAATGATGACCTGGATGATCCCATGGATGTTTTTCAATGCGTACGTCTTAAAGATGGGGATCTTGGCACTAATGAGCATTTTTTTCTGGGAGATCCTCTTCATGGAAAGTCATTGTTGGACCTGAATTTCATCATGTTGCCTTATCCAACTCTAGTCGTTAAGTTTTCATGCTGGAATTTAAGAAACGAGCCTTGTGTGATCTAAATATGTTGGTTAATCAATCCAAGGAGGTGGTTCCCATTCCAGGCTGAATTCTGTATCCGAATTAGGGGAGGGGTCCAACTCCAGTAACAAGGACTAATTTTCTTAATTCAATGGATGTGGTTGAATCTGATGATGAAAGTGTTGATGTTGTGGGGCAAGACATAGATACCTCACCTCCTAAAGCTACGGAAATGAGAATTTCGAAAATTGCAAAAGGCCCCTCATGGTGTCTCTTGAGGATGACTCCGATACAAAGCTTAAAATTACGACCGCAACCTCTCATAAGAAATAGGTTCCTCTCTTTGTACAGAAGAATAATACTAGAAAAAATGACAATCTAAACATTTTGGCCGAGGATACTGCTTACCAATGGAAGAAACATCTTGATTTTGCTTATACTTTTTGAGGTAATTCCTATATCACTCTTAGTAATGACTGTCTTGTTAAACAAGCTGATCAAGTTGATCTACCTTGGAAATGATGTACATTTTTTACCACATGTGAAATATTTTTCCGACACATGATTGGACATGTTTTATAAATATATGATATACATTTCAAAAAAAAACATGTTTTGAATACACGATAATATTTTCCAAATGCACGTTGTACAATGTGTAATGGCAGTAAACACTGTTTAAACTAGATGGAAGCTTTTATACATATTATGAACAATTTTGAAATTTTTAAAGACATTTGTTGGAAATACATGCATATTTTTTATAATTTATGGACATTTTTTTAAATGGAGATAAAAAAAATGAACTTATGCGAACATTGTTTTTACATCGTATATAACATTTTTAAATGTCATGAACTTTTCTTTGAAACACGGGAAAATGTTTCCATAAAATGTCATGTACATTTTTTAGTAGTGCGAAACTCTTTTTTACATTAGTTGTCTACATGTTTTAATAAAAATATCCAACTTTTTTTCGAAACACAGAAACATCTTGTCATTATCACAAAAACTTTTAGGAAAGTTATCAACACTTTTCAAAACGGAGCTAAGTATTTTTATTATACTATGTTAGCATTTTTTTTTATTCAAATTATTGGTTTTAAATTTCTTAAGTAAATTAAGTTTTTAAATACACACAATTACAATTAGAAAGAGAAAATAAATAAATTTGAGGGATCTCAGCATGGCGTAAGCGTGTTAACCAACCCCTATTGGGCAGGCCAACTACATGCTCCCCTTGACGCGATGTGACTCGCTACAAGCGAGAGATAGCTGCGCACGAAGAGGCTCGAACATGTTGGGCATGTTGGGCATGCTGCATGTCAAAGGGGAAAACTGCTGCAAGTGGGAGTAGAAAAGGCTTGTTGGCATGTTGTATGTCCGCCTCTAGACATGCAACTGCAAGCATTGTAATTCACAGCAGCTACATGTACATTCTTTGGTAGTGATGTCATGGGCTTAGCGTTATAGATGTGTCGGTTGCTAATGAAACTACTTGACTGAATTTTTTGAATTTCGCTGTAGTTAATATCATCAAAGGATAGGTGCGTTAGCAAGATTTGTTGGTTCATCTATGTTCTACTTTCTACATCAGTGTGAGTGGATGTGGCAAATAAGAGAAATGCCCAACAAAACTTTCCTGATCCGGTTTCCCCCATTGAAGAAGGCCGATGATCTAATTGATTTTGCTCTATTTGATTTACCAATTGATGGTTTACTATCAAAGTGACTGAATGGAAAGGTGTTATTGACCCTCTTGGTGAACTCATTGAAGCTAGGATTGTTATTGATGTCATTCCACCAAAAATGCTGCACTTGGAAGGTGTTTTCTCAATTTGCTTCGTGCTTTGGAATTTTGATAGATGTCGATTGGAATGGCATATTTAAAAGCTTCTTTGCTCAAGCCAGAGTGAAAGTGGCATGCATATCTCCTACCAAAATTTCCTTTGATAGATTTATTTAGATGATGAAAAATATTTTCCTACTTGGTTTTAATGTGGAAGGTTTTTAAAAGTTGGGTACTTTTGACCCTTATGAGGATGAAAGTGATGATTCTAGCGAGCTGGATGATCCCATGGAAGTTTTTCATGCCAAACATCTTAAAGATTGGGATCAGGCCATTGATGAGCTAGACAAAGCCAATTTGACTGACAAGCAGGTTCCTCCTGTGGGTTCCTCTTAAAAGAAAGCCAACATTGGACCTGAATTCCATCATGTCGCCTTGTACAACTCTAGACATGTAGTTTTCGTGCTGGAAGCCTTGTGTGATATAAATATGTTCGGTTACTCAATCCGAGGACCTGGTTCCCAATCCGGGAAAAATGCTGAATTCTGTATCAGAATTGAGGGAAGGGTCTAACTTCAAAAACATAGATAAATGTGCTAATTTTCTTAATTCAGTGGGTCTGGTTGAATCCGATGATAAAAATGTTGGTGTTGTGGATCGAGACATGGATACCTTACCTGCTAAAGTTGTGGAAATGGTGAATTTTGAAAATTGCAAAAGATCTTTGATGTCGTCTGTGGAGGAGGACCCTGATAAGAAGCTTAAAACTACAACCACAACCCATCACAAGAAATGAGCCCCTCTCCTCTAGCAGTTCTCCCTCTAGAGTCCTTTCGAAGGCTAAGGTTCTTTTTTCCGGATGAGTTTCTGGTGGTTGTGTATCGTAAGTGTACCGTAATGACCCATAGAGCATTTGTAATATATCAAATACATGAATGGTGTGGCAAGCATTTGTAATATATCAAATGTCCTAATCGCTTTATCCGTCGTACTCGTGTGAGATGATATACCTACCACACACACTATTCTATGACGCAACGCTTACGATGCACACAATCAAAAATGATTTTTGATTACAGAGCGTGTGTGATAAGGAGCCTATCACAAACATGTAACTCTACTATATCATTTCGGATACGTCAAACATCACACCCATTTTGGAAATGAAAAATGGTTGCTTTGTCACACACATTTGCCAAGGAAAAATGTGTTTTCTGCTGTTGTTCATCACACACGTTAGTCCTAAGCGAATCATATGTACGGTAGGGATTCATCGCACACGTTGTACTCTGACAAACATGTCTGCTATAGAGGTTGATTGCAAACGTTTCTCTTTCCCCATCGTGTGTACCGAAATGACCCGTAGAGCTGTTTTTTCTCCATAATTTAATCCATGCAATTTAAAATTCTCCCAAATTTCACTTTTGAAAAATGTTCACGAGTTCCAAAAATGTGTTTGTGACATTTTCAACAAAAAGTGTAGACAATGTAAAAGATTCCCTAGATAAATACAAACGGGGGCAAATCATGTTGCTTCCGATAGTGAGGGCAATACTAAGCACCATCAAGTTCCTTGCACTGCCCACTCGACAGAATACCGGTTCTTCAATCCTTGATGGCACACTCAAGATGACATGATAACCCACAAGAATCCTTTTGTATGGGATGTTTTGAACTACAGAACAACCATATGGCAGGGCCCTTGTTGTCATCGCACTGGAAACATATGCAGCATGTACATCATCTGCAAAATTTCTCTTCCATGTTAAGAATCGCTTTGCATTCCATATTTGGCAATACCACACATTATTAAGTAACATAGGTACACCCGCGGATAGCGGATTGCTGACAACAATTGGCACTCATGATGGATTGTCACTCTTCCTTTGACGTTTCGCAGGGTACTAATGGTTACTTGCATCGGGATCGAGAGTTGGCTCCTTTACTTGCGCATGCACCACATGGCTAGATGATTTGCTAGCAGTCACCACCATAAAGAGATAATCCAGCATTCCCCGCTTAGATAATCTAGTATATTTCCTTTCCCTTCCGAGATCAGCACAAAGAATCTATATAATATCACGACGACTGCATGGCCGTAGTCCGCCAGGAGCCCTTTGTGGCCTCTTGGATAACTCGTGAACGAGTTCTCACTTTTCATCCACACTCATTAATCGGCATTTAGTAGGTTCAATAGTAGCTCCTCGAGAAAAGGAAACACTGAACTATAGTACTATATCACAATCCAATCACTAAACACTACAATCAATTTTGTGCACGAGTAGATTTCAGATGCACAACCAGATATGCTTGCACATCCGGAAGGCCGAGAAGAATACACCAAACTTTCAACAATGTACTACTTGATACCTAACAATTTCAACGTCATAAAAACACAATATCCCATAGATATGTCAAGAAATAGCATGACAAATGAGAGATGGTAATTTAGGTTGCTAGTTGCTAATAACAAGCATATAATATGCAATAAAGAAACCAATGTAAGGCCTTAGAATCTTTACATACACATTATACCACAGTCAAGTTAGTTTGTACACAACATAACAAGTGAAGTCAAGCACAACACTACCAAATCAAAAGCAGCTGGCAGTTTGGCACCAACTACACTGCTATACTACTACGTAGTCTAAAAATATAACTCTGAGGAAGATCTTCCAGTGCTATACTAGGTACGTACCCTAAAAATATAACTTTGAGGAAGATCTTCCAATGCTATGCAAACTCGAAATGCAACTAAGAAAGACCAACTCTTTTGTGGTCCTTCTATAACTTTGGGTTAGGACTTAGGGGCACTGGAAAAAAATAGCACGCTATAGGGTGCTAAGAATTATCACCATCAACCACCACCGGTACAGTCACCCACGTATCAACGACTAGTACTACCACAACTAATGATCAAATTTACCACGCGCTAACGGACGAGATACGTCCTATGGAGGATCCTCCAAGGAAGAATGCAAAGGACCCAACACCCGACGGCTGAATCATAGGTTCGGCGCTCGGATTGACAGATCGAGCCGTGCGACATTAGGCCGATGGTCCCATGTCTAGATGGCAAAGCAATAGAGGAAACAACATTGGAAATGAGAGGAACGGTGACGTTGACCATCATAGGGGATCTTTTGCCAGAGAAGGGGGTCTCTAGCTCCTCCTCCACCACCACTTGCTCACGTGGACTCAACTATCCACTCCTTGCTACCCCGTATAAGTATGAGTACGCGGGTTAAATCCGAGTCGGTCGGATATCAAAGCCTCTTGTGGCTGCCACGTTTTCTAGTCACCACCTGCCTTCCAGCGTATTTGCTAGCGGCTCCCCATTCCAACTTTCCATATACGAGAAGGAAAACATTTATTTTTCCATTAGCACAATATCAATCACCGATGGTCTCGGATTCAACGACTTTGTATTCTCCTCAAGGTTGTTTGGTAGTGATGACCTTCCGGCCAGGCCAATCTTCAAGTTCACCAGAATCAGGCAGCGGAAAGACCGCAGGAGTTGCTGAGGTGGTGCGCCATCATCACAACCCACAAGGATGGAAATGTGGAACTTCCTAGGGACCCAATTGTAATATCTTCCATTTTTAGGGTTGACTTGTACTATTGATCTGTGGCTAACAGATCTGAGGATTCTTTCGCAGAAACAAGATGGTCATTTATATGGAAAATTGCGTCGAGTAGTATGGCATTAATAGTCTTCTGCCTTTCCAGCTAAGAAACAATTAATTCGCCACGTGCAGTGTCATCGGGTGATTCGTCTACCGACACGTCATCTCGACCAATAGGGTGATGCCAGTTATTATCCAGCCGCGTGCAACCAGGGGTGTGGATGGCCCTGGGCACTCAGACCTAACATACATTAAGTATTGTGTTAAGCCCATCTCAGCCCAGTCACTAGACTGACCAATCCCTCCCAATTGTCTGGAACTCCCGACCTAGATTGGCTCGCACGAGATACCACTTACCAAAGAAAGAAACATGTTGAGGTTCTATCTACTTTTCGTAGTAATTCCTCTACTATTCTTAGTAAAGTTAGTCTTGTCAAACAAGCTGAGCAAATTGATCTATCTCAGTACACAATGTACATTTTTAGAACACATGTGAAACATTTTTCCGATGCACCTTTGCACAATTTTTCGAATACATGATGCACATTTTTTAAAAGATACATGTTTTGAATACACGGCAATATTTTCCAAATACAGTACATTTTTAATTGCAATAAACATTTTTTAGACTAGACGGACATATTTTGTACATTGTATAAACGTTTTATACAATTTTATACATATTTTTTGAAACACATGCATATTTTTTATAATATCACAAACATTTTTGTAATATAAATAAACAAATTGGAACTTGTGCGAACATTTTTGTTACAATGTATATAACACTTCTAAAGGTCATGGACATTTTCTCAAACGAAGGAAATTTCCAAAAGCTTTCACGTACATCTTTTAATGATGCAAAACATTTTTTACATTAATTGTATAAACCTTTTTAAAAAATCTCAAACATTTTTTGAAATGCCAAAACATTTTTTCATTGTCACAAACACTTTTATTGTAAAGTTATCAACAATTTGCAAAACAGGGCTAAAATTTTATGTTAACTTTTTTCAAATTATTGCCTTCAAATCTCTTGAATAGATTTAAGTTTCTAAAATATACGCATTTAAAATAAAAACTAAAAGGAGAAGAACAGTAGTATATAAACTTTAGGGACCTCGGCATGGCGTACGTTTGTTAACCAACATCCCTATTGGGTCGCCAACAACGTGACCCCCATCACGTGATGTGCGTCGCTACAAGAAAGACATACCCGCTCCCGATGAGGCTCGAGCGGTCATTTGGTCATTATATTGTATTTCTGTTTTTCATTCCTTTACTTCCCGCATCTTTTTTATATTGGTTTCCATTTTTACCCTTTTTCATGATACGGTTCCATCCGGGGATTGGGTTGTTGGGCCAGCTAAGTGTCCTTCATAGTCCAACAATTGGAAGTGTTATAAACCAATTATACTTGCACGAACCACAATGCAATTATGACTGGGGAAGGAGGAGGCTGTCACGCTAGTTACATGCCATCACTATGCACATATTTACAAGTGTTTGTAACCCGGTTGTGACTTGCATGAACCACAATGTGAATGCAACTGAGGATAGGAACGAGGGATTTTCGGGCGAGTCATATGTCCATCACTAGATATGCAACTACAATGGCGCAAAGGAGCCACAACTAGGGGCGAAAAGGGCCTTGGCCAGCTACATGTACACCACTAGGCATGCAACAACAAACATTGTAAGCCGTGTGCACCTTTAAGCGCAAAAAGATGATTGTAACCGAGGCCAGCTGCATGTCGGCTTCTTTGCATGTCAACATCTAGACACAAAACTGCAAGCACTGTAATCTACCTACAACTAGCACATGCGACAATGTGACTACATTAGGAGACGAGATGTGGTTGTCCAGTCATGTGCCTTTCCACCACTAGACATGCAAGTACAAGCATAGTAACATGACTACAACTAAATGGGGAAAGCTACGTACTTCAAGTAGGGGTAGCAGAGGGTTGTTGGGCATGTTGCATGTCCACCTCTGGACATGCAACTGCAAGCATTGTAATTCGACTACAACTACATCTACATTCTTTGGTAGTGCTGCCATGGGCTTAGTGTTCTGCCATGTTCATGTGCCAGTTGCTAATGAAACTACTAGACTGGAATTTACGAATTCTGATGTAGTTAATATCATCGAGGAGAGGTGTCTCGGCAATATTTTTTGGTTCGTGTATGTTATACTTCCTACAACAGTGTTAGTGGTCGTGGCAAGTTAGAGAAATGCCCAGGAAAACTTTCTTGATCTAGTTTCCCCCATTGAAGAAGGCTAATGATCCGATTGATTTTCCTCTGTTTGATTTACCAATGGATGAGTTACTGTCAAAGTGACTGAATGGAAAGGTGTTATTGATCCTTTTTGTGAATCATTGAAGCTTGGATTGTTATTGATGTCATTCCATAAAAAATGTTGCACTTGGAAGGTGTTTTCTCAGGTTGCTTCATTCTTTGGAATTCTGACACGTGTCGATTGGAATGGCACATTAAAAAGCTTCTGAAAGAACATGCATGCCCCCATGATTGGTTTTGGTAGTTGATGACAATCTCAATGGGCTAATGGTTGCCTTGAGTTATATTTGAAGGGTTTGTCCATATGCTTTTCTTGAAATCCATTTGTTGGTTTCAAGGAGAGTTTGTTATGGCCAAGGTGCTATTAAGGAATTATCCAAAGATTGGTCTTGTGAGTGTTGAGCTTATTGCAGGCATGTCTTAAAGAAGAAGACTGTGTGATCAATCATGTTTACCTTCAAGACATCATCCAAATGAAGAAAGTTGGAAAGATTCAAGGTTGATCAAGACTAAGTCAAAGAGTGAATCAAGTTGATCAACACATAAAGCATAGAAGATGTACCGAGAGGGATCAAGAGATCCCATGGTATGGTAAGCATTATCAATTACGCTTTCTGTACTAACCCATGGTCTTCTTGAGAGTTCTTTGTGGGGTTAGGTTGCGGTGTGCAAGTTCAAGTAGGATCATCACGAAGTGATCATATGCTTGAAGTTGTCCGTCCATTGTGGTGGCAATGTACTTGTGAAGATGTGCCGAAGAGTGGCTCACCCATAGTGCAGTATGGGGGAGCAATCAACTAGTCTTTATCGAGCCAACGCAATCAAGAAAGGTGGTCCATCTTGAGGGAGTCAAGATCGTTATCATCTAGCCCAAGTGGACTATGTGCAAGGCAAAGGTTTGCCCTTGATAGGTTCTCTAGTTGTACCAATCTCATGGTGGTAGTTGGGAGACCGGGTTATAGGATCGATTGCCGTACTATCGAGGGGGGGGGGGGTCTTGATGAGTAGCTTGATCGTATCGTTCATAGAGAGCTCAAACCATTGCATCCTTGCATCATCTTTATTGGTTCCTGTTTGGTTCTTCTCCTTGTGAGTTTTGGAGCTTATGGTCATCTTGTTGACTAGCTTGAGTTTTCATCGAAAACGGAGTTCACTCATGCATCTTCTATGACGTTTTCGATGTTGGAGGTTATGTCGGTTCTTCTCTATTGGAGGTTTCACTCTTCTATATCATAGGCATACCTCCCCTGCCTCTTCTTATTATAACAAACTTGCGATAGTATTTGTCGTCCTCTATCCAAGAAGCTTGAGTTTGCTCATTTTGGAGCTCATTTGCAGAAGTTGTGGCAGTTCTGGTTTTCTAGAGTTGTCCTTGGTTATGCATAGGGTGCTGAAGTTGAGTGCCAAGCGGTAGTACCACTGGCAGGGCGGTAGTACCGCTTGTAGGCGGTAGTACCTCTCCTTGTTCCGCTGGTAGTACCACGCCCTACTGTGGTCTCGATTTTCGTGTCGGGTTTCCTTAAGACAACACGAGGAAGCGATAGTGGAAACGATAGTAATGAATGGTAGTACCGCTTGTTGGTGGTAGTGCCGCTCCTACTACCACTCGGACTACTGCGCGACGCTCTGCTTCCTCTGTCTTCTCAGCGGCTGTAGGACAGCGGCAGTACCGCCTGTAGGCGGTAGTACTGCCCCCCATGGCGGTAGTACCGCTGCAGGGTGTGTACTTCTGCTCTCCTATCTCTTAGGGTCTCATGCTCACTTGTCCCAGCGGTGGTACCATTGGAAGTGCGGCAGTACTGCTCCTAGAGCGGTAGTACCGCTCCAATGCGGGCTGCGAGCTGCATAACGGTTGGATTTGTTCCCCACTATAAAAGGGGGTCTTCTTCCCCATTAAGCCTTATCCTTTAAGCTCGTGTTCTTCCCCCATGGTTGACCTTCCTCGAGCGTGCTATCTCTCAATCCCTCCATGAATTATTGCTAGTTTTGGGAGGAAGAGAGAGAGGAGATATAGATCTATATTTCCACCAATCAGTTTCTCTTCTATGTGAAGGGAACCCTTTGGATCTAGATCTTGGAGTTCTTCGTGTTCTCTTCTTCATTCTTCCTCTCATTTCCCTACCTAGCATTTGTTGCTTTGGTGGGATTTGGGAGAGAAGGATTTGGGCACTCCGTGTGCCCTTGCCATTGCATTTGGTGCATACGTTTGAGTTCTCCACGGTGATACGTGGAAGTGAAGTTGAGAAGCTAATTACTCTTGGATGATTTGGTATCCTTGAGCTTGTTCCTCTTGGGTGCCTTGGTGCCCTAGATGGTTTGTGGTGTTCAGAGCTCCATCCTTGTGGGTTGTGATGATGGCGCACCGCCTCAGCAACTCATGCAGTCTTTCCGCTGCCTGATTCTGGTGAAACTTGTAGATTGGTGTGGCCGGAAGGTGATGGCTTCTCGCCCCTCGTTGGTTACCCCAAGTGGAAGGTTTGAGATGCAGTGTAGCGGAGGTTTTCCCTTGGCAAAGATACCAAGGATCGATTTCCCCTGAGACTCCTAGTTTCAACAAGAAGGTGTCAACTGCTAACGGCGCCAGATATTAGCAATCAACGTGGACCTGCACACACAAATGACTTTGCTCCCAACGAATACAGAGAGGTTGTCAATCCCTCCGGCCTTGTCATTCATGAAGGATCAAACGCAAGTGATAGTAGTGATAGGTATTGCTGCAATAGTAAATAAAAGCGGAAAGTAAATAGCGGATGTGATCAATGATGGTAATATGGACCGGAGTCTCATGATGTTCACTAGTGATGTCTCTCTCCCAAAATACGATAAAACTGCTATGTGAGGTAAACGAATTACAGCTGGGCAATTGACAGGACCATGTGCGCAAACCAATGTTGACTAAGTTGCAAGAAAGGTAGAGGTTCAAAGCATGGGCGGTACGCCAAGGTAAGTAGACCGAAATCCATCTACATCTACTACTAATCATCCACCTTGAGATATCTATCCAGAACATCTCGCTGGTATTAAGTTGCGAGTCCCACCCATAGTGTAAACTCAAAGCAACAGACAACTGCATTAAAAGAACTTTGCGTAAAGTAAACAATCCTTGCACCCGCGGGCACAAGCACCGTTGTTTTCCCCCTTGTGGCAACATCACATCCCCTAGACTCATGTTTCTGTCACTCAAGCTAGTCATCGAGGAGCATGAACCCACAATCAAGCATAACGTTCCCTCTTGGAGTCACTACCTACTACTTGGCCAAAGCAATAAATAACAACGGAGAACATGCAAGAATTACTTACGAACATAAATATAAAAGAGGTAGATCAAATATATTACTCAAACACAATCTGAACATAATCTCATAATCCATCGGATCCCAGCAAACTCATCATAGCAACATCATAAGGATTACATATGTGCCTCGATCATGTAGGGCAGCTCACGAGGACTAATTGGTGAAGCACAAGAACGGGAGGAGAACATCACATAGCTACTGGTCATGGACCCATGGTCCAAGGGAGACTACTCACAACGCATCCGGGAGGCGTCCATGGTGGTGGAGAAGCTCCCGATGGTGATCCTCCCCTCCGGCAGGGTGCCGGGAAGAGTCCTCCTGGTGCTCCCGATCTTGGAAGCACGGCGGCGGCGGAACAAAGATGAGATCGTGAAAAAGGGTTCCCTTCTCGAGGGTTTCGGGACACGATATAAATATATGCCAAATGGGGGCATCAGACGAGGCTCGGGGGGCCGAGGCGCCCCCCCGGCACGGCCAGGGGGGCCGCGCCACCAGGGCGCCTGGAGCCCTGGTGGCCCCCCTCCGGTTGTGCTTCGGGTGCCTGGTAGCTTCTGGAACGCTGATTTTTTATATAATTTTTCCGGGATTTTTCTGGCAGTTCTCGTAATGGGAAAACCTGAAATACAAAAACTGCCAAAAACAGAAACTGGCACTGGGGTGCACTGAGTTAATAGGTTAGTCCAAATATGATCAAAAGTGTATGGAAGTGTATAAATATCATAGCAATATCACCCAAAGGAGGCATGGAGCAAGCAGAAATTATAGATACGTTTTGGACGTATCAACATCCCCAAGCTTAATTCCTGCTCGTCCTCGAGTAGGTAAATGATAACAAGAAAAATTTCTGTGGTGACATGCTATTAACCATATAGGACTTTTTCATAGTCACATGACAAAAGCTTACTGAGACAATGAATCTGTAGTAATTAAGTTGCCTCATGAGAAAATCACAAAGAACTGAAAGTTTTACAATATGATACTGAAACATCAAATAGATTTGTAATGAGCATGGTGTGCAAATATGATAAAGTGATATCTCGCTTTCCCCCTTTAGTGGAGCAAAACATAAATGCAGGGGCACCTCCAAGGTTTAAGTGATGACTAGATACAATGATTTCAAAATAAACGATATCACAATCATGAAAAAGACAATGCTACTTTGGGACAATGCACATTACACTCAGAATGACAATCATGCTCTCAGTAGTTGGTGCTTTTAAAAGAAGGTGGAGACTCTCGAACCGTGGCTTTTGTTGGCAAGGTTGAAAACCCGTAGTCGGAAACAAAGACAAAACATGTACCAGAGCTCTTGGTTTTAAAAACAGAGGTAATAATATTTTTTTTAGATCATGCATGTTTCGTCAACGAATGCTAGCAGACAACTCAATCACTTCTTGAGATGGACAAGTTTCGAGGAACGGCTCCCGAATGAGGACGATCACATCCTCTTAATCTCCTTTGTTTATCACTGCCAAAGTTTTCTGATTTCTCATGAACAAAGCGTGAAGGAGGGTTTGTTTGTTATATTATCTTTTTGAGCCGGGCGCACTCAATGCCAGTTCCTTCTCGTATGATGGGTTTGCACATTATACATGCAATCCCGGGGTGAAGCTTGTCCAACTTAAAAAGATCATGAATTAACTACTACTTCCTCATGAACTTACAATAGAGGCACAAAATAAGAATGCATTTTTTTTGAATAATTTCGAGATGGTACATGCAAGTCTCCGTTAGGAATGGCAGGTAAATACCATGTAGGAAGGTATGGTGGACTCATATGGCATAACTGGTTTAAAGGAATAGGATGCACAAGCAGTCAGTCCGCTTAGTACAGGTGGAGGTTAGCAAAAGACTGGGAGCGACCAACTAAGAGAGCAATGACGGTCATAATCATGCAGAGCGACAAAGCAACATTGAATCAGGCATGGAAGTTATATCTCTACTCAGAAATAAAAGATCATCAAGGCTTGACAGACTTTCTTTACAGTCTTAAATATGCGTGAGCATACGCCAAGTCAATCAAAATAAATTCTTGAAGGAAGATATTACTAAACCATACCACATCATAGGCAAACAAATCATGTTGGTACTCCAATAACACATTGGGAACCCCCCAGCTATTTGAGACTAACAATAAGAAAACATGAACTACTAAGCGCCATTATGCACGTAGCATCTTTATCATAGACATATCAACCAATGCAACGGAAGCAAACTCTCTTAATAAGATAAGCATGATAACTAGAGAGAGTTCAAGCAACCAACTAAACAAAAGCTCTTTAAAAAGATAAGCATGAATACTAAGAGCTGAACATGATAGTAGCTACTGAAAGACAAAGAACACACACAGCAAAGATAGACATGAAAATTCTATGTTATGTTCTAGGTAGAAGTGGAGCGTGTTTCTCTCCCACACAAAGAAAGTTGAGTTCCGACTCGTTATGAAAAGCTAAAGAAAACTAAAAAGGAAACTAAAAGCAAGACGCTCCAAGCATAGCACATAACACATGAAGTGATAAAAATATAGTGGAACGAAAGACGAACTGATAATGTTGATGGAGAAGGGGATGCACGGGGGCATCCCCAAGCTTAGATGCTTGAGTCTCCTTGAATATTTCTTGGGGGTGCATGGGGGAATCCCCAAGCTTGAGCGATTGACACTCCTGAATATTTTTATCATCTTCCCTCGCACACTTGAAAACTCCCTTCATACATAACTCATCATAATCTGATTAGCGAGGTTAGTACCCATAATAAAATAATTGTTCCTTGCTGGAAATAAAGATATTCTTGAAGTTCTACTGTTTCTCAAGATTGCCAAAAGGTTTTTGCAAAGAAAAAGCAAGCTCAAGGTTTGCAAAATGAAGGAAAGGCAAAACAGAACAGAATCTGTGAAAAACAGAACAGCAGGTAGTAAATGATTTTTTCGGGGTACTTCTGCAACTCTAATCAAAAAACTCAGAACAGACGCACGAAAGACAATTATATAGAGCACGCTGTCGAAAAACTTCAGACCAAAAAGATGAACTGGTGATTTTATACGAATTTTTCTATCCAAGGACATAATCTGTTTCCTGGACAGCACGTCACAACTTTTGAACTTTCTTGCAATCAGAGGCTACACTTGGCACAAAATTGAAAAGCAAAGATACAATGATGATGCTACTGTAGTAACAACATCAAGACACAACAAAATCAAAATAAAATTTATTCATGTGGGCTGCCTCCCAAAAGCGCTTTCTTTTATGCCTTTAAGCTAGGCATAATGCATAGAGATCAAGTTTTATCAAGAGTAAAAGAATAGCTAGCCCGTACAACGGACTCAAAAGGTAACTTAATCTTCTTTCGAGGGAAGTGTTCCATCCATTTCTTGAGAGGAAACTGGAATTTTATATTCCCCTCTTTCATGTCAATGATAGCACAAACGGTGCGTAGAAAAGGACGTCCCAAAATAATTGGACAAGAAGGTTCACATTCAATGTCCATAATAGTAAAATCAACGGGAACATAATTGTCATTGACAATGATAAGAACATCGTCGATCCTCCCCAAAGGTTTCTTTATGGAAGAATCAATGAGACGAACACCAAAAGAACAAGAATCAAAAGGTTTCAATTTAAGCATATCATATATTCTTTCGGGCATAACAGAGGTACTAGCACCAACATCACATAAAGCATAACAAGAGAAGTTATTCAACTTAATTTTAATCATAGGATCCCAACCATCTTCTAGCTTTCTAGGTATGGAGGCTTCTACTCTAAGTTTCTCCTCCCTAGCTTTGATAAGAGCATTAGTGATATGCTCTGTGAAGGCAAGGTTAAGCGTGCTAGTGCGGGGATCTCTAGACATCTTGTGAAGGAAATCAATAACTTCGGTAAGAGTGCAATTATCAAAATCAAGGTCACTACTATCAAGTAAAGTGGTAGTGGTGTCCTTTAGGTTCACTTGTTTGGTAGTTTCTATAGTCATAGCATCACCATTAATAGGTCCAATGGGACCAGGAGTGCATTGGGTGCTAAGAGTTTGGATATCCTCAACAACTTGGATAGTAGCAACAGTGTGGTGGGTAGGAAGGCTCTTAATTCTATCTTCTTCCTCCCTTTCTCTAGCCCATCTATCTTTAAGTTTAGCCATCATCCTAATATTTTCATTAATTTGCACTTGAATAGCATTCATAGGAGTGACCTTCCTCTACTCAAGAGGAGAAGTTCTAATTTTAAGTAATTCTACCTCATTGGCTAAATTGTCTACCTTCGAAGAGAGATCACCTAGTTTGTTTAGTTTTTCTTCTACACTATTATTAAAAGCTTTTTGGGTAGTGATGAAATCTTTAAGCATAATCTCTAGTTCAGTAGTGGAGTTCTTGGTGCTAGGATAAGCATTGTTGTTCCCATAAGAATTAGAGGGGAACGGTCTAGGATTGCTACCAAAATTACTCCTATAAGCATTGTTGTTAAAATTGTTTCTAGAGATAAAGTTCACATCTACTTGTTCTTGAGCAATCAAAGAGTTTAAAGGAACATCACGAGGATCAACGGAAGATTGCTTCGAAGTAGAGACATGATCAAGTCAACTTTTTCATTTAGGGAGGAAATCTCCTCGACAGAGTTTACCTTCCTACCTGTTGGAGCGCGTTCGGTGTGCCATTGGGAATAGTTGGTCATCATCTCATCGAGAAGTTTTGTGGCAGCACCAAGTGTAGTTGACATAAAGGTTCCTCCCGCGGCCGAATCTAACAAGTTCCGCGAGGTAAAGTTCAAGCCTGCATAAAAAGTTTGGATAACCATCCAAGTAGTCAAACCATGAGTAGGGCAGTTCTTGATAAGAGATTTCATATGTTCCCAAGCTTGGGCAACGTGTTCATTATCCAATTGTTTAAAATTCATTATGTTGCTTCTTAGTTGGATAATTTTAGCAGGTGGATAGTATTTTCCAATAAAAGCATCTTTGCACTTGTCCCATGAATCTATGCTATTTCTAGGCAAAGACTGAAACCAAATTTTAGCTCCTCCTCTCAAGGAGAAAGAAAAAAGCTTAAGCTTAACAATATTACCATCTATTTCTTGGTACTTTTGCATATCATAGAGTTCAACAAAGTTGTTTAAGTGTAAAGCAGCATCATCTCCAGCACCGGAGAATTGATCTTTCATAACTAGGTTCAGTAAAGCATGTTTAATTTCATACGAAGGTGCTGAAGTGGCAGGTGTAGTGATAGGTGTGCAGATAAAGTCATCGTTGTTGCGACTAGTGAAGTCACACAACTTGGTGTTCTCGGTGGAACCCATAGTAGCAAGCAAGCAAGATAACTATTTTTGTGATTTTCGATAAAAGATACTAAAGCAAAAACTGAAAGGTAAACTAACAAGACTAAAAAGCAAAGGTAAAAGATAGCGTGCAACTCCCCTATCCTGAAGAGTGGAGTCCCCGGCAACGGCGCCAGAAAACTTTGCTTGATGGCTTCTCGCCCCTCGTTGGTTACCCCAAGTGGAAGGTTTGAGATGCAGTGTAGCGGAAGTTTTCCCTTGGCAAAGATACCAAGGATCGATTTCCCCTGAGACTCCCAGTTTTAACAAGAAGGTGTCAACTGCTAACGGCGCCAGATATTAGCAATCAACGTGGACCTGGACACAGATACAAATAACTTTGCTCCCAACGAGCACAGAGAGGTTGTCAATCCCTCCGGCCTTGTCGTTTACAAAGGATCAAACGCAAGTGATAGTAGTGATAGGTATTGCTGCAATAGTAAATAAAAGAGGAAAGTAAATAGCGGATGTGATCAATGATGGTAATATGGACCGGAGTCCCATGATGTTCACTAGTGATGTCTCTCTCCCAAAAGACGATAAAACTGCTATGTGAGGTAAATGAATTAAAGTTGGGCAATTGACAGGACCATGTGCGCAAACCAATGCTGACTAAGTTGCAAGAAAGGTAGAGGTTCAAAGCATGGGCGTTACGCCGAGGTAAGTAGACAGAAATCCATCTGCATCTACTACTAATCATCCACCTTGAGATATCTATCCAGAACATCTCGCTGGTATTAAGTTGCGAGTCCCACCCATAGTGTAAACTCAAAGCAACAGACAACTGCATTAAAAGAACTTTGCGTAAAGTAAACAATCCTTGCACCCGCGGGCACAAGCACCATTGTTTTCCCCCTTGTGGCAACAGCACATCCCCTAGACTCATGTTTCTGTCACTCAAGCTAGTCATCGAGGGGCATGAACCCACAATCAAGCATAATGTTCCCTCTTGGAGTCACTACCTACTACTTGGCCAAAGCAATAAATAACAACGGAGAACATGCAAGAATTACTTACGAACATAAATATAAAAGAGGTAGATCAAATATATTACTCAAACACAATCTGAACATAATCTCATAATCCATCTGATCCCAGCAAACTCATCATAGCAACAGCATAAGGATTACATATGTGCCTCGATCATGTAGGGCAGCTCACGAGGACTAATTAGTGAAGCACAAGAACGGGAGGAGAACATCACATAGCTACTGGTCATGGACTCATGGTCCAAGAGAGACTACTCACAACTCATCCGGGAGGCGTCCATGGTGGTGGAGAAGCTCCCGATGGTGATCCTCCCCTCCGGCAGGGTGCCGGGAAGAGTTCTCCTGGTGCTCCCGATCTTGGAAGCGCGGCGGCGGCGGAACAGAGATGAGATCGCGAAAAAGGGTTCCCGTCTCGAGGGTTTCGGGACACGATATAAATATATGCCAAAGGGGGCATCAGACGAGGCTCGTGGGGCCCAGGCGCCCCCCCGGCGCGGCCAGGGGGGCCGCGCCACCAGGGCGCCTGGAGCCCTGGTGGCCCCCCTCCGGCTGTGCTTTGGGTGCCTGGTAGCTTCTGGAACGCTGATTTTCTATATAATTTTTCTGTGATTTTTCTGCCAGTTCTCGTAATGGGAAAACTTGAAATACAAAAACAGCCGAAAACAGAAACTGGCACTCGGGTGCACTGAGTTAATAGGTTAGTCCAAATATGATCAAAAGTGTGTGGAAGTGTATAAATATCATAGCAATATCACCCAAAAGAGGCATGGAGCAAGCAGAAATTATAGATACGTTTTGGACGTATCAGAAGGTCATCACTACCAAACAACCTTGAGGAGAATACAAAGTCGTTGAATCCGAGAACATCGGTGATTGATATTGTGCTACTGGAAAAATAAATGGTTTCCTTCTCGGATATGGAAAGTTGGAATGGGGAGCCACTAGCAAATACGCTGGAAGGCAGGGGGTGACTAGAAAACGTGGCAGCCACAATAGTCTTTGATATCCAACCTACTCGGATTTAACTCGCGTACTCATACTTGTACGGGGTAGCAAGGAGTGGATAGTTGAGTCCACGTGAGCAAGCGGAGGAGGAGGAGGAGCTAGAGACCCCCCCCCCCTTCTCCGGCCAAAGATCCCCTATGATGTTCAACGTCACCGTGCCTCTCATTTCCAATGTTGTTTCCTCTATTGCTTTGCCATCTAAACATGGGACCATCGGCCTAATGTCGCATGGCTCGATCTGTCAATCCGAGCGCCGAACCTATGATTCAGCCGTCGGGTGTTGGGTCCTTTGCATAGAGGTTTCTACTGGTCTGTGCGTTTCACGACGATGGACGCGAACTTTACACGCCTCTGGCTCAAGATTTTGCATTCTTCCTCGGAGGATCCTCCGTACGACGTATCTCGTCCGTTAGCGCGTGGTAAATTTGATCATTAGTTGTGGTAGTACTAGTCGTTGATACGTGCGTGACTGTACCGGTGGTGGTTGATGGTGATAATTCTCAGCACCCTATAGCGTGATATTTTTTTCCAGTGCCCCTAAGTCCCAACCCAAAGTTATAGAATGACCTCAAAAGAGTTGGTCTTTCTTAGTTGTATTTCGAGTTTGCATAGCATTGGAAGATCTTCCTCAAAGTTATATTTTTAGGGTACGTACCTGGTATAGCACTGGAAGATCTTCCTCGGAGTTATATTTTTAGACTACGTAGTAGTATAGCAGTGTAGTTGGTGCCAAACTGCCAGCTGATTTTGATTTGGTAGTGTTGTGCTTGACCTCACTTGTTATGTTGTGTACAAACTGACTTGACTGTGGTATAATGTGTATGTAAAGATTCTAAGGCCTTACGTTGGTTTGTTTATTGCATGTTATATGCTTGTTATTAGCAACTAGCAAGCTAAATTACCATCTCTCATTTGTCATGCTATTTCTTGACATATCTATGGGATATTGAGTTTTTATGACGTTGAAATTGTTAGGTATCAAGTAGTACATTGTTGAAAGTTTGTTTGGTATATTCTCCTCGGCCTTCCGGATGTGCAAGCATATCTGGTTGTGCATCTGAAATCTACTCGTGCACAAAATTGATTGTAGTGTTTAGTGATTGGAATGTGATACAGTACTATAGTTCAGTGTTTCCTTTTCTCCAGGAGCTACTATTGAACCTACTAAATGTCGATTAATGAGTGTGGATGAAAAGTGAGAACTCGTTCACGAGTTATCCAAGAGGCCACAAAGTGCTCCTGGCGAACTACGGCCATGCAGTCATCATGATATTATAGAGATATTCTTTGTGCTCATCTCCGAAGGGAAAGTAAATATACTAGGTTATCTAAGCGGGGAATGCTGGATTATCTCTTCATGGTGGTGACTGCTAGCAAATCATCTAGCCATGTGGTGCATGCGCAAGTAAAGGAGCCAACTCTCGATCCCGATGCAAGTAACCATTAGTACCCTGCGAAACGTCAAAGGAAGAGTGACAATCCTTCACGAGTGCCAATTGTTGTCAGCAATCCGATATCCGCGGGTGTACCTATGTTAGGTAATAATGTGTTGTATTGCCAAATATGGAATGCAAAGCGATTCTTAACATGGAAGAGAAATTTTGCAGATGATGTACATGCTGCATATGTTTCCAGTGCGATGACAACAAGGGCCCTGCCATATGGTTGTTTTGTAGTTCAAAACATCCCATGCAACAAGATTCTTGTGGGTTATCATGTCATCTTGAGTGTGCCATCAAGGATGGAAGAACCAGCATTCTGTCGAGTGGGCAGTGCAAGGAACTTGATGGTGCTCAGTATTGCCCTCACTATCGGAAGCAACATGATTTGCCCCCGTTTGTATTTATCTAGGGAATCTTTTACATTGTCTACACTTTTTGTTGAAAATGTCACAAACACATTTTTGGAACTCTTGAACATTTTTCAAAAGTGAAATTTGGGAGAATTTTAAATTGCATGGATTAGATTATGGAGAAAAAATAGCTCTACGGGTCATTACGGTACACACGGTGGGGAAAGAGAAACGTTTGCAATCAACCTCTATAGCAGACATGTTTGTCAGAGTACAACGTGTGCGATGAATCCCTACCGCACATATGATTCGCTTAGGACTAACGTGTGTGATGAACAATAGCAGAAAACACATTTTTCCATGGCAAATGTGTGTGACAAAGCAACCATTTTTCATTTCCAAAATGGGTGTGATGTTTGACGTATCCTAAATGGTATAGTAGAGTTACATGTTTGTGATAGGCTCCTTATCACACACGCTTTGTAATCAAAAATCGTTTCCGATTGTGTGCATCGTAAGCGTTGCGTCACAGAATAGTGTGTGTGGTAGGTATATCATCTCACACGAGTCCGACGGATAAAGCGATTAGGACATTTTATATATTACAAATGCTTGCCACACCATTCAGGTATGTGATAGATTTGGGCATCACATAATGACCCGTAGAGCTGTTTTTTCTCCGTAATTTAATCCCTGCAATTTAAAATTCTCCCAAATTTCACTTTTGAAAAAATTTCACGAGTTCCAAAAATGTGTTTGTGACATTTTCAACAAAACGTGTAGACAATGTAAAAGATTCCCTAGATAAATACAAACGGGGGCAAATCATGTTGCTTCCGATAGTGAGGGCAATACTAAGCACCATCAAGTTCCTTGCACTGCCCACTCGACAGAATGCCGGTTCTTCCATCCTTGATGGCACACTCAAGATGACATGATAACCCATAAGAATCTTTTTGCATGGGATGTTTTGAACTACAGAACAACCATATGGCAGGGCCCTTATTGTCATCGTACTGGAAACATATGCAGCATGTACATCATCTGCAAAATTTCTCTTCCATGTTAAGAATCGCTTTGCATTCCATATTTGGAAATACCACACATTAATAACTAACATAGGTACACCCGCGGATAGCGGATTGCTGACAACAATTGGCACTCGTGATGGATTGTCACTCTTCCTTTGACGTTTCGCAGGGTACTAATGGTTACTTGCATTGGGATCGAGAGTTGGCTCCTTTACTTGCGCATGCACCACATGGCTAGATGATTTGCTAGCAGTCACCACCATGAAGAGATAATCCAGCATTCCCCTCTTAGATAATCTAGTATATTTCCTTTCCCTTCCGAGATCAGCAGAAAGAATCTCTATAATATCACGACGACTGCATGGTCGTAGTTCGCCAGGAGCACTTTGTGGCTTCTTGGTTAACTCGTGAACGAGTTCTCACTTTTCATCCACACTCATTAATCGGCATTTAGTAGGTTCAATAGTAACTCCTGGAGAAAAGGAAACACTGAACTATAGTACTATATCACAATCCAATCGCTAAACACTACAATCAATTTTGTGCACAAGTAGATTTCAGATGCACAAGCAGATATGCTTGCACATCCGGAAGGCCGAGAAGAATATACCAAACAAACTTTCAACAATGTACTACTTGATACCTAACAATTTCAACGTCATAAAAACTCAATATCCCATAGATATGTCAAGAAATAGCATGACAAATGAGAGATGGTAATTTAGGTTGCTCGTTGCTAATAACAAGCATATAACATGCAATAAAGAAACCAACGTAAGGCCTTAGAATATTTACATACACATTATACCACAGTCAAGTCAGTTTGTACACAACATAATAAGTGAAGTCAAGCACAACACTACCAAATCAAAAGCAGCTGGCAGTTTGGCACCAACTACACTGCTATTCTACTACGTAGTCTAAAAATATAACTCTGAGGAAGATCTTCCAGTGCTATACTAGGTACGTACCCAAAAAATATAACTTTGAGGAAGATCTTCCAATGCTATGCAAACTCGAAATGCAACTAAGAAAGACCAACTCTTTTGAGGTCCTTCTATAACTTTGGGTTAGGACTTAGGGGCACTGGAAAAAAAATAGCACGCTATAGGGTGCTAAGAATTATCACCATCAACCACCACCGGTATAGTCACGCACGTATCGACGACTAGTACTACCAAAACTAATGATCAAATTTACCACGCGCTAACGGACGAGATACGTCGTACGGAGGATCCTCCAAGGAAGAATGCAAAATTTTGAGCCAGAGGCGTGTAAAGTTCGCGTCCATCGTCGTGGAACGCACAGACCGGTAGAAATCTCTATGCAAAGGACCCAACACCCGACGGCTGAATCATAGGTTCAGCTCTCGGATTGACATATCAAGCCGTGCGACATTAGGCCAATGGTCCCATGTCCAGATGGCAAAGCAATAGAGGAATCAACATTGGAAATGAGAGGCACGGTGACGTTGACCATCATAGGGCATCTTTGGCCGGAGAAGGGGGTCTCTAGCTCCTCCTCCTCCTCCGCTTGCTCACGTGGACTCATCTATCCACTCCTTGCTACCCCGTAAAAGTATGAGTACGCGGGTTAAATCCGAGTCGGTCGGATATCAAAGCCTATTGTGGGTGCCACGTTTTCTAGTCACCCCCTGCCTTCCAGCGTATTTGCTAGCGGCTCCCCATTCCAACTTTCCATGATTGGTTTTGGTAGTTGATGACAATCTCAATGGGCTAATGGTTGCCTTGAGTTATATTTGAAGGGTTTGTCCATATGCTTTTCTTGAAATCCATTTGTTGGTTTCAAGGAGAGTTTGTGATGTCCAAGGTGCTATTAAGGAATTATCCAAAGATTGGTCTTGTGAGTGTTGAGCTTATTGCAGGCATGTCTTAAAGAAGAAGAGTGCGTGATCATTCATGTTTACCTTCAAGACATCATCCAAATGAAGAGAGTTGGAAAGACTCAAGGTTGATCAAGACTAAGTCAAAGAGTGAATCAAGTTGATCAACACATAAAGCATAGAAGATGTATCGAGAGGGATCAAGAGATCCCATGGTATGGCAAGCATTATCAATTACGCTTTGTGTACTAACCCATGGTCTTCTTGAGAGTTCTTTGTGGGGTTAGGTTGCGGTGTGCAAGTTCAAGTAGGATCATCACGAAGTGATCATATGCTTGAAGTTGTCCGTCCATTGTGGTGGCAATGTACTTGTGAAGATGTGCCGAAGAGTGGCTCACCCATAGTGCAGTATGGGGGAGCAATCAACTAGTCTTTATCGAGCCAACGCAATCAAGAAAGGTGGTCCATCTAGAGGGAGTCAAGATCGTCATCATCTAGCCCAAGTGGACTATGTGCAAGGCAAAGGTTTTCCCTTGATAGGTTCTCTAGTTGTACCAATCTCATGGTGGTAGTTGGGAGACCGGGTTATAGGATCGATTGCCGTACTATCGAGGGGGGGGGGGTCTTGATGACTAGCTTGATCGTATCGTTCGTAGAGAGCTCAAACCATTGCATCCTTGCATCATCTTTATTGGTTCCTGTTTGGTTCTTCTCCTTGTGAGTTTTGGCGCTTATGGTCATCTTGTTGACAAGCTTGAGTTTTCATCGAAAACGGAGTTCACTCATGCATCTTCTATGACGTTTTCAATGTTGGAGGTTATGTCGGTTCTTCTCTATTGGAGGTTTCACTCTTCTATATCATAGGCATACCTCCCCTGCCTCTTCTTACTATAACAAACTTGGGATAGTATTTGTCGTCCTCTATCCAAGAAGCTTGAGTTTGCTCATTTTGGAACTCATTTGTAGAAGTTGTGGCAGTTCTGGTTTTCTGGAGTTGTCCTTGGTTATGCATAGGGTGCTGAAGTTGAGTGCCAAGCGGTAGTACCACTGGCAGGGCGGTAGTACCGCTTGTAGGCGGTAGTACCTCTCCTTGTTCCGCTGGTAGTACCACTCCCTACAGTGGTCTCGATTTTCGTGTCGGGTTTCCTTAAGACAACACGAGGAAGCGATAGTGGGAACGATAGTAATGAATGGTAGTACCGCTTGTTGGTGGTAGTGCCGCTCCTACTACCACTCGGACTACTGCGCGACGCTCTTCTTCCTTTTTCTTCTCAGCGGCTGTAGGACAGCGGCAGTACCGCCTGTAGGCGGTAGTACTGCCCCCCATGGCGGTAGTACCGCTGCAGGGTGTGTACTTCTGCTCTCCTATCTCTTAGGGTCTCATGCTCACTTGTCCCAGCGGTGGTACCATTGGAAGTGCGGCAGTACTGCTCCTAGAGCGATAGTACCGCTCCAATGCGGGCTACGAGCTGCATAACGGTTGGATTTGTTCCCCACTATAAAAGGGGGTCTTCTTCCCCATTGAGCCTTATCCTTTAAGCTCGTGTTCTTCCCCCATGGTTGACCTTCCTCGAGCGTGCTATCTCTCAATCCCTCCATGAATTATTGCTAGTTTTGGGAGGAAGAGAGAGAGGAGATATAGATCTATATTTCCACCAATCAGTTTCTCTTCTATGTGAGGGGAACCCTTTGGATCTAGATCTTGGAGTTCTTCGTGTTCTCTTCTTCATTCTTCCTCTCATTTACCTCCCTAGCATTTGTTGGTTTGGTGGGATTTGGGAGAGAAGGATTTGGGCACTCCGTGTGCCCTTGCCATTGCATTTGGTGCATACGTTTGAGTTCTCCACGGTGATACGTGGAAGTGAAGTTGAGATGCTAATTACTCTTGGATGATTTGGTATCCTTGAGCTTGTTCCTCTTGGGTGCCTTGGTGCCCTAGATGGTTTGTGGTGTTCAAAGCTCCATCCTTGTGGGTTGTGATGATGGCGCACCGCCTCAGCAACTCCTGCAGTCTTTCCGCTGCCTGATTCTGGTGAAACTTGTAGATTGGTGTGGCCGGAAGGTCATCACTACCAAACAACCTTGAGGAGAATACAAAGTCGTTGAATCCGAGAACATCGGTGATTGATATTGTGCTACTGGAAAAATAAATGGTTTCCTTCTCGGATATGGAAAGTTGGAATGGGGAGCCACTAGCAAATACGCTGGAAGGCAGGGGGTGACTAGAAAACGTGGCAGCCACAATAGGCTTTGATATCCGACCTACTCGGATTTAACTTGCGTACTCATACTTGTACGGGGTAGCAAGGAGTGGATAGTTGAGTCCACGTGAGCAAGCGGAGGAGGAGGAGGAGCTAGAGACCCCCCCCCCTTCTCCGGCCAAAGATCCCCTATGATGTTCAACGTCACCGTGCCACTCATTTCCAATGTTGTTTCCTCTATTGCTTTGCCATCTGGACATGGGACCGTCGGCCTAATGTCGCATGGCTCGATCTGTCAATCCGAGCGCCGAACCTATGATTCAGCCGTCGGGTGTTGGGTCCTTTGCATAGAGGTTTCTACTGGTCTGTGCGTTTCACGACGATGGACGCGAACTTTACATGCCTCTGGCTCAAGATTTTGCATTCTTCCTCGGAGGATCCTCCGTATGACGTATCTCGTCCGTTAGCGCGTGGTAAATTTGATCATTAGTTGTGGTAGTACTAGTCGTTGATACGTGCGTGACTGTACCGGTGGTGGTTGATGGTGATAATTCTCAGCACCCTATAGCGTGATATTTTTTTCCAGTGCCCCTAAGTCCCAACCCAAAGTTATAGAAGGACCTCAAAAGAGTTGGTCTTTCTTAGTTGCATTTCGAGTTTGCATAGCATTGGAAGATCTTCCTCAAAGTTATATTTTTAGGGTATGTACCTGGTATAGCACTGGAAGATCTTCCTCGGAGTTATATTTTTAGACTACGTAGTAGTATAGCAGTGTAGTTGGTGCGAAACTGCCAGCTGCTTTTGATTTGGTAGTGTTGTGCTTCACCTCACTTGTTATGTTGTGCACAAACTGACTTGACTGTGGTATAATGTGTATGTAAAGATTCTAAGGCCTTACGTTGGTTTCTTTACTGCATGTTATATGCTTGTTATTAGCAACTAGCAAGCTAAATTACCATCTCTCATTTGTCATGCTATTTCTTGACATATCTATGGGATATTGAGTTTTTATGACGTTGAAATTGTTAGGTATCAAGTAGTACATTGTTGAAAGTTTGTTTGGTATATTCTTCTCGGCCTTCCGGATGTGCAAGCATATCTGGTTGTGCATCTGAAATCTACTCGTGCACAAAACTGATTGTAGTGTTTAGTGATAGGATTGTGATATAGTACTATAGTTCAGTGTTTCCTTTTCTCCAGGAGCTACTATTGAACCTACTAAATGTCGATTAATGAGTGTGGATGAAAAGTGAGAACTCGTTCACGAGTTATCCAAGAGGCCACAAAGTGCTCCTGGCGAACTAAATGCTGATTAATGATGCAAAACATTTTTCACTCTTCTATATCTTAGGCATACCTTCCCTGCCTCTTCTTATTATAACAAACTTGGGATAGTATTTGTCGTCCTCTATCCAAGAAGCTTGAGTTTGCTCATTTTGGAGCTCATTTGCAGAAGTTGTGGCAGTTCTGGTTTTCTGGAGTGGTCCTTTGTTATGCATAGGGTGCTGAAGTTGAGTGCCAAGCGGTAGTACCACTGGCAGGGTGGTAGTACCGCTTGTAGGCGGTAGTACCTCTCCTTGTTCCGATGGTAGTACCGCTCCCTACTATGGTCTCGATTTTTCGTGCCGGGTTTTCTTAAGACAACACGAGGAAGCGGTAGTGGGAACGATAGTAATGAATGGTAGTACCGCTTGTTGGTGGTAGTGCTGCTCCTACTACCACTCGGACTACTGCGCGACGCTCTGCTTCCTCTGTCTTCTCAGCGGCGGTAGGACAGCGGCAGTACCGCCTGTAGGCGGTAGTACTGCCCCCCATGGCGATAGTACCGCTGCAGGGTGTGTACTTCTGCTCTCCTATCTCTTAGGGTCTCATGCTCACTTGTCCCAGCGGTGGTACCATTGGAAGTGCGGCAGTACTGCTCCTAGAGCGGTAGTACCGCTCCAATGCGGGTTGCGAGCTGCATAACGGTTGGATTTGTTCCCCACTATAAAAGGGGGTCTTCTTCCCCATTGAGCCTTATCCTTTAAGCTCGTGTTCTTCCCCCATTGTTGACCTTCCTCGAGCTTGCTATCTCTCAATCCCTCCATGAATTATTGCTAGTTTTGGGGGGGGGGAAGAGAGAGAGGAGATATAGATCTATATTTCCATCAATCAGTTTCTCCTCCATGTGAGGGGAACCCTTTGGATCTAGATCTTGGAGTTCTTCGTGTTCTCTTCTTCATTCTTCCTCTCATTTCCCTCCCTAGTATTTGTTGCTTTGGTGGGATTTGGGAGAGAAGGATTTGGGCACTCCGTGTGCCCTTGCCATTGCATTTGGTGCATACGTTTGAGTTCTCCACGGTGATACGTGGAAGTGAAGTTGAGAAGCTTATTACTCTTGGATGATTTGGTATCCTTGAGCTTGTTCCTCTTGGGTGCCTTGGTGCCCTAGACGGTTTGTGGTGTTCAGAGCTCCATCCTTGTGGGTTGTGATGATGGCGCACCGCCTCAGCAACTCTTGCAGTCTTTCCGCTGCCTGATTCTGGTGAAACTTGTAGATTGGCGTGGCCGGAAGGTCATCACTACCAAACAACCTTGAGGAGAATACAAAGTCGTTGAATCCGAGACCATCGGTGATTGATACTGTGCTACTGGAAAAATAAATGTTTTCCTTCTCGGATATGGAAAGTTGGAATGGGGAGCCACTAGCAAATATGCTGGAAGGCAGGGGGTGACTAGAAAACATGGCAACCACAATAGGCTTTGATATCCGACCAACTCGGATTTAACTCACGTATTCATACTTGTACGGGGTAGCAAGGAGTGGATAGTTGATTCCACGTGAGCAAGCGGAGGAGGAGGAGGAGGAGGAGCTAGAGACCCCCCCCCCTTCTCCGGCCAAAGATCCCCTATGATGGTCAACGTCACCGTGCCTATCATTTCCAATGTTGTTTCCTCTATTGCTTTGCCATCTGGACATGGGACCATCGGCCTAATGTCGCACGGCTCGATCTGTCAATCCGAGCGCCGAACCTATGATTCAGCCGTCGGGTGTTGGGTCCTTTGCATAGAGATTTCTACTGGTCTGTGCGTTTCACAGCGATGGACGCGAACTTTACACACCTCTGGCTCAAGATTTTGCATTCTTCCTTGGAGGATCCTCCGTACGATGTATCTCGTCCGTTAGCGCGTGGTATATTTGATCATTAGTTGTGGTAGTACTAGTTGTTGATACGTGCGTGACTGTACCGGTGGTGGTTGATGGTGATAATTATCAGCACCCTATAGTGTGATATTTTTTTCCAGTGCCCCTAAGTCCCAACCCAAAGTTATAGAAGGACCTCAAAAGAGTTGGTCTTTCTTAGTTGCATTTCGAGTTTGCATAGCATTGGGAGATCTTCCTCAAAGTTATATTTTTAGGGTACGTACCTAGTATTGCACTGGAAGATCTTCCTCAGAGTTATATTTTTAGACTACGTAGTAGTATAGCAGTGTAGTTGGTGCCAAACTGCCAGCTGCTTTTGATTTGGTAGCGTTGTGCTTGACCTCACTTGTTATGTTGTGTACAAACTGACTTGACTGTGGTATAATGTGTATGTAAAGATTCTAAGGCCTTACGTTGGTTCTTTATTGCATGTTATATGCTTGTTATTAGCAACTAGCAAGCTAAATTACCATCTCTCATTTGTCATGCTATTTCTTGACATATCTATGGGATATTGAGTTTTTATGATGTTGAAATTGTTAGGTATCAAGTAGTACATTGTTGAAAGTTTGTTTGGTATATTCTTCTCGGCCTTCCGGATGTGCAAGCATATCTGGTTGTGCATCTGAAATCTACTCGTGCACAAAATTGATTGTAGTGTTTAGTGATTGGATTGTGATATAGTACTATAGTTCAGTGTTTCCTTTTCTCCAGGAGCTACTATTGAACCTACTAAATGCCGATTAATGAGTGTGGATGAAAAGTGAGAACTCGTTCACGAGTTATCCAAGAGGCCACAAAGTGCTCCTGGCGAACTACGGCCATGCAGTCGTCATGATATTATAGAGATTCTTTGTGCTCATCTCCGAAGGGAAAGTAAATATACTAGATTATCTAAGCGGGGAATGCTGGATTATCTCTTCATGGTGGTGACTGCTAGCAAATCATCTAGCCATGTGGTGCATGCGCAAGTAAAGGAGCCAACTCTCGATCCCAATGCAAGTAACCATTAGTACCCTGCGAAACGTCAAAGGAAGAGTGACAATCCTTCACGAGTGCCAATTGTTGTCAGCAATCCGCTATCCGCGGGTGTACCTATGTTAGTTAATAATGTGTGGTATTTTCAAATATGGAATGCAAAGCGATTCTTAACATGGAAGAGAAATTTTGCAGATGATGTACATGCTGCATATGTTTCCAGTACGATGACAACAAGGGCCCTGCCATATGGTTGTTTTGTAGTTCAAAACATCCCATGCAAAAAGATTCTTGTGGGTTATCATGTCATCTTGAGTGTGCCATCAAGGATGGAAGAACCAGCATTCTGTCGAGTGGGCAGTGCAAGGAACTTGATGGTGCTTAGTATTGCCCTCACTATCGGAAGCAACATGATTTGCCCCCGTTTGTATTTATCTATGGAATTTTTACATTGTCTACACTTTTTGTTGAAAATATCACAAACACATTTTTGGAACTCTTGAACATTTTTCAAAAGTGAAATTTGGGAGAATTTTAAATTGCATGGATTAGATTATGGAGAAAAAATAGCTCTATGGGTCATTACGGTACAGACGGTGGGGAAAGAGAAACGTTTGCAATCAACCTCTATAGTAGACATGTTTGTCAGAGTACAACGTGTGCGATGAATCCCTACCGCACATATGATTCACTTAGGAATAACGTGTGTGATGAACAATAGCAGAAAACACATTTTTCCTTGGCAAATGTGTGTGACAAAGCAACCATTTTTCATTTCCAAAATTTGTGTGATGTTTGACGTATCCAAAATGGTATAGTAGAGTTACATGTTTGTGATAGGCTCCTTATCACACACGCTTTGTAATCAAAAATCGTTTCCGATTGTGTGCATCGTAAGCGTTGCGTCACAAAATAGTGTGTGTGGTAGGTATATCATCTCACACGAGTACGACGGATAAAGCGATTAGGACATTTTATATATTGCAAATGCTTGCCACACCATTCAGGTATGTGATAGATTTGGGCATCACATAATGACCCGCAGAGCTGATTTTTCTCCGTAATTTAATCCCTGCAATTTAAAATTCTCCCAAATTTCACTTTTGAAATAATTTCACGAGTTCCAAAATTGTGTTTGTGACATTTTCAACAAAAGGTGTAGACAATGTAAAAGATTCCCTAGATAAATACAAACGGGGGCAAATCATGTTGCTTCCGATAGTGAGGGCAATACTAAGCACCATCAAGTTCCTTGCACTGCCCACTCGACAGAATGCCGGTTCTTCCATCCTTGATGGCACACTCAAGATGACATGATAACCCACAAGAATATTTTTGCATGGGATGTATTGAACTACAAAACAACCATATGGAAGGGCCCTTGTTGTCATTGTACTGGAAACATATGCATCATGTACATCATCTGCAAAATTTCTCTTCCATGTTAAGAATCGCTTTGCATTCCATATTTGGCAATACCACACATTATTAACTAACATAGGTACACCCGCGGATAGCGGATTGCTGACAACAATTGGCACTCGTGATGGATTGTCACTCTTCCTTTGACGTTTAGCATGGGTACTAATGTTTACTTGCATTGGGATCGAGAGTTGGCTCCTTTACATGCGCATGCACCACATGGCTAGATGATTTGCTAGCAGTCACCACCATGAAGAGATAATCCAGCATTCCCCGCTTAGATAATCTAGTATATTTCCCTTCCCTTCCAAGATCAGCACAAAGAATCTCTATAATATCACGACGACTGCATGGCCGTAGTTCGCCAGGAGCACTTTGTGGCCTCTTGGTTAACTCGTGAACGAGTTCTCACTTTTCATCCACACTCATTAATCGGCATTTAGTAGGTTCAATAGTAGCTCCTGGAGAAAAGGAAACACTGAACTATAGTACTATATCACAATCCAATCGCTAAACACTACAATCAATTTTGTGCACAAGTAGATTTCAGATGCACAACCAGATATGCTTGCACATCCGGAAGGCCGAGAAGAATATACCAAACAAACTTTCAACAATGTACTACTTGATACCTAACAATTTCAACGTCATAAAAACTCAATATCCCATAGATATGTCAAGAAATAGCATGACAAATGAGAGATGGTAATTTAGGTTGCTCGTTGCTAATAACAAGCATATAACATGCAATAAAGAAACCAACGTAAGGCCTTAGAATCTTTACATACACATTATACCACAGTCAAGTCAGTTTGTACACAACATAACAAGTGAAGTCAAGCACAACACTACCAAATCAAAAGCAGCTGGCAGTTTGGCACCAACTACACTGCTATACTACTACGTAGTCTAAAAATATAACTCTGAGGAAGATCTTCCAGTGCTATACTAGGTACGTACCCTAAAAATATAACTTTGAGGAAGATCTTCCAATGCTATGCAAACTCGAAATGCAACTAAGAAAGGCCAACTCTTTTGAGGTCCTTCTATAACTTTGGGTTAGGACTTAGGGGCACTGGAAAAAAATAGCACGCTATAGGGTGCTAAGAATTATCACCATCAACCACCACCGGTACAGTCACGCACGTATCGACGACTAGTACTACCACAACTAATGATCAAATTTACCACGCGCTAACGGACGAGATATGTCGTACGGAGGATCCTTCAAGGAAGAATGCAAAATTTTGTGCCAGAGGCGTGTAAAGTTCGTGTCCATCGCCGTGAAACGCAAAGACCGGTAGAAATCTCTATGCAAAGGACCCAACACCCGACGGCTGAATCATAGGTTCAGCGCTCGGATTGACATATCGAGCCGTGCGACATTAGGCCGATGGTCCCGTGTCCAGATGGCAAAGCAATAGAGGAAACAACATTGGAAATGAGAGGCACGGTGACGTTGACCATCATAGGGGATCTTTGGCCGGAGAAGGGGGTCTCTAGCTCCTCCTCCTCCTTCGCTTGCTCACGTGGACTCATCTATCCACTCCTTGCTACCCCGTAAAAGTATGAGTACGCGGGTTAAATCCGAGTCGGTCGGATATGAAAGCCTATTGAGGCTGCCACGTTTTCTAGTCACCCCCTGCCTTCCAGCGTATTTGCTAGCGGCTCCCCATTCCAACTTTCCATATCCGAGAAGGAAAACATTTATTTTTCCATTAGAACAATATCAATCACCAATGCTCTCGGATTCAACGACTTTATATTCTCCTCAAGGTTGTTTGGTAGTGATGACCTTTCGGCCACGCCAATCTACAAGTTTCACCAGAATCAGGCAGCGGAAAGACTGCAGGAGCTGCTGAGGCGGTGCGCCATCATCACAACCCACAAGGATGGAAACGTGGAACTTCCTAGGGACCCAATTGTAATATCTTCCATTTTTAGGATTGACTTGTACTATTGATCTGTGGCTAATTGATCGAGGATTCTTTCGTAGAAACAAGATCGTCATTTAAATTGGAAAATTGCGCCGAGTTGTATGGCATTAATAGTCTTCTGCCTTTCTACCGACACGTCATCTCGACCAATAGGGTGATGCCAGTTATTATCGAGCCGCATGCAACCAGGGGTGTGGCTGGCCCTGGGCACTCGGACCTAACATACATTAAGTATTGTGTTAAGCCCATCTCAGCCCAGTCACTAGACTGACCAATCCCTCCCAATTGTCTGGAACTCCCGACCTAGACTGGCTCGCACGAGATACCACTTACCAAAGAAAGAAACATGTTGAGGTTCTATCTACTTTTCGCATTAATTCCTCTACTGTTCTTAGTAAAGATAGTCTTGTCAAACAAGCTGAGCAAATTGATCTATCTCAGTACACAATGTACATTTTTAGAACACATGTGAAACATTTTTCCGACCCACCTTTGCACAATTTTTCGAATACATGATGCACTTTTTTTAAAAGATACATGTTTTGAATACACGGCAATATTTTCCAAGTACAGTACATTTTTTATTGCAATAAACATTTTTTAGACTAGACGGACATTTTTTGTACATTGTATAAACGTTTTATACAATTTTATACATATTTTTTGAAACACATGCATATTTTTTATAATGTCACAAACATTTTTGTAATATAAATAAACAAATTGGAACTTGTGCGAACATTTTTGTTACAATGTATATAACACTTCTAAATGTCATGGAGATTTTCTCAAACGAAGGAAATTTCCAAAAGCTTTCACGTACATCTTTTAATGATGCAAAACATTTTTTACATTAATTGTATAAACCTTTTTAAAAAATCTCAAACATTTTTTGAAATGCCAAAACATTTTTTCATTGTCACAAACACTTTTATTGGAAAGTTATCAACAATTTGCAAAACAGGTCTAAACATTTATGTTAACTTTTTTTCAAATTATTGCCTTCAAATCTCTTGAATAGATTTAAGTTTCTAAAATATACGCATTTAAAATAAAAACTAAGTATATAAATTTGAGGGACCTCGGCATGGCGTACGTTTGTTCAACCAACATCCCTATTGGGTCGCCAACAATGTGATCCCCATCACGTGATGTGAGTCGCTACAAGAAAGACATACCCGCTCCCGATGAGGCTCGAGCGGTCATTTGGTCATTATATTGTATTTCTATTTTTCATTCCTGTACTTCCCGCATCTTTTTTATATTGGTTTCCATTTTTACCCTTTTTCATGATACGGTTCCATCCGGGGATTGGGTTGTTGGGCCAGCTAAGTGTCCTTCATAGTCCAACAATTGGAAGTGTTATAAACCAATTATGCTTGCACGAACCACAATGCAATTATGACTGGGGAAGGAGGAGGCTGTCACGCTAGTTACATGCCATCACTATGCACATAATTACAAGTGTTTGTAACCCGGTTGTGACTTGCACGAACCATAATGTGAATGCAACTGAGGATAGGAACGAGGGGTTTTCGGGCGAGTCATATGCCCATCACTAGATATGCAACTACAATGGCGCAAAGGAGCCACAACTAGGGGCGAAAGGGGCCTTGGCCAGCTACATGTACACCACTAGGCATGCAACAACAAACATTGTAAGCCGTGTGCACCTTTAAGCGCAAAAAAATGATTGTAACCGAGGCCAGCTGCATGTCGGCTTCTTTGCATGTCAACCTCTAGACACGAAACTGCAAGCGCTGTAATCAACCTACAACTAGCACATGCGACAATGCGACTACATTAGGAGACGAGATGTGGTTGTCCAGTCATGTGCCTTTCCACCACTAGACATGCAAGTACAAGCATAATAACACGACTACAACTAAATGGGGAAAGCTACTTCAAGTAGGGGTAGAAGAGGGTTGTTGGGCATGTTGCATGTCCACCTCTGGACATGCAACTGCAAGCATTGTAATTCGACTACAACTACATCTACATTCTTTGGTAGTGCTGCCATGGGCTTAGTGTTCTGCCATGTTGATATGCCAGTTGCTAATGAAACTACTAGACTGGAATTTACGAATTCCGATGTGGTTAATATCATCGAGGACAGGTGTCTCGGCAAGATTTTTTGGTTCGTGTATGTTATACTTCCTACAATAGTGTTAGTGGTCATGGCAAGTTAGAGAAATGCCCAGGAAAACTTTCTTGATCAAGTTTCCCCCATTGAAGAAGGCTAATGATCCGATTGATTTTCCTCTGTTTGATTTACCAATGGATGAGTTACTGTCAAAGTGACTGAATGGAAAGGTGTTATTGATCCTTTTTGTGAATCATTGAAGCTTGGATTGTTATTGATGTCATTCCATAAAAAATGCCGCACTTGGAAGGTGTTTTCTCAGGTTGCTTCATGCTTTGGAATTCTGACACGTGTCGATTGGAATGGCACATTAAAAAGCTTCTGAAAGAACTAGCGTGCGCCCATGATTGGTTTTGGTAATTAATGACAATCTCAATGGGCTAATGGTTGCCTTGAGTTATATTTGAAGGGTTTGTCCATATGCTTTTCTTGAAATCCATTTGTTGGTTTCAAGGAGAGTTTGTGATGGCCAAGGTGCTATTAAGGAATTATCCAAAGATTGGTCTTGTGAGTGTTGAGCTTATTGCAGGCATGTCTTAAAGAAGAAGAGTGTGTGATCATTCATGTTTACCTTCAAGACATCATCCAAATGAAGAGAGTTGGAAAGATTCAAGGTTGATCAAGACTAAGTCAAAGAGTGAATCAAGTTGATCAACACACAAAGCATAGAAGATGTACCGAGAGGGATCAAGAGATCCCATGGTATGGTAAGCATTATCAATTACGCTTTGTGTACTAACCCATGGTCTTCTTGAGAGTTCTTTGTGGGGTTAGGTTGCGGTGTGCAAGTTCAAGTAGGATCATCACGAAGAGATCATATGCTTGAAGTTGTCCGTCCATTGTGGTGGCAATGGACTTGTGAAGATGTGCCGAAGAGTGGCTCACCCATAGTGCAGTATGGGGGAGCAATCAACTAGTCTTTAACGAGCCAACGCAATCAAGAGAGGTGGTCCATCTTGAGGGAGTCAAGATCGTCATCATCTAGCCCAAGTGGACTATGTGCAAGGCAAAGGTTTGCCCTTGATAGGTTCTCTAGTTATACCAATCTCATGGTGGTAGTTGGGAGACCGGGTTATAGGATCGATTGCCGTACTATCGAGGGGGGGGTCTTGATGAGTAGCTTGATCGTATCGTTCGTAGAGAGCTCAAACCATTGCATCCTTGCATCATCTTTATTGGTTCCTGTTTGGTTCTTCTCCTTGTGAGTTTTGGAGCTTATGGTCATCTTGTTGACAAGCTTGAGTTTTCATCGAAAACGGAGTTCACTCATGCATCTTCTATGACGTTTTCGATGTTGGAGGTTATGTCAGTTCTTCTCTGTTGGAGGTTTCACTCTTATATATCTTAGGCATACCTCCCCTGCCTCTTCTTATTATAACAAACTTGGGATAGTATTTGTCGTCCTCTATCCAACAAGCTTGAGTTTGCTCATTTTGGAGCTCATTTGCAGAAGTTGTGGCAGTTCTGGTTTTCTGGAGTTGTCCTTGGTTATGCATAGGGTGCTGAAGTTGAGTGCCAAGCGGTAGTACCACTAGCAGGGCGGTAGTACCGCTTGTACGCGGTAGTACCTCTCCTTGTTCCGCTGGTAGTACCGCTCCCTACTGTGGTCTCGATTTTCCATGTCGGGTATTCTTAAGACAACACGAGTAAGCGGTAGTGGGAACGATAGTAATGAATGGTAGTATTGCTTGTTGGTGGTAGTGCCGCTCCTACTACCACTCGGACTACTGCGCGACGCTCTGCTTCCTCTATCTTCTCAGCGGCTGTAGGACAGCGGCAGTACCGCCTGTAGGCGGTAGTAATGCCCCCATGGCGGTAGTACCGCTACAGGGTGTGTACTTCTGCTCGTCTATCTCTTAGGGTCTCATGCTCACTTGTCCCAGCGGTGGTACCATTGGAAGTGCAGCAGCACTGCCCCTAGAGCGGTAGTACCGCTCCAATGCGGGCTGCGAGCTGCATAACGGTTGGATTTGTTCCCCACTATAAAAGGGGGTCTTCATCCCCATTGAGCCTTATCCTTTAAGCTCGTATTCTTTCCCCATTGTTGACCTTCCTCGAGCTTGCTATCTCTCAATCCCTCCATGAATTATTGCTAGTTTTGGGGGGAAGAGAGAGAGGAGATATAGATCTATATTTCCACCAATCAGTTTCTCCTCTATGTGAGGGGAACCCTTTGGATCTAGATCTTGGATTTCTTCGTGTTCTCTTCTTCATTCTTCCTCTCATTTCCCTCCCTAGCATTTGTTGCTTTGGTGGGATTTGGGAGGGAAGGATTTGGGCACTCCGTGTGCCCTTTCCATTGCATTTGGTGCATACGTTTGAGTTCTCCACGGTGATACGTGGAAGTGAAGTTGAGAAGCTTATTACTCTTGGATGATTTGGCATCCTTGAGCTTGTTCCTCTTGGGTGCCTTGGTGCCCTAGACGGTTTGTGGTGTTCAGAGCTCCATCCTTGTGGGTTGTGATGATGGCGCACCGCCTCAGCAACTCCTGCGGTCTTTCCGCTGCCTGATTCTGGTGAAACTTGTAGATTGGCGTGGCCGGAAGGTCATCACTACCAAACAACATTTAGGAGAATACAAAGTCGTTGAATCCGAGACCATCGGTGATTGATATTGTGCTACTGGAAAAATAAATGTTTTCCTTCTCGGATATGGAAAGTTGGAATGGGGAGCCACTAGCAAATAGGCTGGAAGGCAGGGGGTGACTAGAAAACGTGGCAGCCACAATAGGCTTTGATATCCGACCAACTCGGATTTAACTCGCGTACTCATACTTGTACGGGGTAGCAAGGAGTGGATAGTTGAGTCCACGTGAGCAAGCGGAGGAGGAGGAGGAGCTAGAGAGCCCCTTCTCCGGCCAAAGATCCCCTATGATGGTCAATGTCACCGTACCTCTCATTTCCAATGTTGTTTCCTCTATTGCTTTGCCATATGGACATGGAACCATCGGCCTAATGTCGCACGGCTCGGTCTGTCAATCCGAGCGCCGAACCTATGATTCAGCCGTCGGGTGTTTGGTCCTTTGCATAGAGATTTCTACCGGTCTGTGCGTTTCACTGCGTTGGACGCAAACTTTACACGCCTCTGGCTCAAGATTTTGCATTCTTCCTTGGAGGATCCTCCGTACGACGTATCTCATCCGGTAGCGCGTGGTAAATTTGACCATTAGTTGTGGTAGTACTAGTCGTTGATACGTGTGTGACTGTGCCGGTGGTGGTTGATGGTGTCAATTCTCAGCACCCTATAGCGTGATATTTTTTTCCAGTGCCCCTAAGTCCCAACCCAAAGTTATAGAAGGACCTCAAAAGAGTTGGTCTTTCTTAGTTGCATTTCGAGTTTGCATAGCATTGGAAGATCTTCCTCAAAGTTATATTTTTAGGGTACGTACCTAGTCTAGCACTGGAAGATCTTCCTCAGAGTTATATTTTTAGACTACGTAGTAGTATAGCAGTGTAGTTGGTGCCAAACTGCCAGCTGCTTTTGATTTGGTAGTGTTGTGCTTGACCTCACTTGTTTTGTTGTGTACAAACTGACTTGACTGTGGTATAATGTGTATGTAAAGATTCTAAGGCCTTCGTTGGTTTCTTTATTTCATGTTATATGCTTGTTATTAGCAACTAGCAAGCTAAATTACCATCTCTCATTTGTCATGCTATTTCTTGACATATCTATGGGATATTGAGTTTTTATGACGTTGAAATTGTTAGGTATCAAGTAGTACATTGTTGAAAGTTTGTTTGGTATATTCTTCTCGGCCTTCCGGATGTGCAAGCATATCTGGTTGTGCATCTGAAATCTACTCGTGCACAAAATTGATTGTAGTGTTTAGTGATTGGATTGTGATATAGTACTATATTTCACTGTTTCCTTTTCTCCAGGAGCTACTATTGAACCTACTAAATGCCGATTAATGAGTGTGGATGAAAAGTGAGAAATCGTTCACGATTTATTCAAGAGGCCGCAAAGTGATCCTTGCGAACTACGGCCATGCAGTCGTCATGATATTATAGAGATTCTTTGTGCTCATCTCCGAAGGGAAAGTAAATATACTAGATTATCTAAGAGGGGAATGCTGGATTATCTTTTCATGGTGGTGACTTCTAGCAAATTATCTAGCCATGTGGTGCATGCGCAAGTAAAGGAGCCAACTCTCGATCCCGATGCAAGTAACCATTAGTAACCTGCAAAACGTCAAAGGAAGAGTGACAATCCTTCACGAGTGCCAATTGTTGTCAGCAATCCGCTATCCGCGGGTGTACCTATGTTAGTTAATAATGTGTGGTATTGCCAAATATGGAATGCAAAGCGATTCTTAACATGGAAGAGAAATTTTGCAGATGATGTACATGCTGCATATGTTTCCAGTACGATGACAACAAGGGCCCTGCCATATGGTTGTTTTGTAGTTCAAAACATCCCATGCAAAAAGATTCTTGTGGGTTATCACGTCATCTTGAGTGTGCCATCAAGGATGGAAGAACCAGCATTCTGTCGAGTGGGCAGTGCAAGGAACTTGATAGTGCTTAGTATTGCCCTCACTATCGGAAGCAACATGATTTGCCCCCGTTTGTATTTATCTAGGGAATTTTTTACATTGTCTACACTTTTTGTTGAAAATGTCACAAACAAATTTTTGGAACTCTTGAACATTTTTCAAAAGTGAAATTTGGGAGAATTTTAAATTGCATGGATTAGATTATGGAGAAAAAATAGCTCTACGGGTCATTACGGTACACACGGTGGGGAAAGAGAAACGTTTGCAATCAACCTCTATAGCAGACATGTTTGTCAGAGTACAACGTGTGCGATGAATCCCTACCGCACATATGATTCACTTAGGACTAACGTGTGTGATGAACAATAGCAGAAAACACATTTTTCCTTGGCAAATGTGTGTGACAAAGCAACCATTTTTCATTTCCAAAATGTGTGTGATGTTTGACGTATCCGAAATGGTATAGTAGAGTTACATGTTTGTGATAGGCTCCTTATCACACACGCTTTGTAATCAAAAATCATTTCCGATTGTGTGCATCGTAAGCGTTGCGTCACAAAATAGTGTGTGTGGTAGGTATATCATCTCACACGAGTACGACGGATAAAGCGATTAGGACATTTTATATATTACAAATGCTTGCCACACCATTCAGGTATGTGATAGATTTGGGCATCACATAATAACCCATAGAGCTGTTTTTTCACCGTAATTTAATCCCTGCAATTTAAAATTCTCCCAAATTTCACTTTTGAAAAAATTTCACGAGTTCCCAAAATGTGTTTGTGACATTTTCCACAAAAAGTGTAGACAATGTAAAAGATTCCCTAGATAAATACAAACGGGGGCAAATCATGTTGCTTCCGATAGTGAGGGCAATACTAAGCACCATCAAGTTCCTTGCACTGCCCACTCGACAGAATGCCGGTTCTTCCATCCTTGATGGCACACTCAAGATGACATGATAACCACAAGAATATTTTTGCATGGGATGTTTTGAACTATAGAACAACCATATGGCAGGGCCCTTGTTGTCATCGTACTGGAAACATATGCAGCATGTACATCATCTGCAAAATTTCTCTTCCATGTTAAGAATTGCTTTGCATTCCATATTTGGCAATACCACACATTATTAACTAACATAGGTACAGCCGCGGATAGCGCATTGCTGACAACAATTGGCACTCGTGATGGTTGTCACTCTTCCTTTGACGTTTCGCAGGGTACTAATGGTTACTTGCATTGGGATCGAGAGTTGGCTCCTTTACTTGCGCATGCACCACATGGCTAGATGATTTGCTAGCAGTCACCACCATGAAGAGATAATCCAGCATTCCCCGCTTAGATAATCTAGTATATTTCCTTTCCCTTCCGAGATCAGCACAAAGAATCTCTATAATATTACGACGACTACATGGCCGTAGTTCGCCAGGAGCACTTTGTGGCCTCTTGGCTAACTCGTGAACGAGTTCTCACTTTTCATCCACACTCATTAATCGGCATTTAGTAGGTTCAATAGTAGCTCCTGGAGAAAAGGAAACACTGAACTATAGTACTATATCACAATCCAATCGCTAAACACTACAATCAATTTTGTGCACAAGTAGATTTCAGATGCACAACCAGATATGCTTGCACATCCGGAAGGCCGAGAAGAATATACCAAACAAACTTTCAACAATGTACTACTTGATACCTAACACAACGTCATAAAAACTCAATATCCCATAGATATGTCAAGAAATAGGATGAAAAATGAGAGATGGTAATTTAGGTTGCTAGTTGCTAATAACAAGCATATAACATGCAATAAAGAAACCAACGTAAGGCCTTAGAATCTTTACATACACATTATACCACAGTCAAGTCAGTTTGTACACAACATAACAAGTGAAGTCAAGCACAATACTACCAAATCAAAAGCAGCTGGCAGTTTGGCACCAACTACACTGCTATACGACTACGTAGTCTAAAACTATAACTCTGAGGAAGATCTTTCAGTGCTATACTAGGTACGTACCCTAAAAATATAACTTTGAGGAAGATCTTCCAATGCTATGCAAACTCGAAATGCAACTAAGAAAGACCAACTCTTTTGAGGTCCTTCTATAACTTTGGGTTAGGACTTAGGGGCACTGGAAAAAAATAGCACGCTATAGGGTGCTAAGAATTATCACCATCAACCACCACCAGTATAGTCACGCACGTATCGACGACTAGTACTACCACAACTAATGATCAAATTTACCACGCGCTAACGGACGAGATACGTCGTACGGAGGATCCTCCAAGGAAGAATGCAAAATTTTGAGCCAGAGGCGTGTAAAGTTCGCGTCCATCGCCGTGAAACGCACAGACCGGTAGAAATCACTATGCAAAGGACCCAACACCCGACGGCTAAATCATAGGTTCAGCGCTCGGATTGACATATCGGGCCGTGCGACATTAGGCCGATGGTCCCATGTCCAGATGGCAAAGCAATAGAGGAAACAACATTGGAAATGAGAGGCATGGTGACGTTGACCATCATAGGGGATCTTTGGCCGGAGAAGGGGGTCTCTAGCTCCTCCTCCTCCTCCGCTTGCTCACGTGGACTCATCTATCCACTCCTTGCTGCCCCGTAAAAGTATGAGTACGCGGGTTAAATCCGAGTCGGTCGGATATCAAAGCCTATTGTGGCTGCCACGTTTTCTAGTCACCCCCTACCTTCCAGTGTATTTGCTAGCGGCTCCCCATTCCAACTTTCCATATCCGAGAAGGAAAACATTTATTTTTCCATTAGAACAATATCAATCACCGATGCTCTCGGATTCAATTATTTGGTGTTTAATTTTAAATCGGTTTTTGATTGAGAAAAACCGAATACACCGAATTAACCGAATTATGAGTCCACTACCCTTGTTTCTCTCCGCGCAAGCACAATAAGATAGCCAATTAGCCTAAGTCGCTAGCTAATTGTGTATTGCTTTGAAAATTATACATAGATTCATGCAATCACAAGAGCCTAGGTCTAGTGCATAGATTATAGGATCTCATGCATGCAAATACTAATTGGTAGCTATTTTTTAAGATGATTGACGGCTATGTCTGTACAAAGTATAACGAATAGTTACATGATACGCTACTTCAACTGATGGTGGTGCACATGTATTTTGGTTTTTCGGTTAACCGAACAAACCGAACCGATATATTTTGGTTAATAAGGTTCGGTGGAAATTTTGATCGTGATTATTTCGGTTGTCATTTTTCAAAAACCGAAATTCTAAAAACCCGAATAAACCGAACCGAATTAACCATATAAACCGAATGCCCACCCCTGCGTGGAACTTCCTAGGGACCCAATTGTAATATCTTCCATTTTTAGGGTTTACTTGTACTATTGATCTGTGGCTAATTGATCTGAGGATTCTTTCGTAGAAACAAGATCGTCATTTAAATTGGAAAATTGCGTCGAGTTGTATGGCATTAATAGGCTTCTGCCTTTCCAGCTAAGAAACAATGAATTCGCCACGTGCAGTGTCATCGGGTGATTCGTCTACCGACACGTCATCTCGACCAATAGGGTGATGCCAGTTATTATCCAGCCGCATGCAACCAGGGGTGTGGCTGGCCCTAGGCACTCGGACCTAACATACATTAAGTATTGTGTTAAGCCCATCTCAGCCCAGTCACTAGACTGACCAATCCCTCCCAATTGTCTGGAACTCCCTACCTAGACTGGCTCGCACGAGATACCACTTACCAAAGAAAGAAACATGTTGAGGTTCTATCTACTTTTCATAGTAATTCCTCTACTGTTCTTAGTAAAGATAGTCTTGTCAAACAAGCTGAGCAAATTGACCTATCTCGGTACACAATGTATATTTTTAGAACACATGTGAAACATTTTTCCGATGCACCTTTGCACAATTTTTCTAATACTTGATGCACATTTTTTAAAAGATACATGTTTTGAATACACGGCAATATTTTCCAAATACAGTACATTTTTTATTCCAATAAACATTTTTTAGACTAGACAGACATTTTTTATACATTGTATAAACATTTTATACATATTTTTTGAAACACATGCATATTTTTTATAATGTCACAAACATTTTTGTAATATAAATAAACAAATTGGAACTTGTGCGAACATTTTTGTTACAATGTATATAACACTTCTAAATGTCATGGACATTTTCTCAAACGAAGGAAATTTCCAAAAGCTTTCACGCACATCTTTTAATGATGCAAAACATTTTTTACATTAATTGTATAAACCTTTTTAAAAAATCTCAAACATTTTTTGAAATGCCAAAACATTTTTTCATCGTCACAAACACTTTTATTGGAAAGTTATCAACAATTTGCAAAACAGGTCTAAACATTTATGTTAACTTTTTTCAAATAATTGCCTTCAAATCTCTTGAATAAATTTAAGTTTCTAAAATATACGCATTTAAAATAAAAACTAAGTATATAAATTTGAGGGACCTCGGCATGGCGTACGTTTGTTCAACCAACATCCCTATTGGGTCGCCAACAATGTGATCCCCATCACGTGATGTGAGTCGCTACAAGAAAGACATACCTGCTCCCGTTGAGGCTCGAGCGGTCATTTGGTCATTATATTGTATTTCTGTTTTTCATTCCTGTACTTCCCGCATCTTTTTTTATTGGTTTCCATTTTTACCCATTTTCATGATACGGTTCCATCCGGGGATTGGGTTGTTGGGCCAGCTAAGTGTCCTTCATAGTCCAACAATTGGAAGTGTTATAAACCAATTATGCTTGCACGAACCACAATGCAATTATGACTGGGGAAGGAGGAGGCTGTCACGCTAGTTACATGCCATCACTATGCACATAATTACGAGTGTTTGTAACCCGGTTGTGACTTCCACGAACCACAATGTGAATGCAACTGAGGATAGGAATGAGGGGTTTTCGGGCGAGTCATATGCCCATCACTAGATATGAAACTACAATGGCACAAAGGAGCCACAACTAGGGGCGAAAGGGGCCTTGGCCAGCTAGATGTACACCACTAGGCATGCAACAACAAACATTGTAAGCCGTGTGCACCTTTAAGCGCAAAAAAATGATTGTAACTGAGGCCAGCTGCATGTCGGCTTCTTTGCATGTCAACCTCTAGACACGAAACTGCAAGCACTGTAATCTACCTACAACTAGCACAAGCGACAATGCGACTACATTAGGAGACGAGATGTGGTTGTCCAGTCATGTGCCTTTCCACCACTAGGCATGCAAGTACAAGCATAGTAACCCGACTACAACTAAATGGAGAAAGCTACTTCAAGTAGGGGTAGAAGAGGGTTGTTGGGCATGTTGCATGTCCATCTCTGGACATGCAACTGCAAGCATTGTAATTCGACTACAACTACATCTACATTCTTTGGTAGTGCTGCCATGGGCTTAGCGTTCTGCCATGTTGATGTGCCAGTTGCTAATGAAACTACTAGACTGGAATTTTCGAATTCCGATGTAGTTAATATCATCGAGGATAGGTGTCTCGGCAAGATTGTTTGGTTTGTGTATGTTATACTTCCTACAACAGTGTTAGTGGTCGTGGCAAGTTAGAGAAATGCCCAGGAAAACTTTCTTAATCCAGTTTCCCCCATTGAAGAAGGCTAATGATCCGATTGATTTTCCTCTGTTTGATTTACCAATGGATGAGTTACTGTCAAAGTTACTGAATGGAAATGTGTTATTGACCCTTTTGGTGAATCGTTGAAGCTTGGATTGTTATTGATGTCATTCCATAAAAAATGCTGCACTTGGAAGATGTTTTCTCAGGTTGCTTCATGCTTTGGAATTCTGACACGTGTCGATTGGAATGGCACATTAAAAAGCTTCTGAAAGAACATGCGTGCCCCCATGATTGGTTTTGGAAGTTGATGACAATCTCAATGGACTAATGGTTGCCTTGAGTTATATTTGAAGGGTTTGTCCATAGGCTTTTCTTGAAGTCCATTTGTTGGTTTCAAGGAGAGTTTGTGATGGCCAAGGTGCTATTAAGGAATTATCCAAAGATTGGTCTTGTGAGTGTTGAGCTTATTGCAGGCATGTCTTAAAGAAGAAGAGTGTGTGATCATTCATGTTTACCTTCAAGACATCATCCAAATGAAGAGAGTTGGAAAGATTCAAGGTAGATCAAGACTAAGTCAAAGAGTGAATCAAGTTGATCAACACACAAAGCTAGAAGATGTACCGAGAGGGATCAAGAGATCCCATGGTATAGTAAGCATTATCAATTACGCTTTGGGTACTAACCCCTGGTCTTCTTGAGAGTTCTTTGTGGGGTTAGGTTGCGGTGTGCAAGTTCAAGTAGGATCATCACAAAGAGATCATATGCCTGAAGTTGTTCGTCCATTGTGGTGACAATGGACTTGTGAAGATGTGCTCAAGAGTGGCTCACCCATAGTGCAGTATGGGGGAGCAATCAACTAGTCTTTATCGAGCCAACGCAATCAAGAAAGGTAGTCCATCTTGAGGGAGTCAAGATCGTCATCATCTAGCCCAAGTGGACTATGTGCAAGGCAAAGGTTTGCCCTTGATAGGTTCTCTAGTTGTACCAATCTCATGGTGGTAGTTGGGAGATCGGGTTATAGGATCGATTGATGTACTATCGAGGGGGGGGG
>LR738716.1:4136611-4335685 GCA_902687465.1 Secale cereale
CGGGGTGCCTTTACGTGTCGGTCATCAACACTCGAAGTTTCGGCCGATTCTGACCCGTTTCGTGGACTATTACTCACCGTTTTGGGGTCCCGAAGCGATTTCCATAGTTGTTGAACCCCAGGGTGCACTTACGTGTCGGTTATCAGCACTCGTGGTTTTGGCCGATTCTGGCCTCTTTCGTGGACTATAACTCACTGTTTTTGGGTCCCGGAGTGATTTTCAATATTGACGAACCCCGGGGTGCCTTTACGTGTCGGTCATCAACACTCGCGGTTTTGGCCGATTTTGGCATGTTTTGTGGACTACTGATCACTGTTTTGGGGTCCCGGAGTGATTTCTAGTATTTACGAACCTAGGAGCGCGTTTTCGTGCCGTTCATCAGCACTCATGGTTTTTGTCGATTCTGACCCGTTTCGCGGACTATTGCCCACCGTTTTGGGGTCCCAGAGTGATTTCCACGACTGACGAACCCCGGGTGCGTTTTCATGTCGGTCATAAGCACTCGCGGTTTTTGTCGATTCTAACCCGTTTCGTGGACTATTACTCACCGTTTTGGGGTCCCCAAGCGATTTTCAATATTGACGAACCCGGAGCGGGATGGCCTGAACAAACGGGTCCTGGGGATGACCAAGGAGAGGGATACGATCAATGCCACCTTGACGGAGGTGCAGGCCGAAGTCCTCGGCAAGGCCGAGCAACTCTCCATTGCCCAGGACTCCATCAAAGACCTAAAGCTGGAGCTGGAGGGCCTCAAGGGGATGCTTTCGGAGGCCAGGGCTCGGGAGGAGACCCTGAACAAGGATCTGGAGAAGGAGAAGCAGCTGCGGAAGAACGATGCCACTAACCACGCGGGTTACGTGAAGGGCGAGAACCTCTGGATCAGCCGGCTCGTCACTATCGCGGAGAAGCTCACCACACAGTTGGCCGCCATGGGCATGCCAAACTTCAGGTACTCCCGCGAGGCGAACCTCACCATCAATGCCAGTCTGACCGTGTTCTTCGAGTGCTTCCTCGATGCCTTAGAAAAGCTCCGCTCCGACCGAGCGGTTTATCTGGCCAATGAGCCCCGGAGGCTCTGCCGGGGTGCCCTGACAAAGGTTCTCACCAACGTGGCGTATTGGAACCCCGACCTCGACTTCGACGCCGCGCTGGAGAGCTTGCCGGATGGTGTAGATCTCACGGCTCTCAAGGAGCGTATCAAGCCCATCATCAGCCGCGTCGACGGAATTCAGAGGTTAGAAGGCCAGCGTCGGGATTAGGCACCCTATTTCTCATCGCCGCTACAGGTTCACAACCAAGACAATTTTTATCTTTAGTTAGAATCGCAGCAACAATTGATGTAATATAACTCTACAGTATTTTGAAGTGATGCATGCTATTTTCTTGTTTGATTCCCCTTTGTATGTCCACCCTACGCTTAATTGGATAGGCTTGCTGGCGCGCAAACCCAAGCCACAGCGCTTTGATGACAGATCCTCAATAGCCTGCTAGGTGTGCTTGCTGCCAGGCAAACCACATTACCGCTCTCAGCGCGGCCGTTTGAACTGTTTCGCGGACTCGAAATAGGACAAAAGTGTTGCCAGTAACGGAAAGGCTACCCTGCCATTCTCGACGCGGCCGCTCGAACTGTTGAGCGGACTCGAAACAGGACGAAGGCGTTGCCAATAGTGGAGGGGCCCCATTGCGTATAGGTTTATCATACAGAGAGCGAGATCTCCGAGGAGGATAACCTTATATAAGGAGGAATTACTCAAAGTTTTGCATGAATTATCTTTTCTGTTGTCGCATGGGCATCCATTACACTTGCTGATGATGCCGCACGCTTGGTCATCTTCTTCCTGGGAGCCATGGCAATGAAGAACTGCTAAACTAACTGCTAGACCAAATTTTCACAAATGCGCCCCCTACCTGGCGCGCCAAAGATGTCGGTGGAAACGACACCTATGTGATCACTGGAACCCCTTCTACGGTTGGCGGGCGCGAGATTGTGCAAAGAGAGGGTCTAAGAGTTAGTACAAGGATCGTTTACCCATGTTCGGGCCGCGAGGATGCGTAATACCCTAGTCCTGCTTTGGTGTATATTTGAGTGTTTTTGAGTTCTTGAACTAGCTATGGTGCATGCCTAGCCTAAAAGATCCAAATCCTACTCCAGTATGCCTCGGGCCTCCTTTTATTGTCAAAAGGGGCTGCCATAGCGGCACACAGGAGGTGGAAAGATATACAGTGCACAGGCTTATCTCATTCCATTACGGGACAAGACGCATTAAATGCGCTACTTAGGTGTCCACTTGCTTTATCAGGGATGGGAATGAAGCCGTCCCGTCTGCTGCCACTCCGTCTGGTTGCGATGCGCATCCAGGCCAGCGGGACAGGCAGCTGAGGTGGCGTGGTGGTAGGGTCTTCACGAAGATTTGCATGCCACCACGTAGGTGCTTGACTAGCTGGATCGGGAACCACGTACTACCACGTGGGTACTTGCCTGGGCTAGTGGGTCGGCCGCCGAGCTGGGGCCACGACGGGGCGGTAAGGGCTTGCCGCAGTCTTGCGTCTGTTCCCGGCAAGGGTCTTGCCGGGGCCTCTGTGAGCGTCCTCGGCATGAGGCTTGCCGGGGCTTCGGGGTGTCTTCGGCAAGGAGCCTTGTCGGGGCCTCGTGGGCATCTTCCTCAAGGAGCCCTGCGGTCGTCTTGTCTTCTGATTCTCATCTAGGATCCATAGACCCTTGTCTTCACAAAGATCTGCATGCCATCACGTGGGCGCTTCCCGAGCCTTAGTTCCAACATTGTTGATGATGTCGGAGCTCCTAGGCTCAAGGGTGGCTGCAACGGAGGCGTTGGGTGAGTTGCCCTGGCAAGGGTTCTTGCCGGGGCCATGCAGGCCGCCTCGGCAAGGGTCTTGTCAGAGGAAGCCTATCTTGTTGCTTGGCCTTCCTGTGCCACCGTCTTGGCGCTACTCTGGTAGCCTTGTACTTTGGTTTCCCCCTCTGCCTTGTTATGTGTGGCCGTAGGCGTGGCTCTGACTGCCCGTGCACAAGTAAGGGGTACAAAGGAGCGCCCCTACTTTCGTACACCAACACTGACCATCGTAGGGGGGATCCTTGGACGGAGAAGTGGGTCTCTAGCTCCTCCTCCTCTGCTTGCTCACGTGGACTCAATTATGCACTCCTTGCTACCCCGTACAAGTATGACCATGCAAGTAAAATCCGAGTCGACATATTTGCTAGTGGTTCCCCCTTCCAACTTTCCATATCCAAGAAGGAAAACAATTATTTTTCCATTAGAACAATATCTATCACCGATGGTCTCGGATTCATCGACTTTGTATTGTCCTCTAGGTCGTTTGGCAGTGATGACCTTCTGGCCACTCCAATCTACCAGGTTCACCAGAATCTGGTAGTGGGAAGACTACAAGAGTTGTTGAGGCGGTGCGCCATCATCACAACCCACAAGGATGGAAACGTGGGACTTCCTAGGGACCTGATTGTAATATCTTCAATTTTTGGGGTTGACTTGTACTAATGATCTGTGGCTAATAGATATGAGGATTCTTTCGCATAAACCAATATGGTCATTTATATGAAAAATTGCATCCAGTTGTATAGCATTAATAGTCTTCTGCATTTCCAGCTAGGAAACAATGAATTCGCCACGTGAAGTGTCATCTGGGTTAACGGTCTATCGACACGTCATCTCGACCAATAGGGTGATGCCAGTTGTTATCCAGCCGTGTGCAACCAGGGGCGGAGGTAGACCCACGGCACTCAGACCTAGCATACATTAAGTAACATGTTACGCCCATCTCAGCCCAGTCACTAGAATAACCAATCCCTCCCAATTTTCTGGAAAACCTGACCTAGACTGGCTCGCACAAGATACTACATACCAAAGGAAGAAACATGTTGAGGTTCCATCTACTTTTCGTGGTAATTCCTCTACTGTTCTTAGTAAAGATAGTCTTGTCAAACAAGCTGAGCAAGTTGATCTATCTAATTACACAATGTCCATTTTTAGAACACATGTGAAATATTTTTCCAATACACCATTGCACAATTTTTTGAATACATGATGTACATTTTTCAAAAGAAACATGTTTTGAATACATGGCAATATTTTCCAAATACAGTATATTTTTAATGGCAAAAACATTTTTTTAGACTAGACGGACATTTTTTGTACATTGTATAAACGTTTTATACAATTTTACAGATATTTTTTGAAACACATGCATATTTTTTATAATGTCACAAACATTTTTTGAATAGAAATAAAAAAAATTGGAACTTGTGCAAACATTGCTTTTACATTGTATATAACATTTTTAAATGTCATGGACATTTTCTCAAACGTGGGAAATTTCCATAAGTTTTCACATACATCTTTTCATGATGCAAAACATTTTTACATTAATTGTATAAACCTTTTAAAAAAATCTCAAACACTTTTTTTGAAATGTAAAATCATTTTATCATTGTCACAAACACTTTTTTTGGAAAGTTATCAACAATTTGCAAAACTGGCTAAATATTTATGTTAACTTTTTCAAATTCTTTGTTTTAAATCTTTTTAGTAAATTGAACTTTCTAAAATATACGCATTCGAAATAAAAATAAAAAGAGAAGAACAATATATAAATTCAAGTGACCTCGGCATGGCGTACGCGTGTTAATCAACATCCCTATTGGGTCACCAACAACATGCTCCCCTTCACGTGACGTGAGTCGCTACAAGAAAGACATACCCGCTCCCAATAAGGATCGATTGGTCATTTCGTCGTTATTTTGTATTTTTGTTTTTCATTCCTTTCCTTCCCGCATCTTTTTATATTGGTTTCCATTTTTACCTTTTTTTCACGATACGATTGCATCCGAATACTAGGTTGTTGAACCAGCTAAGTGTGCTTCATAGTCCAGCAATTGAAAGTGTTATATACCTATTGCATGCCATCACTATACACATAATTACAAGTGTTTGTAACCCGGTTGTGACTTGCACGAACCACAATATGAATGCAACTGAGGATGGGTACGAGGGGTTTTCGGGTGAGTCATATGCCCATCAGTAGATATGCATCTACAATGGCACAAAACAACCGCAACTAGGGGCGAAAGGGGGCTTGCGCCAGTTGCATATCCACCACTAGCTAGGCATGCAATAACAAACATTGTAAGCCGTGTGCACCTTCAAGCGCAAAAAAGATTGTAACTGAGGCTAGATGCATGTCGCCTTCTTTGCATGTCCACCTCTAGACACGCAACTGCAATCAGCATAATCTAACTTCAACATCACATGCCACAATGCAACTACATTAGGAGATGAGATGTGGTTTTCGAGCCATGTGCATGTCCACCAGTAGACATGCAACTACAACCACTGTAATGCGACTACAACTGAAAAGGGGAAAGCGACTGCAAGAAGGGGTAGAAGACAGTTGTTGGGCATGTTGCATGTCCGTTCTTTTGCACGTACACCTCTAAACATGCAACTGCAAGCATTGTAATTCATCTGTAGCTACATCTTCATTCTTCGATACTGCTGCCATGGACTTAGTATTCTACCTTGTTGATGTGCCAGTTGCTAATGAAACTACTTGACTGGATTTTGTGGAATTTTGATGTAGTTAATATCATCAAAGGAGAGGTGTCTCATAAATATTTGTTGGTTCATCTATATTCTGTTTTCTCCAAATAATGTCAGTGGTCGTGGCAAGTCAGAAATTCCTAGCAAAACTTTCCTGATCCGGTTTCCGACGTTGAAGAAGGTTGATTATTTGATTGATTTTCCTGTGTTTGATTTACCAATTGACGGGGTTACTGTGAAAGTGACTAAATGAAAAGGTGTTATTGACCATTTTGGTGAACTCATTAAATCTTGGATTGTTATGGAAGTCATTCCACCGAAATTGCTGCACTTGGAAGGTGTTTTCTCAAGTTGCTTCATGCTTTGGAATTTTGATAGATGTCAATTGTAATGGCATTTTTGAAACATGATTTGCTCTAACCAGAGCCGACATGGCATGTAGATCTCCTACAGAAAATCCCTTTGATAGATTGATTTAGATGAAGAAAAAGATTTTCCTGTTTGGTTTTACTATGGAAGGTTTTCAAAAGGTGGGTGATTTTGACCCTTATGAGTATGAAAATGATGATTCATACGATGATGATAAGAAGAATGATGACCTGGATGATCCCATGGATGTTTTTCAATGCAGACATCATAAAGATGGGGATCTTGGCATTAATGAGCATTTTTTTCTGGGAGATCCTCTTCATGGAAAGTCATTGTTGGACCTGAATTTCATCATGTTGCCTTATCCAACTCTAGTCGTTAAGTTTTCATGCTGGAATTTAAGAAACGAGCCTTGTGTGATCTAAATATGTTGGTTAATCAATCCATGGAGGTGGTTCCCATTCCAGGCTGAATTCTGTATCGGAATTAGGGGAGGGGTCCAACTCCAGTAACAAGGACTAATTTTCTTAATTCAATGGATGTGGTTGAATCTGATGATGAAAGTGTTGATGTTGTGGGGCAAGACATAGATACCTCACCTCCTAAAGCTACGGAAATGAGAATTTTGAAAATTGCAAAAGGCCCCTCATGGTGTCTCTTGAGGATGACTCTGATACAAAGCTTAAAATTACGACCGCAACCTCTCACAAGAAATAGGTTCCTCTCTTTGTACAGAAGAATAATACTAGAAAAAATGACAATCTAAACATTTTGGCCGAGGATACTGCTTACCAACGGAAGAAACATCTTGATTTTGCTTATACTTTTTGAGGTAATTCCTATATCACTCTTAGTAATGACTGTCTTGTTAAACAAGCTGATCAAGTTGATCTACCTTGGAAATAATGTACATTTTTTACCACATGTGAAATATTTTTCCGACACATGATTGGACATGTTTTATAAATATATGATATACATTTAAAAAAAACATGTTTTGAATACACGATAATATTTTCCAAATGCACGTTGTACAATGTGTAATGGCAGTAAACACTGTTTAAACTAGATGGAAGCTTTTATACATATTATGAACATTTTTGAAATTTTTAAAGACATTTGTTGGAAATACATGCATATTTTTTATAATGTATGAAAATTATTTTAAATGGAGATAAAAATATTGAACTTATGCGAACATTGTTTTTACATCGTATATAACATTTTTAAATGTCATGAACTTTTCTTTGAAACACGGGAAAATGTTTCCATAAAATGTCATGTACATTTTTTAGTAGTGCGAAACTCTTTTTTACATTAAGTTTCTAAATACACACAATTACAATTAGAAAGAGAAAATAAATAAATTTGAGGGATCTCAGCATGGCGTAAGCGTGTTAACCAACCCCTATTGGGCAGGCCAACTACATGCTCCCCTTGACGCGATGTGACTCGCTACAAGCGAGAGATAGCCGCGCACGAAGAGGCTCGAACATGTTGGGCATGCTGCATGTCAAAGGGGAAAACTGCTGCAAGTGGGAGTAGAAAAGGCTTGTTGGCATGTTGTATGTCCGCCTCTAGACATGCAACTGCAAGCATTGTAATTCACAGCAGCTACATGTACATTCTTTGGTAGTGATGTCATGGGCTTAGCGTTATAGATGTGTCGGTTGCTAATGAAACTACTTGACTGAATTTTTTGAATTTCGATGTAGTTAATATCATCAAAGGATAGGTGCGTTAGCAAGATTTGTTAGTTCATCTATGTTCTACTTTCTACATCAGTGTGAGTGAATGTGGCAAATAAAAGAAATGCCCAACAAAACTTTCCTGATCCGGTTTCCCCCGTTGAAGAAGGCCGATGATCTAATTGATTTTGCTCTATTTGATTTACCAACTGATGGTTTACTATCAAAGTGACTGAATGGAAAGGTGTTATTGACCCTCTTGGTGAACTCATTGAAGCTAGGATTGTTATTGATGTCATTCCACCAAAAATGCTGCACTTGGAAGGTGTTTTCTCAAGTTGCTTCGTGCTTTGGAATTTTGATAGATGTCGATTGGAATGGCATATTTAAAAGCTTCTTTGCTCAAGCCAGAGTGAAAGTGGCATGTATATCTCCTACCAAAATTTCCTATGATAGATTTATTTAGATGATGAAAAATATTTTCCTACTTGGTTTTAATGTGGAAGGTTTTTAAAAGTTGGGTACTTTTGACCCTTATGAGGATGAAATTGATGATTCTGGCGAGCTGGATGATCCCATGGATGTTTTTCATGCCAAACATCTTAAAGATTGGGATCAGGCCATTGATGAGCTAGACAAAGCCAATTTGACTAACAAGCAGGTTCCTCCTGTGGGTTCCTCTTAAAAGAAAGCCAACGTTGGACCTGAATTCCATCATGTCGCCTTGTATAACTCTAGACATGTAGTTTTCGTGCTGGAAGCCTTGTGTGATATAAATATGTTCGGTTACTCAATCCGAGGACCTGGTTCCCAATCCGGGAAAATGCTGAATTCTGTATCAGAATTGAGAGAAGGGTCTAACTTCAAAAACATAGATAAATGTGCTAATTTTCTTAATTCAGTGGGTCTGGTTGAATCCGATGATAAAAATATTGGTGTTGTGGATCGAGACATGGATACCTTACCTCCTAAAGTTGTGGAAATGATGAATTTTGAAAATTGCAAAAGATCCTTGATGTCGTTTGTGGAGGACGACCCTGATAAGAAGCTTAAAACTACAACCTCAACCCATCACAAGAAATGAGCCCCTCTCCTCTACCAGTTCTCCCTCTAGAGTCCTTTCGAAGGCTAAGGTTCTTTTTTCTGGATGAGTTTCTGGTGGTTGTGTATCGTAAGTGTACCGTAATGACCCATAGAGCATTTGTATTATATCAAATACCTGAATGGTGCGGCAAGCATTTGTAATATATCAAATGTCCTAATCGCTTTATCCGTCGTACTCGTGTGAGATGATATACCTACCACACACACTATTCTGTGACGCAACACTTACGATGCACACAATCGAAAATGATTTTTGATTACAGAGCGTGTGTGATAAGGAGCCTATCACAAACATGTAACTCTACTATACCATTTCGGATACGTCAAACATCACACCCATTTTGGAAATGGAAAATGGTTGCTTTGTCACACACATTTGCCAAGGAAAAATGTGTTTTCTGCTGTTGTTCATCACACACGTTAGTCCTAAGCGAATCATATGTGCGGTAGGGATTCATCGCACACGTTGTACTCTGACAAACATGTCTGCTATAGAGGTTGATTGCAAGCGTTTCTCTTTCCCCATCATGTGTACCGAAATGACCCGTAGAGCTGTTTTTTCTCCATAATTTAATCCATGCAATTTAAAATTCTCCCAAATTTCACTTTTGAAAAATGTTCACGAGTTCCAAAAATGTGTTTGTGACATTTTCAACAAAAAGTGTAGACAATGTAAAAGATTCCCTAGATAAATACAAACGGGGGCAAATCATGTTGCTTCCGATAGTGAGGGCAATAATAAGCACCATCAAGTTCCTTGCACTGCCCACTCGACAGAATACCGGTTCTTCAATCCTTGATGGCACACTCAAGATGACATGATAACCCACAAGAATCTTTTTGCATGGGATGTTTTGAACTACAGAACAACCATATGGCAGGGCCCTTGTTGTCATCGTACTGGAAACATATGCAGCATGTACATCATCTGCAAAATTTCTCTTCCATGTTAAGAATTGCTTTGCATTCCATATTTGGCAATACCACACATTATTAACTAACATAGGTACACCCGCGGATAGCGGATTGCTGACAACAATTGGCACTCATGATGGATTGTCACTCTTCCTTTGACGTTTCGCAGGGTACTAATGGTTACTTGCATCGGGATTGAGAGTTGGCTCCTTTACTTGCGCATGCACCACATGGCTAGATGATTTGCTAGCAGTCACCACCATGAAGAGATAATCCAGCATTCCCCGCTTAGATAATCTAGTATATTTCCTTTCCCTTCCGAGATCAGCAGAAAGAATCTCTATAATATCACGCCGACTGCATGGCCGTAGTTCGGCAGGAGCACTTTGTGGCCTCTTGGTTAACTCGTGAACGAGTTCTCACTTTTCATCCACACTCATTAATCGGCATTTAGTAGGTTCAATAGTAGCTCCTGGAGAAAAGGAAACACTGAACTATAGTACTATATCACAATCCAATCGCTAAACACTACAATCAATTTTGTGCACAAGTAGATTTCAGATGCACAAGCAGATATGCTTGCACATCCGGAAGGCTGAGAAGAATATACCAAACAAACTTTCAAAAATGTACTACTTGATACCTAACAATTTCAACGTCATAAAAACTCAATATCCCATAGATATGTCAAGAAATAGCATGACTAATGAGAGATGGTAATTTAGGTTGCTAGTTGCTAATAACAAGCATATAACATGCAATAAAGAAACCAACGTAAGGCCTTAGAATCTTTACATACACATTATACCACAGTCAAGTCAGTTTGTACACAACATAATAAGTGAAGTCAAGCACAACACTACCAAATCAAAAGCAGCTGGCAGTTTGGCACCAACTACACTGCTATACTACTACGTAGTCTAAAAATATAACTCCGAGGAAGATCTTCCAGTGCTATACTAGGTACGTACCCTAAAAATATAACTTTGAGGAAGATCTTCCAATGCTATGCAAACTCGAAATGCAACTAAGAAAGACCAACTCTTTTGAGGTCCTTCTATAACTTTGGGTTAGGACTTAGGGCCACTGGAAAAAAATAGCACGCTATAGGGTGCTAAGAATTATCACCATCAACCACCACCGGTATAGTCACGCACGTATCGACGACTAGTACTACCACAACTAATGATCAAATTTACCACGCGCTAACGGACGAGATACGTCGTACGGAGGATCCTCCAAGGAAGAATGCAAAATTTTGAGCTAGAGGCGTGTAAAGTTCGCGTCCATCGCCGTGAAACGCACAGACCGGTTGAAATCTCTATGCAAAGGACCCAACACCCGACGGCTGAATCATAGGTTCAGCGCTCGGATTGAAATATCGAGCCGTGCGACATTAGGCCAATGGTCCCATGTCCAGATGGCAAAGCAATAGAGGAAACAACATTGGAAATGAGAGCCACGGTGACGTTGACCATCATAGGGGATCTTTGGCCGGAGAAGGGGGTCTCTAGCTCCTCCTCCTCCTTCGCTTGCTCACGTGGACTCATCTATCCACTCCTCGCTACCCCGTAAAAGTATGAGTACGCGGGTTAAATCCGAGTCGGTCGGATATCAAATCCTATTGTGGCTGCCACGTTTTCTAGTCACCCCCTGCCTTCCAGCGTATTTGCTAGTGGCTCCCCATTCCAACTTTCCATATCCGAGAAGGAAAACATTTATTTTTCCATTAGAACAATATCAATCAACGATGCTCTCGGATTCAACGACTTTATATTCTCCTCAAGGTTGTTTGGTAGTGATGGCCTTCCGGCCACGCCAATCTACAAGTTTCACCAGAATCAGGCAGCGGAAAGACTGCAGGAGTTGCTGAGGCGGTGCGCCATCATCACAACCCACAAGGATGGAAACGTGGAACTTCCTAGGGACCCAATTGTAATATCTTCCATTTTTAGGGTTGACTTGTACTATTGATCTGTGGCTAATTAATCTGATGATTCTTTCGCAGAACAAAGATCGTCATTTAAATTGGAAAATTGCGTCGAGTTGTATGGCATTAATAGTCTTCTGCCTTTCCAGCTAAGAAACAATGAATTCGCCACGTGCAGTGTCATCGGGTGATTCGTCTACCGACACGTCATCTCGACCAATAGGGTGATGCCAATTATTATCCAGCCGCATGCAACCAGGGGTGTGGCTGGCCCTGGGCACTCGGACCTAACATACATTAAGTATTGTGTTAAGCCCATCTCAGCCCAGTCACTAGACTGACCAATCCCTCCCAATTGTCTGGAACTCCCGACCTAGACTGGCTCGCACGAGATACCACTTACCAAAGAAAGAAATATGTTGAGGTTCTATCTACTTTGGTAGTAATTCCTCTACTATTCTTAGTAAAGATAGTCTTGTCAAACAAGCTGAGCAAATTGATCTATCTCAGTACACAATGTACATTTTTAGAACACATGTGAAACATTTTTCCGATGCACCTTTGCACAATTTTTCGAATACATGATGCACATTTTTAAAAAGATACATGTTTTGAATACACGGCAATATTTTCCAAATACAGTACATTTTTTATTGCAATAAACATTTTTTAGACTAGACGGACATTTTTTCTACATTGTATAAACGTTTTATACAATTTTATACATATTTTTTGAAACACATGCATATTTTTTATAATGTCACAAACATTTTTGTAATATAAATAAACAAATTGGAACTTATGCGAACATTTTTGTTACAATGTATATAACACTTCTAAATGTCATGGACATTTTCTCAAACGAAGGAAATTTCCAAAAGCTTTCACGTACTTCTTTTAATGATGCAAAACGTTTTTTACATTAATTGTATAAACCTTTTTAAAAAATCTCAAACGTTTTTTGAAATGCCGAAACATTTTTTCATTGTCACAAACACTTTTATTGGAAAGTTATCAACAATTTGCAAAACAGGTCTAAACATTTATGTTAACTTTTTTCAAATTATTGCCTTCAAATCTCTTGAATAGATTTAAGTTTCTAAAATATACGCATTTAAAATAAAAACTAAGTATATAAATTTGAGGGACCTCGGCATGGCGTACGTTTGTTCAACCAACATCCCTATTGGGTCGCCAACAATGTGATCCCCGTCACGTGATGTGAGTCGCTACAAGAAAGACATACCCGCTCCCGATGAGGCTCGAGCGGTCATTTGGTCATTATATTGTATTTCTGTTTTTCATTCCTGTACTTCCCGCATCTTTTTTATATTGGTTTCCATTTTTACCCTTTTTCATGATACGGTTCCATCCGGGGATTGGGTTGTTGGGCCGGCTAAGTGTCCTTCATAGTCCAACAATTGGAAGTGTTATAAACCAATTATGCTTGCACGAACCACAATGCAATTATGACTCGGGAAGGAGGAGGCTGTCATGCTAGTTACATGCCATCACTATGCACATAATTACAAGTGTTTGTAACCCGGTTGTGACTTGCACAAACCACAATGTGAATGCAACTGAGGATAGGAACAAGGGGTGAGGATAGGAACAAGGGGTTTTCGGGCGAGTCATATGCCCATCACTAGATATGCAACTACAATGGCGCAAAGGAGCCACAACTAGGGGCGAAAGTGGCCTTGGCCAGCTACATGTACACCACTAGGCATGCAACAACAAACATTGTAAGCCCTGTGCACCTTTAAGCGCAAAAAAATGATTGTAACCGAGGACAGCTGCATGTCGGCTTCTTTGCATGTCAACCTCTAGACACGAAACTGCAAGCACTGTAATCTACCTACAACTAGCACATGCGACAATGCGACTACATTAGGAGACGAGATGTGGTTGTCCAATCATGTGCCTTTCCACCACTAGACATGCAAGTAAAAGCATAGTAACACGACTACAACTAAATGGGGAAAGCTACTTCAAGTAGGGGTAGAAGAGGGTTGTTGGGCATGTTGCATGTCCACCTCTGGACATGCAACTGCAAGCATTGTAATTCGACTACAACTACATCTACATTCTTTGGTAGTGCTACCATGGGCTTAGTGTTCTGCCATGTTGATGTGCCAGTTGCTAATGAAACTACTAGACTGGAATTTTCGAATTCCGATGCAGTTAATATCATCGAGGATAGGTGTCTCGGCAAGATTTTTTGGTTCGTGTATGTTATACTTCCTACAACAGTGTTAGTGGTCGTGGCAAGTTAGAGAAATGCCCAGGAAAACTTTCTTGATCCAGTTTCCCCCATTGAAGAAGGCTAATGATCCGATTGATTTTCCTCTGTTTGATTTACCAATGGATGAGTTACTGTCAAAGTGGCTGAATGGAAAGGTATTATTGATCCTTTTGGTGAATCATTGAATCTTGGATTGTTATTGATGTCATTCCATAAAAAATGCGGCACTTGGAAGGTGTTTCCTCAGGTTGCTTCATGCTTTGGAATTCTGACACGTGTCGATTGGAATGGCACATTAAAAAGCTTCTGAAAGAACATGCGTGCCCCCATGATTGGTTTTGGTAATTGGTGACAATCTCAATGGGCTAATGGTTTCCTTGAGTTATATTTGAAGGGTTTGTCCATATGCTTTTCTTGAAATCCATTTGTTGGTTTCAAGGAGAGTTTGTGATGGCCAAGGTGCTATTAAGGAATTATCCAGAAATTGGTCTTGTGAGTGTTGAGCTTATTGCCGGCATGTCTTAAAGAAGAAGAGTGTGTGATCATTCATGTTTACCTTCAAGACATCATCCAAATGAAGAGAGTTGGAAAGATTCAAGGTTGATCAAGACTAAGTCAAAGAGTGAATCAAGTTGATCAACACACAAAGCATAGAAGATGTACCGAGAGGGATCAAGAGATCCCATGGTATGGTAAGCATTATCAATTACGCTTTATGTACTAACCCATGGTCTTCTTGAGAGTTCTTTGTGGGGTTAGGTTGCGGTGTGCAAGTTCAAGTAGGATTATCACGAAGAGATCATATGCTTGAAGTTGTCCGTCCATTGTGGTGGCAATGGACTTGTGAAGATGTGTCGAAGAGTGGCTCACCCATAGTGCAGTATGGGGGAGCAATCAACTAGTCTTTATCGAGCCAACGCAATCAAGAAAGGTGGTCCATCTTGAGGGAGTCAAGATCGTCATCATCTAGCCCAAGTGGACTATGTGCAAGGCAAAGGTTTGCCCTTGATAGGTTCTCTAGTTGTACCAATCTCATGGTGGTAGTTGGGAGATCGGGTTATAGGATCGATTGCTGTACTATCGAGGGGGGGGGTCTTGATGAGTAGCTTGATCGTATCGTTCGTAGAGAGCTCAAACCATTGCATCCTTGCATCATCTTTATTGGTTCATGTTTGGTTCTTCTCCTTGTGAGTTTTGGAGCTTATGGTCATCTTGTTGACAAGCTTGAGTTTTCATCGAAAACGGAGTTCACTCATGCATCTTCTATGACGTTTTCGATGTTGGAGGTTATGTCAGTTCTTCTCTGTTGGAGGTTTCACTCTTCTATATCTTAGGCATACCTCCCCTGCCTCTTCTTATTATAACAAACTTGGGATAGTATTTGTCGTCCTCTATCCAACAAGCTTGAGTTTGCTCATTTTGGAGCTCATTTGCAGAAGTTGTGGCAGTTCTGGTTTTCTGGAGTTGTCCTTGGTTATGCATAGGGTGCTGAAGTTGAGTGCCAAGCGGTAGTACCACTGGCAGGGCGGTAGTACCGCTTGTAGGCGGTAGTACCTCTCCTTGTTCCGCTGGTAGTACCGCTCCCTACTGTGGTCTCGATTTTTTGTGTCGGGTTTTCTTAAGACAACACGAGGAAGCGGTAGTGGGAACGATAGTAATGAATGGTAGTACCGCTTGTTGGTGGTAGTGCTGCTCCTACTACCACTTGGACTACTGCACGATGCTCTGCTTCCTCTGTCTTCTCAGCGGCTGTAGGACAGCGGCAGTACCGCCTGTAGGCGGTAGTACTGCCCCCCATGGCAATAGTACCGCTGCAGGGTGTGTACTTCTGCTCTCCTATCTCTTAGGGTCTCATGCTCACTTGTCCCAGCGGTGGTACCATTGGAAGTGCGGCAGTACTGCTCCTAGAGCGGTAGTACCGCTCCAATGCGGGTTCTGAGCTGCATAACGGTTGGATTTGTTCCCCACTATAAAAGGGGGTATTCTTCCCCATTGAGCCTTATCCTTTAAGCTCGTGTTCTTCCCCCATTGTTGACCTACCTCGAGCTTGCTATCTCTCAATCCCTCCATGAATTATTGCTAGTTTTGGGGGGAAGAGAGAGAGGAGATATAGATCTATATTTCCACCAATCAGTTTCTCCTCTATGTGAGGGGAACCCTTTGGATCTAGATCTTGGAGTTCTTCGTGTTCTCTTCTTCATTCTTCCTCTCATTTTCCTCCCTAGCATTTGTTGCTTTGGTGGGATTTGGGAGAGAAGCATTTGGGCACTCCGTGTGCCCTTGCCATTGCATTTGGTGCATACGTTTGAGTTCTCCACGGTGATACGTGGAAGTGAAGTTGAGAAGCTTATTACTCTTGGATGATTTGGTATCCTTGAGCTTGTTGCTCTTGGGTGCCTTGGTGCCCTAGACGGTTTGTGGTGTTCAGAGCTCCATCCTTGTGGGTTGTGATGATGGCGCACCGCGTCAGCAACTCCTGAAGTCTTTCCGCTGCCTGATTCTGGTGAAACTTGTAGATTGGCGTGGCTGGAAGGTCATCACTACCAAACAACCTTGAGGAGAATACAAAGTCGTTGAATCCGAGACCATCGGTGATTGATATTGTGCTACTGGAAAAATTAATGTTTTCCTTCTCGGATATGGAAAGTTGGAATGGGGAGCCACTAACAAATACGCTGGAAGGCAGGGGGTGACTAGAAAACGTGGCAGCCACAATAGGCTTTGATATCCGACCGACTCGGATTTAACTCACGTACTCATACTTGTACGGGGTAGCAAGGAGTGGATAGTTGAGTCCACGTGAGCAAGCGGAGGAGGAGGAGGAACTAGAGACCCCCCCCTTCTCCGGCCAAAGATCCCCTATGATGGTCAACGTCACCGTGCCTCTCATTTCCAATGTTGTTTCCTCTATTGCTTTGCCATCTGGACATGGGACCATCGGCCTAATGTCGCACGGCTCGATCTGTCAATCCGAGCGCCGAACCTATGATTCAGCCGTCGGGTGTTGGGTCCTTTGCATAGAGATTTCTACTGGTCTGTGCGTTTCACGGCGATGGACGCGAACTTTACACGCCTCTGGCTCAAGATTTTGCATTCTTCCTTGGAGGATCCTCCGTACGACGTATCTCGTCCGTTAGCGCGTGGTATATTTGATCATTAGTTGTGGTAGTACCAGTCGTTGATACGTGCGTGACTGTACCAGTGGTGGTTGATGGTGATAATTCTCAGCACCCTATAGCGTGATATTTTTTTCCAGTGCCCCTAAGTCCCAACCCAAAGTTATAGAAGGACCTCAAAAGAGTTGGTCTTTCTTAGTTGCATTTCGAGTTTGCATAGCATTGGAAGATCTTCCTCAAAGTTATATTTTTAGGGTACGTACCTAGTATAGCACTGGAAGATCTTCCTCAGAGTTATATTTTTAGACTACGTAGTAGTATAGCAGTGTAGTTGGTGCCAAACTGCCAACTACTTTTGATTTGGTAGTGTTGTGCTTGACCTCACTTGTTATGTTGTGTACAAACTGACTTGACTGTGGTATAATGTGTATGTAAAGATTCTAAGGCCTTACGTTGGTTTCTTTATTGCATGTTATATGCTTGTTATTAGCAACTAGCAAGCTAAATTACCATCTCTCATTTGTCATGCTATTTCTTGACATATCTATGGGATATTGAGTTTTTATGACGTTGAAATTGTTAGGTATCAAGTAGTACATTGTTGAAAGTTTGTTTGGTATATTCTTCTCGGCCTTCCGGATGTGCAAGCATATCTCGTTGTGCATCTGAAATCTACTCGTGCACAAAATTGATTGTAGTGTTTAGTGATTGGATTGTGATATAGTACTATAGTTCAGTGTTTCCTTTTCTCCAGGAGCTACTATTGAACCTACTAAATGCCGATTAATGAGTGTGGATGAAAAGTGAGAACTCGTTCACGAGTTATCCAAGAGGCCACAAAGTGCTCCTGGCGAACTACGGCCATGCAGTCGTCATGATATTATAGAGATTCTTTGTTCTCATCTCCGAAGGGAAAGTAAATATACTAGATTATCTAAGCGGGGAATGCTGGATTATCTCTTCATGGTGGTGACTGCTAGCAAATCATCTAGCCATGTGGTGCATGCGCAAGTAAAGGAGCCAACTCTCGATCCCGATGCAAGTAACCATTAGTACCCTGCGAAAAGTCAAAGGAAGAGTGACAATCCTTCACGAGTGCCAATTGTTGTCAGCAATCCGCTATCCGCGGGTGTACCTATGTTAGTTAATAATGTGTGGTATTGCCAAATATGGAATGCAAAGCGATTCTTAACATGGAAGAGAAATTTTGCAGATGATGTACATGCTGCATATGTTTCCAGTACGATGACAACAAGGGCCCTGCCATATGGTTGTTTTGTAGTTCAAAACATCCCATGCAAAAAGATTCTTGTGGGTTATCATGTCATCTTGAGTGTGCCATCAAGGATGGAAGAACCAGCATTCTGTCGAGTGGGCAGTGCAAGGAACTTGATGGTGCTTAGTATTGCCCTCACTATCGGAAGCAACATGATTTGCCCCCGTTTGTATTTATCTAGGGAATCTTTTAAATTGTCTACACTTTTTGTTGAAAATATCACAAACACATTTTTGGAACTCTTGAACATTTTTCAAAAGTGAAATTTGGGAGAATTTTAAATTGCATGGATTAGATTATGGAGAAAAAATAGCTCTACGGGTCATTACGGTACACACGGTGGGGAAAGAGAAACGTTTGCAATCAACCTCTATAGCAGACATGTTTGTCAGAGTACAACGTGTGCGATGAATCCCTACCGCACATATGATTCGCTTAGGACTAACGTGTGTGATGAACAATAGCAGAAAACACATTTTTCCTTGGCAAATGTGTGTGACAAAGCAACCATTTTTCATTTCCAAAATGGGTGTGATGTTTGACGTATCCGAAATGGTATAGTAGAGTTACATGTTTGTGATAGGCTCCTTATCACACACGCTTTGTAATCAAAAACCGTTTCCGATTGTGTGCATCGTAAGCGTTGCGTCACAGAATAGTGTGTGTGGTAGGTATATCATCTCACACGAGTACGACGGATAAAGCGATTAGGACATTTTATATATTACAAATGCTTGCCACACCATTCAGGTATGTGATAGATTTGGGCATCACATAACGACCCGCAGAGCTGTTTTTTCTCCGTAATTTAATCCCTGCAATTTAAAATTCTCCCAAATTTCACTTTTGAAAAAAATTCACGAGTTCCAAAAATGTGTTTGTGACATTTTCAAAAAATAGTGTAGACAATGTAAAATTTTCCCTAGATAAATACAAACGGGGGCAAATCATGTTGCTTCCGATAGTGATGGCAATACTAAGCACCATCAAGTTCCTTGCACTGCCCACTCGACAGAATGCCGGTTCTTCCATCCTTGATGGCACACTCAAGATGACATGATAACCCACAAGAATCTTTTTGCATGGGATGTTTTGAACTACAAAACAACCATATGGAAGGGCCCTTGTTGTCATCGTACTGGAAACATATGCAGCATGTACATCATCTGCAAAATTTCTCTTCCATGTTAAGAATCGCTTTGCATTCCATATTTGGCAATACCACACATTATTAACTAACATAGGTACACCCGCGGATAGCGGATTGCTGACAACAATTGGCACTCGTGATGGATTGTCACTCTTCCTTTGACGTTTCGCATGGGTACTAATGTTTACTTTCATTGGGATCGAGAGTTGGCTCCTATACTTGCGCATGCACCACATGGCTAGATGATTTGCTAGCAGTCACCACCATGAAGAGATAATCCAGCATTCCCCGCTTAGATAATCTAGTATATTTCCTTTCCCTTCCGAGATCAGCAGAAAGAATCTCTATAATATCACGTCGGCTGCATGGCCGTAGTTCGCCAGGAGCACTTTGTGGCCTCTTGGTTAACTCATGAATTAGTTCTCACTTTTCATCCACACTCATTAATCGGCATTTAGTAGGTTCAATAGTAGCTCCTGGAGAAAATGAAATACTGAACTATAGTAATATATCACAATCCAATCGCTAAACACTACAATCAATTTTGTGCATGAGTATATTTCAGATGCAGAACCAGATATGCTTGCACATCCGGAAGGCCGAGAAGAATACACCAAACTTTCAACAATGTACTACTTGATACCTAACAATTTCAACGTCATAAAAACTCAATATCCCATAGATATGTCAAGAAATAGCATGACAAATGAGAGATGGTAATTTAGGTTGCTAGTTGCTAAGAACAAGCATATAACATGCAATAAAGAAACCAACGTAAGGCCTTAGAATCTTTACATACACATTATACCACAGTCAAGTCAGTTTGTACACAACATAACAAGTGAGGTCAAGCACAACACTACCAAATCAAAAGCAGCTGGCAGTTTGGCACCAACTACACTGCTATACTACTACGTAGTCTAAAAATATAACTCTGAGGAAGATCTTCCAGTACTATACTAGGTATGTACCCCAAAAATATAACTTTGAGGAAGATCTTCAATGCTATGCAAACTCGAAATGCAACTAAGAAAGACCAACTCTTTTGAGGTCCTTCTATAACTTTGGGTTAGGACTTAGGGGCACTGGAAAAAAAAATAGCACGCTATAGGGTGCTAAGAATTATCACCATCAACCACCACCGGTACAGTCACGCACGTATCGACGACTAGTACTACCACAACTAATGATCAAATTTACCACGCGCTAACGGATGAGATACGTCGTACGGAGGATCCTCCAAGGAAGAATGCAAAATTTTGAGCCAGAGGCGTGTAAAGTTCGCGTCCATCGCCGTGAAACGTACAGACCGGTAGAAATCTCTATGCAAAGGACCCAACAGCCGACGGCTGAATCATAGGTTCAGCGCTCGGATTGACATATCGAGCCGTGCGACATTAGGCCGACGGTCCCATGTCCAGATGGCAAAGCAATAGAGGAAACAACATTGGAAATGAGAGGCACGGTAACGTTGACCATCATAGGGGATCTTTGGCCGGAGAAGGGGGTCTCTAGCTCCTCCTCCTCCTCCGCTTGCTCACGTGGACTCATCTATCCACTCCTTGCTACCCCGTAAAAGTATGAGTACGTGGGTTAAATCCGAGTCGGTCGGATATGAAAGCCTATTGTGGCTGCCACGTTTTCTAGTCACCCCTGCCTTCCAGCGTATTTGCTAGCGGCTCCCCATTCCAACTTTCCATATCCGAGAAGGAAAACATCTATTTTTCCATTAGAACAATATCAATCACCGATGCTCTCGGATTCAACGACTTTATATTCTCCTCAAGGTTGTTTGGTAGTGATGACCTTCCGGCCACGCCAATCTACAAGTTTCACCAGAATCAGGCAGCGGAAAGACTGCAGGTGTTGCTGAGGCGGTGCGCCATCATCACAACCCACAAGGATGGAAACGTGGAACTTCCTAGGGACCCAATTGTAATATCTTCCATTTTTAGGGTTGACTTGTACTATTGATCTGTGGCTAATTGATCTGATGATTCTTTCGCAGAAACAAGATCGTCATTTAAATTGGAAAATTGCGTCGAGTTGTATGGCATTAATAGTCTGCTGCCTTTCTAGCAAAGAAACAATGAATTCGCCACGTGCAGTGTCATCGGGTGATTCGTCTACTAACACGTCATCTCAACCAATAGGGTGATGCCAGTTATTATCCAGCCGCATGCAACCAGGGGTGTGGCTGGCCCTGGGCACTCGGACCTAACATACATTAAGTATTGTGTTAAGCCCATCTCAACCCAGTCACTAGACTGACCAATCCCTCCCAATTGTCTGGAACTCCCGACCTAGACTGGCTCGCACGAGATACCACTTACCAAAGAAAGAAACATGTTGAGGTTCTATCTACTTTTCGTAGTAATTCCTCTACTGTTCTTAGTAAAGATAGTCTTGTCAAACAAGCTGAGCAAATTGATCTATCTCAGTACACAATGTACATTTTTAGAACACATGTGAAACATTTTTCCGATGCACCTTTGCACAATTTTTCGAATACATGATGCACATTTTTTTAAAGATACATGTTTTGAATACACGGCAATATTTTCCAAATACAGTACATTTTTTATTGCAATAAACATTTTTTAGACTAGACGGACATTTTTTCTACATTGTATAAACGTTTTATACAATTTTATACATATTTTTTGAAACACATGCATATTTTTTATAATGTCACAAACATTTTTGTAATATAAATAAACAAATTGGAACTTCTGCGAACATTTTTGTTACAATGTATATAACTCTTCTAAATGTCATGGACATTTTCTCAAACGAAGGAAATTTCCAAAAGCTTTCACGTACATCTTTTAATGATGCAAAACATTTTTTACATTAATTGTATAAACCTTTTTAAAAAATCTCAAACATTTTTTGAAATGCCAAAATATTTTTTCATTGTCACAAACACTTTTATTGGAAAGTTATCAACAATTTGCTAAACAGGTCTAAACATTTATGTTAACTTTTTTCAAATTATTGCCTTCAAATCTCTTGAATAGATTTAAGTTTCTAAAATATACGCATTTAAAATAAAAACTAAGTATATAAATTTGAGGGACATCGGCATGGCGTACGTTTGTTCAACCAACATCCCTATTGGGTCGCCAACAATGTGATCCCCATCACGTGATGTGAGTCGCTGCAAGAAAGGCATACCCGCTCCCGATGAGGCTCGAGCGGTCATTTGGTCATTATATTGTATTTCTGTTTTTCATTCATGTACTTCGCGCATCTTTTTTATATTGGTTTCCATTTTTACCATTTTTCATGATACGGTTCCATCCGGGGATTGGGTTGTTGGGCCAGCTAAGTGTCCTTCATAGTCCAACAATTGGAAGTGTTATAAACCAATTATGCTTGCACGAACCACAATGCAATTATGACTGGGGAAGGAGGAGGTTGTCACGCTAGTTACATGTCATCACTATGCACATCATTACAAGTGTTTGTAACCCGGTTGTGACTTGCACGAACCACAATGTGAATGCAACTGAGGATAGGAACGAGGGGCTTTCGGGCGAGTCATATGCCCATCACTAGATATGCAACTACAATGGCGTAAAGGAGCCACATCTAGGGGCGAAAGGGGCCTTGGCCAGCTACATGTACACCACTAGGCATGCAACAACAAACATTGTAAGCCGTGTGCACCTTTAAGCGCAAAAAAATGATTCTAACCGAGGCCAGCTGCATGTCGGCTTCTTTGCATGTCAACCTCTAGACACGAAACTGCAAGCACTGTAATCTACCTACAACTAGCACATGCGACAATGCGACTACATTAGGAGACGAGATGTGGTTGTCCAATCATGTGCCTTTCCACCACTAGACATGCAAGTACAAGCATAGTAACGAGACTCTAACTAAATGGAGAAAGCTACTTCAAGTAGGGGTAGAAGAGGGTTGTTGGGCATGTTGCATGTCCACCTCTGGACATGCAACTGCAAGCATTGTAATTCAACTACAACTACATCTACATTCTTTGGTAGTGCTGCGATGGGCTTAGTGTTCTGCCATGTTGATGTGCTAGTTGCTAATGGAACTACTAGACTGGAATTTTCGAATTCCGATGTAGTTAATATCATCGAGGACAGGTGTCTCGGCAAGATTTTTTTGTTTATGTATGTTATACTTCCTACAACAGTGTTAGTGGTCGTGGCAAGTTAGAGAAATGCCCAGGAAAACTTTCTTGATCTAGTTTCCCCCATTGAAGAAGGCTAATGATCCGATTGATTTTCCTCTGTTTGATTTACCAATGGATGAGTTACTGTCAAAGTGTCAGGACCCCGATCCTAAGTCACACCGATCTAGCTGTAACAAGTCATATCACTTTGCGGCCTCACGCACGGTAACCCCACGGGTGCCACCTTACCTGGCCCGGGACCGTTTGCGCATTTTGGCACACGTATATGACAGTGTCGCTAGCATCCATATGACAAAGAACCCGGGCTGACATGGCTAGTTATAAACCAAAAGTGGCACTAAATTACAGAGACAGGCATCCATGACCCAGCAACGAACGTGTCGGTCATCAACGTATGAACCCAAGTCGTAGCAAGCTACATGGACTTAAGGAACAACGCGTGACATTTCCCCTAAGGGACAGACACAGGAACGAAGAAGGACACATGCCGGCCAGCCTACGTGTTCCGAGCAGTAGCAGGCTACCAAGGCTCATTGGAAGCACTAGGAGGCATTTCCCTGTAATATAGGCTACCAAAGGAACACAATTAGGTGTCGGATCCCACACATACCAAGCATTTCAATCATACACACAATATGCTCAATATGTGCAAATACAACATTGCATCACAACAGAACTCTATGACTCAAAGTACTTTATTTAAGAGGCTCCAAGAGCCATACATAACATATCCATACAAGTAGGGGTCACATGACCCAACACTCAAGTCATACAGTCATACAAGCACAAGCGGAAGCTACATGTCTGGGTACAGACAACTTAGAAAATAAAACAGGCTTGAAGTAGCCTGACTATCTACAAGGCCCTTCACAAGCTCCAGATCTCCGTCTGGGTGACAAGCTACTCGTCGACGTCAACGTCTATGTAGAACCCATCAGAAGGGGCAGGGTTCTCCTCTGCAACAGTTATTAAGCAAACATGAGTACAAAGGTACTCAGCAAGTCTTACAACAGAACCTATTATACATGCAACATTATCAACAGGGGGGCAGTGGAGTTCATAGCAGAAAGCCAGCTTTGACTCTTGGCTAACCTATTCTACAACTCTCAACAGATTGCAAGATATTACTACGTACACGAGTCCTCTACTCACCACAACAATACACCACCGAGGATCCTCTTCCGTCATCCTACGGAAGGGCCATCCACGGCACTCACACTTGTCTTGAGGCTTTTAGTAGTATCCATCAACTTGTCTATGAACTGTAAGAGTAACCAAGTAGTCCGTACCGCGAACAACGGCTATTCGAATAGATTGGTAACCCTGCAGGGGTGTACTTCTTCACACATGTTTTCACCACTTAGCGTCTGCACACGACATGTGCTCGGCAGACTTCAAGCGAAAGCCGACGTGGGTGTAGACCACGACCTAACCAACCACTCAAGTCTCTCATCTAGGTTTATCGCCTATTTGGGTTCCATCCGTGGGGAGATCCGGCCGGGGTGTCGTTCACGGCCCCAAACGATGTGTACAGGGTTCCCGAGTCACCAAACGGGCAACCGGTACACCGTGCCACGTACCTGTCGCATCACAGCCCACCCCGAGGGTCAACACTGTGCACGATCACCAGTAAACTACAAACACCAGAAACTAGTTGCAACTCCTGGACAGAGAACATGGCAGTCGATAAGTGGAGCGGGGTCATATTTCAGGGCCCAATGTGTGGTAGTAACTGTAACTTGAATCACACATACAGATCTCGGGTCCTATGGACGATTCCAATGAAACAACCCACCATGTACTCCTACATGGCCTTTCATCGATACCTTTACCAAACATATTCCACACTTCCTTCTCTTTACCGGTATGATCATTTCACTCTGATCCATCACCCAGATGAATCAGACCTGACACAACTCTAAGCATAGCAGGCAACATAAACAAATAGCATGGTGGATCACACATCACATGGCTCAATCAACTCCTACACATGCTAGTGGGTTTCAACTATTTACTGTGGCAATGACAGGTCATGAAAGGGAATAGGGTTCAACTACCGCAGCAAGTAGCAGTTCACGCGCTGTTGCCTTAATGCAGTAAAAGAGAGCAGGAGCGAGAAGATGGGTTTGTATCGGAATGATCAATGATTGCTTACCTGACAGAGTGGTTGTCGGGTACTGCTCTTCAGCTGGATACGCAGAAGTATCCCCGGGAGCAGGACCTAACACGGAGAATACCAGCGATACAATCAATAAACAAACAAATGCAACAATATGATGCATGCTCATGATATGGCAAGATGCATGTGTTTTGGGCTAATGCAACTATAACCAGAAGGGTTTGAGCCCATTTGAATCAAAGATTCAAATTGAAACTCAAACTATTATTTAATTAAGTGCATTATCATGTTTTAATGTATACAGCAAGGTTAGCTTGCTCAAACATGCATGAAACCAGTGTCATTGGAAAGATTGGATTTTTCTGATCAATTTTCATATATAAATCTTTTCCATCTGAGCTACTGTTGAATTTGTATGATTTTTTGAAGTTTACAGCATTTTCTGAAATTTCCTGAATTGTTTTTAAATCTAAAAATCCCAGAAAATCCTTTACTGCGTCAGCATGACATCATGCTAACGTCAGCCAGTCAACAGGGCGACCAAGGTCAAACCTGACCAGTGGGACCCACTGGTCAGTGTCACAGTTAGTTAATTAACTAATTAGAATTAAATTAAACACTAAACTAGGTTTGACTAGCAGGCAGGGCCCACATGTCAGTGACCCAGGGGGGTCAAACCCTTGGTCAAACAGGGCCAACTCGCCAGCGTTTAGCCGCCGGCGAGGCCAAACGCGGCGGTGAGGTGCGGGTTTTGTGCTCCGGCTGCCAAAACGACGGCGGAGCACACCTACGGCTAGCTGGGAGTGAGCCGCGTCGAGTGGTGGTGGTGGCTGGCCTCAGGGTCACCGGAATCGATGCCGGCGACGAGTCCAGCGGCTGCCGGAGTTCGGGCGAGGTCGAAAACAACGGTGCGGTGCTCGTAGAGGTGCGTGGAGTGGTCCTACAGCATCTACGCGGAACGATGAAGCTGAAGGGCACGGTGGCCGGACCATTAGATGGCCGGAGCCTCGTCGGCGACGAGCTCCGCGGCGGCGCGTGCAGGTGAGCTACGTGCGGTGCGTTCAGTGTAGGAGAGAGCCAACGGAGAGGGGGAGGACGAAGCTGGGCTCACAGCGGTTGCGGAAGACACCGAAGCGAGCTTGGGGACGGTCGGAGCGGAGCGGGACGGCGAGGGGGATCTCCGCGGCCGGAGTTGGGGAAGAAGGGGTCGGGGCATCCCCAGGGCGGGCGAGCGCTCGGGGCTCGGCCTGCTCGATGTAGTCGAGGACGGCGGAGACGACGGACACGATGACAGGGCTCAGGGACGATGGTGGACGCGGCTACCACAACGGCGCGAGCACGGCGGCGTCGGCCATGGTGCGGGGAGGGCGAAGGAGATGAGCTGGGGTGAAGTGAGCGTGTCAGCGAGCTCGGGGAGGGAGTGAACGATCGATCCAAGCCTCCAGAGCGGCGAGGGGAGGAAGCAGGGCGGCGGGCAGCTGCGTGGCACGTGCTGCGGCCGCCGTCGAACACCTGCCTGCCTGCCTGGCCGAGCCAAGCAGCTCGCTGGAGCGGCGGCTGGGCTGGGCCGGCAGGTGGGCCGGTTGGGCGCCAGGTAACTCTTTCTCTCTCTCCTTTTTTTCTATTTCTTTCTGTTTCATTTCTTTTGCAACTTTGTTGAATTATTTAAAATGCCAGAACATTTTTATAGCTCATAAAACTAGTCATGCCCACTGTATATAATATGAACAACATGGAACATTTTAGTTTATGATTATTTGGACACACAAAATATTTTATAGCATTTAAATGCCCAAATGCAAATACCATATGATTTAATCCAGAGACCTTAGATGTCCTAGAAAAGTGTGCACCATTTTTGGCAGAGATTTAAGACCAAGGCAGAAATGATGAACATTTTTGAAGGGCATTTTGGGTACATTGGAAAAGATTTTATTAAACCCTAGTTGTTAGAAGAGGGGTGCTGGGGCTTCTGTCATTCCCATTTCAAGTTTCTTTGAAAAGTAAACATGATGCACACTCTAGCTAGTCCTAATGCAGGCACTGACTAGGGATGTGACAACTCAGCCCCACTTAAAATAATCGCGTCCCGAGATTCGGGTTCCTCCGGAAAGAGGGTGGGGTACTCAAGTCGAAGACGATCCTCCCTTTCCCAGGTAGCTTCACTCTCGGAATGATGTGATCATTGAACCTTGAGAAACTTGATGTTGTGACGTCGAGTGGTGCGCTCGGTTTGATCAAGAATACGAACGGGGTATTCTCGATATGTGAGATTGTCCTGGAGATCAAGCGTTTCGTGGTCCACTCCGCGGATAGGATCCGAGAAGCAACGCCTGAGATGAGATACGTGGAAGACATCATGAACTCTGGAGAGGTGCGGAGGTAGTTCCAATTGGTAGGCAACTTCTCCTCGTTTGGCAAGAATGCGAAAAGGACCGATGTAACGAGGGGCCAACTTGCCTTTGATACCGAAGCGATGGGTTCCCTTAAGAAGAGTAACCCGAAGGTAAGCCTTATCGCCGACTTCAAAAGTCACGGCCTTATGATGACTATCATATTGGCTCTTCTGGCGAGACTGGGCTGTTTTCAATTTCTCACGAACGATGCGAACTTGCTCTTCTGCTTCCTGGATCATATCCGGACCAAAGAATTGTCTTTCCCCGGTTTCTGACCAGTTAAGAGGTGTTCGACACCTTCGTCCATATAGAACTTCGAAGGGAGCTTTGCCCAAGCTGGCTTGATAACTATTGTTATAAGCGAATTCGGCAAATGGAAGACACTTCTCCCAATCCATATCGAAAGAGATGACAGAGGCTCGAAGCATGTCTTCCAGAATTTGATTGACTCGTTCCACTTGACCACTTGACTGGGGATGGAAGGCGGTGCTGAAAGAGAGATGAGTCTCCATAGCATTCTGGAAACTTTCCCAAAATCGTGAAGTGAAAAGACTTCCACGGTCTGAGTTGATCTCCAACGGCACACCATGAAGTGATACTATCCGAGAGATATACAAGTCTGCTAGCTGTCTAGCGGTTATACTCTCTCGAACAGGTAGGAAATGAGCTACTTTAGAGAGGCGGTCGATAACGACGAAGATAGCATTATTCCCTTTTTTGGTCCTGGGAAACCCGGTAATGAAGTCCATACCGACCTCGTCCCATTTCCATTCAGGAATAGCTAAAGGTTGAAGGGTGCCAGTAGGCCGTTGATGCTCTGCTTTGACTCGACGACAAACGTCGCAGTTAGCAATGAATTGAGCGATTTCTCTCTTCATCCTAGTCCACCAGAACCTCTGGCGTAGGTCCTGATACATTTTGGTACTACCAGGATGAATCGTGAGAGGATATTCATGAGCCTCCTTAAGGATTAACTGCCATAGATGCTGGTTCTTGGGAACCACTAAACGGTTCTTGAAGAAGACAACACCTCGATCATCCATAGAGAAGCTTCCAGCGAGTCCGCTAGCAATGCTTTCCTGGAGTCGGGATATACCCTTATCACGCTTTTGGGCAGCTATAATTTGATCCATAAGGGTAGGTCTCGCCACTAAGGTGGAAAGGAATCCTCGAGGAACAATGTGCAGGTTAAGCTTACGAAATTCCTCGTAAAGAAGCGGTTGCCCTTGTTGTAACATCAAGTTGTTACAATAAGACTTACGACTTAGTGCGTCAGCCATGACATTGGCCTTCCCAGGGGTGTAAGTGATTCCTCGGTCGTAATCTGTGAGCAATTCAACCCAACGTCTTTGCCTCAGATTCAAGTCCGGTTGGGTGAAGATGTACTTCAGACTTTGGTGATCAGTGAAGATTTCACAGCGATTACAAAGAAGGTAATGTCGCCATGTTTTGAGTGCGTGGACTACAGCTGCAAGCTCTAGATCATGGGTAGGATAGTTATCCTCATGTGGACGCAACTGTCGAGATGCATAAGCAATCACTTGACGATCTCGCATGAGTATGCAACCTAGTCCTTGTCGCGAGGCGTCGCAGTAGATTATAAAATCCTTGGAAAAGTCTGGTGGTACCAGTACGGGTGCAGATGTCAGGCGTCTTTTCACTTCCTAAAAACTGGACTCGCACTGTGGGGTCCACTCAAACTTTTTATCTTTCTTGAGGAGTTCAGTTAGAGGTTTTGCAACCTTGGAGAAATTCTCGACGAAGCGTCGGCAATAGCTCGCTAAGCCAAGGAAACTCCTAACTTGCTTGACCGATTCAGGGGGAGTCCAATCAAGGACGGCTTGAACTCGCTTGGGATTGATAGCAATACCCTTGCCAGAGATCACATGACCTAGATAGGTCACTTCCGGCAACCAGAATTCACATTTTGAGAATTTGGCATAAAGGCGGTGCTCTCGAAGTTTCGTCAATACCAGCCTTAGATGCTCAGCATGATCTTTCTTATTCTTGGAGTAGATGAGTATATCATCGAGGTATACCACGATGAATTTATCCAAATACTCCATGAATATAGAATTCATTAGCCGGGAGAAGGTGGCTGGGGCATTGGTTAATCCGAAGGACATGACGGTGTACTCGTATTGGCCATAACGAGTAACAAAAGCCGTTTTAGGAATGTCCCCGTTCTTGATTTTGATTTGATGGTAGCCCAACCTCAAATCCATCTTAGAGAAGACTGAGGATCCAGTGAGCTGATCATACAGGTCGTTGATCATAGGGAGCGGATACTTGTTCTTTATGGTGACCAGATTGACAGGTCGGTAATCTACAACCATCCGCTCCGTTCCATCCTTCTTCTTGACGAAGAGGACGGGACAAGCCCAAGGGGAAGAACTAGGACGGATGAAACCCTTTTGCAAGGACTCATCGAGTTGTTTCTTAAGCTCAGCTAATTCTAGGGGTGCCATCTTATAAGGTCTCCTAGAGATTGGGACAGTTCCAGGGATAAGATCTATCACGAACTCGACATCTCTGTCAGGTGGAACTCCTGGCAGTTCTTCTGGAAAGACATCCGGAAAGTCACGGACTACCGGGATATCTTCGAGTTCTGGTAGAGGGCTGTCATTAAGAGAGTAGAGCTGACGCTCAGCCATTCGGGTCAAGACATTGACTATCTTGCCGGATGGGTGTGTAAGTTGAACGGTCCTAGTATAGCAATCAATCTTGGCGTAATGGGTTGTCATCCAATCCATACCCAAAATGATGTTTATGACCGAGGACTTGAGAGCGATTAGTGATGCAAGGAAAACAAGTCTATCGACAAGGATTTCATTTCCATGGCTTACCCTAGAGGTTTGCCATTTTGAACCAGGAGTTTGAATAACCATGGAAGTAGGCATGTCACAAAAAGTCATGTTGTGCATTCGAGCATAGCTCTCAGATATGAACGAATGGGATGCTCCAGTATCGAAAAGAACAGATGTCGGATGGCAGTTAACGAGAAGCGTACCAAGGACGAAGTTAGGATCCTCATAAGCTTCCTCAGCAGAGACATAGTTGACATGACCACGTGCAGTGGGGATTGGCTTGACATAGTTCACCTTGCCGGTTGGCTTACCACGGCCAACGGGTTTTCCTGGTTGGTTCTGAGGACACTCACGCATGTAGTGCCCCGGTTCTCCACACTTGAAGTATGTCACAGTGCCAGTGCGTGGAGCAAAGTTGGTAGGTGGTCCTCCATATGTCTTGGCAGGTGCATACTGTTGAGTTGGGCGAGGCGCCTCATAGGATGGCCTCGGTGTGTACTTGGGTGGTAGAGTAGTGTTAGGAACCCACACACGGCGCTTGTGAGAGCCAGAGCCGGATAAGGAACCAGAGTCACGTGGATGCTTGCATGTGGCTTCGAAATCGGTCTGGCCCGTCTCAGCACTGATAGCTTTGTTTACCAGCTTCTGGAAGGAAGTGCACTCGTGCAGACGTAGATCTCGGCGGAGTTCAGGGCTGAGTCCCTTGCGGAACCTCGCCTGCTTCTTGGCATCGGTGGATACTTCCTCAGGTGCATAGCGTGCCAAGTTGCCAAACTCGCGACTATAGCCATCCACAGTTAACCGGCCCTGGGTGAAATTGCAGAATTCCTCCCGCTTGCGATCCATGAGACCTTCCGGAATGTGATGTTCACAGAATGCCTCACTGAACTTAACCCAAGTAGTGATTTGGTCAGCAGGACGCATAGCCTCAAAGTTCTCCCACCAGAGACTGGTAGGGCCCTCAAGATGGTAGGCGGCATAGGTAACCTTGTCAGCTTCGGCCACACGGGCAGAGTGTAGCTTGTGGGTGATACTATGAAGCCAGTCATCCGCATCCAGGGGTTCAGTGGAGTGGTGGAACTTCGGTGGGCACATCTTGATAAAGTCATTGATTGACACCACGTCATTCCTCTGGCGGAACCCAGTGTTCTGCTCTATGCGTTCTAGCAGACGGTTGGTCTCTCTCTTGTTCCGTTCTGCCTCGAGCATAACTTCAGCCAAGGAGGGTGGCTGGGGCAGATTCTCATCTCTAGCCCCACTAGCCTCACCCTGCTCCTGAGCAGCAGGAGTGCTGCGAGTGTTGACCATCCTAGGAAAACAAAACAACGGTTTAGACAAGGATGGCAAAAACTTGACATAGAAGTGCAGAATGTAATGGATGACACGGAATACAGAGATGTTCATCCGTACGACATGGTAATATAGAAACTGCTATATATACACCAGTGGTCATACACACCATACATAGTTTAGTACAAGCCAAGGCTAAAGTACAACTGCGGTGAAAGACGATACATCCCATCAGAGGCATTCCAAGCTCCTATACATTATTTAACTACACCTCCGGAGCTCAGTACACACTAAGTCATATTCCACAAGACGCGCAGGACTGTGGAAATACAACTACTACAATACTACTACTGCCACGGTCTAGCTCAGACATTTCTGTAGTAATCTTCGTAAAGATTACCACGGTAGCCTAGAAGTGGAACAGATGGATCTTGAAACTCTCGAGCACTCGAAGGCTGTGGACCATAGGGACATGGATGTGGCCTTGGACCTGATGCTAGTGGTAACCAATGCCCACGTGGAGGTGTAATACCCCCAACGTCACGCCAATCCATGCGATCAGGCAGACGAGTCTGCACGGGGTACAAATCCCGCATATCCAGATATCCGGCATGCACAACAGGTGCAAGCCGTGTCAAAGTAGTCCAGTGGGCGGCTCGAGTGTTATACAGCTCCATTCGGAGGGCACGGACCTCACGGTCCCTATCCTCCAGCATCTGAACAGTAGTCTGAAGCAGTGGCTCTTCATGAGCAGCATCAGTATACAGACCAGTGTAGTAGCCTTCCTCTCCGGGAAGTGAGGCTGGCATGTAACAGAACTCAGTGTTCAGCAACAGGGCATGCCTAGCCCGGAGAATGGTCATCATCGAATAGGCGGCATCCTGCACTGCCATCTCGATAGTAACCCCGAGTCCATAAGACCAATGGAAGGGGTCGTTAGCTCCGGGATATGAGGGGTATATTCGGACTGTGCAGAAATACTGACTCTAATTGAAATCCCGGTACTGCTCCTCCACGGTGTACTCAGGATACCAGCGGTAACCGGTCTTAGTCAGCACACGGACTGGCATGGCCGTGTGACCGGGCACATTAATGCACCGAGTCAAACGAACCACTTGGTGAGGCGTGCGGCCAGACATCTGAAACACGAAGTAATGCGAAGGCATTAGTGTTTCTGGAAGAAATCGGGCAGCATAACAACTGTAAATGCTCAACAAAGATTTGAGACATCATACAAATGATAGCATAGCCACTCAACAATTTCATATCAAGGTTCCAGGTCCAATAATCATCATACTAAAAGGGGAGAAACTGAACTGAGGCTTGAAACCAACAATCCTAAGAGTCTACGGATTAGTAACACGTGAACCTAGTAAGGATAAGAGGCCTAGTCCTAAATCCCCGTGGAAAGAATAGACTGACTCAGATCAGAAGGGCATAAGGTAAAGGAGTAAAAAGAGCCTTACGTTCCCTTCCACAATCAATTCCCCTACATATAACTAAGAATTTTTCTAGACTCAACATCGACCAGTTTGGCTTGAGAAACCTACAGGCAGTCCAGCTCTAATGCCAACGCTGTCAGGACCCCGATCCTAAGTCACACCGATCTAGCTGTAACACATCATATCACTTTGCGGCCTCACGCACGGTAACCCCACGGGTGCCACCTTACCTGGCCCGGGACCGTTTGCGCATTTTGGCACACGTATATGACAGTGTCGCTAGCATCCATATAACAGAGAACCCGGGCCGACATGGCTAGTTATAAACCAAAAGTGGCACTAAATTACAGATACAGGCATCCATGACCCAGCAACGAACGTGTCGGTTATCAACGTATGAACCCAACTCGTAGCAAGCTACATGGACTTAAGGAACAACGCGTGACATTTCCCCTATGGGACAGACACAGGAACAAAGAAGGACACATGCCGGCCAGCCTACGTGTTCCGAGCAGTAGCAGGCTACCAAGGCTCATTGGAAGCACTAGGAGGCATTTCCCTGTAAGATAGGCTACCAAAGGAAAACAACTAGGTGTCAGATCCCACACATACCAAGCATTTCAATCATACACACAATATGCTCAATATGTGCAAATACAACATTGCATCACAACAGAACTCTATGACTCAAAGTACTTTATTTAAGAGGCTCCAAGAGCCATACATAACATATCCATACAGGTAGGGGTCACATGACCCAACACTCAAGTCATACAGTCATACAAGCACAAGCGGAAGCTACATGTTTGGGTACAGACAACTTAGAAAATAAAACAGGCTTGAAGTAGCCAGACTATCTACAAGGCCCTTCACAAGCTCCAGATCTCCGTTTGGGTGATAAGCTACTCGTCGACGTCAACGTCTATGTAGAACCCATCAGAAGGGGCAGGGTTCTCCTCTTCAACAGTTATTAAGCAAACATGAGTACAAAGGTACTCAGCAAGTCTTACAACAGAACCTATTATACATGCAACATTATCAACAGGGGGGCAGTGGAGTTCATAGTAGAAAGCCAGCTTTGACTCTTTGCTAACCTATTCTACAACTCTCAACAGATTGCAAGATATTACTACGTACATGAGTCCTCTACTCACCACAAAAATACACCACCGAGGATCCTCTTCCGTCATCCTACGGAAGGGCCATCCACGGCACTCACACTTGTCTTGAGGCTTTTAGTAGTATCCATCAACTTGTCTATGAACTGTAAGAGTAACCAAGTAGTCCGTACCGCGAACAACGGCTATTCGAATAGATTGATAACCCTGCAGGGGTGTACTTCTTCACACATGTTTTCACCACTTAGCGTCTGCACACGACATGTGCTCGGCGGACTTCAAGCGAAAGCCGACGTGGGTGTAGACCACGGCCTAACCAACCACTCAAGTCTATCGTCCAGGTTTATCACCTATTTGGGTTCCATCCGTGGGGAGATCCGGCCGGGGTGTCGCTCACGGCCCCAAACGATGTGTACAGGGTTCCCGAGTCACCAAACGGGCAACCGGTACACCGTGCCACGTACCTGTCGCATCACAGCCCACCCCGAGGGTCAGCGCTGTGCACGACCACCAGTAAACTACAAACACCAGAAACTAGTTGCAACTCCTGGACAGAGAACATGGCAGTCGATAAGTGGAGCGGGGTCATATTTCAGGGCCCAATGTGTGGTAGTAACTGTAACTTGAATCACACATACAGATCTCGGGTCCTATGGACGATTCCAATGAAACAACCCACCATGTACTTCTACATGGCCTTTCATCGATACCTTTACCAAACATATTCCACACTTCCTTCTCTTTACCGGTATGATCATTTCACTCTGATCCATCACCCAGATGAATCAGACCTGACACAACTCTAAGCATAGCAGGCAACATAAACAAATAGCATGGTGGATCACACATCACATGGCTCAATCAACTCCTAAACATGCTAGTGGGTTTCAACTATTTACTGTGGCAATGACAGGTCATGCAAGGGAATAGGGTTCAACTACCGCAGCAAGTAGCAGTTCACACGCTGTTGCCTTAATGCAGTAAAAGAGAGCAGGAGCGAGAAGATGGGTTTGTATCGGAATGATCAATGATTGCTTGCCTGACAGAGTGGTTGTCGGGTACTGCTCTTCAGCTGGATACGCAGAAGTATCCTCGGGAGCATGACCTAACACGGAGAATACAGGCGATACAATCAATAAACAAACAAATGCAACAATATGATGCATGCTCATGATATGGCAAGATGCATGTGTTTTGGGCTAATGCAACTATAACCAGAAGGGATTGAGCCCATTTGAATCAAAGATTCAAATTGAAACTCAAACTATTATTTAATTAAGTGCATTATCATGTTTTAATGTATACAGCAAGGTTACCTTGCTCAAACATGCATGAAACCAGTGCCATTGGAAAGATTGGATTTTTATGATCAATTTTCATATATAAATCTTTTCCATCTGAGCTACTGTTGAATTTATATGATTTTTAGAAGTTTACAACATTTTCTGAAATTTCCTGAATTGTTTTTAAATCTAAAAATCCCAGAAAATCCTTTACTGCGTCAGCATGACATCATGCTGACGTCAGCCAGTCAACATGGCGGCCCAGGTCAAACCTGACCAGTGGGACCCACTGGTCAGTGTCATAGTTAGTTAATTAACTAATTAGAATTAAATTAAACACTAAACTAGGTTTGACTAGCAGGCAGGGCCCACATGTCAGTGACCCAGGGGGGTCAAACCCTTGGTCAAACAGGGCCAACTCGCTGGCGTTTAGCCGCCGGCGAGGCCAAACGCGGCGGTGAGGTGCGGGTTTTGTGCTCCGGCTGCCAAAACGATGGCGGAGCACACCTACGGCTAGCTGGGAGTGAGCCGCGTTGAGTGGTGGTGGTGGCTGGCCTCTGGGTCGCCGGAATCAACGCCGGCGACGAATCCAGCGGCTGCCGGAGTTCGGGCAAGGTCGAAAACAACGGTGCGGCGCTCGTAGAGGTGCGTGGAGTGGTCCTACAGCATCTACGCGGAACAATGAAGCTGAAGGGCACGGTGGCCGGACCATTAGATGGCTGGAGCCTCGTCGGCGACGAGCTCCGCGACGGCGCGTGCAGGTGAGCTACGCGCGGTGCGTTCAGTGTAGGAGAGAGCCAACGGAGAGGGGGAGGACGAAGCTGGGCTCACAGCGGTTGCGGAAGACACCGAAGCGAGCTTGGGGACGGTCGGAGCTGAGCGGGATGGCGAGGGGGATCTCCGCGGCCGGAGTTGGGGAAGAAGGGGTCGAGGGCATCTCCAGGGCGGGCGAGCGCTCGGGGCTCGGCCTGCTCGATGTAGTCGAGGACGGCGGAGACGACGAACACGACGACAGGGCTCAGGGACGACGGTGGACGCGGCTACCACAACGGCGCGAGCACGGCGGCGTCGGCCATGGTGTGGGGAGGGCGAAGGAGAGGAGCTGGGGTGAAGTGAGCGTGTCAGCGAGCTCGGGGAGGGAGTGAACGATCGATCCAAGCCTCCAGAGCGGCGAGGGAAGGAAGCAGGGCGGCAGGCAGCTGCGTGGTGCGTGCTGCGGCCGCCATCGAGCACCTGCCTGCCTGCCTGGCCGAGCCAAGCAGCTCGCTGGAGCGGCGGCTGGGCTGGGCCGGCAGGTGGGCCGGTTGGGCGCCAGGTAACTCTTTCTCTCTCTCCTTTTTTTTCCATTTCTTTCTGTTTCATTTCTTTTGCAACTTTGTTGAATTATTTAAAATGCCAGAACATTTTTATAGCTCATAAAACTAGTCATGCCCACTGTATATAATATAAACAGCATCGAACATTTTAGTTTATGATTATTTGGACACACAAAATATTTTATAGCATTTAAATGCCCAAATGCAAATACCATATGATTTAATCTAGAGACCTTAGATGTCCTAGAAAAGTGTGCACCATTTTTGGCAGAGGTTTAAGACCAAGGCAGAAATGATGAACATTTTTGAAGGGCATTTTGGGTACATTGGAAAAGATTTTATTAAACCCTAGTTGTTAGAAGAGGGGTGATGGGGTTTCTGTCATTCCCATTTCAAGTTTCTTTGAAAAGTAAACATGATGCACACTCTAGCTAGTCCTAATGCAGGCACTGACTAGGGATGTGACACAAAGTGACTGAATGGAAAGGTGTTATTGATCCTTTTGGTGAATCATTGAAGCTTGGATTGTTATTGATGTCATTCCATAAAAAATGCTGCACTTGGAAGGTGTTTTCTCAGGTTGCTTCATGCTTTGGAATTCTGACACGTGTCGATTGGAATGGCACATCAAAAAGCTTCTGAAAGAACATGCGTGCCCCCATGATTGGTTTTGGTAATTGATGACAATCTAAATGGGCTAATGGTTGCCTTGAGTTATATTTGAAGGGTTTGTCCATATGCTCTTCTTGAAATCCATTTGTTGGTTTCAAGGAGAGTTTGTGATGGCCAAGGTGCTATTAAGGAATTATCCAAAGATTGGTCTTGTGAGTGTTGAGCTTATTGCAGGCATGTCTTAAAGAAGAAGAGTGTGTGATCATTCATGTTTACCTTCAAGACATCATCCAAATGAAGAGAGTTGGAAAGATTCAAGGTTGATCAAGACTAAGTCAAAGAGTGAATCAAGTTGATCAACACACAAAGCATAGAAGATGTACCGAGAGGGATCAAGAGATCCCATGGTATGGTAAGCATTATCAATTACGCTTTGTGTACTAACCAATGGTCTTCTTGAGAGTTGTTTGTGGGGTTAGGTTGCGGTGTGCAAGTTCAAGTAGGATCATCACGAAGAGATCATATGCTTGAAGTTGTCCATCAATTGTGGTGGCAATGGACTTGTGAAGATGTGTCGAAGAGTGGCTCACCCATAGTGCAGTATGAGGGAGCAATCAACTAGTCTTTATCGAGCCAACGCAATCAAGAAAGGTGGTCCATCTTGAGGGAGTCAAGATCATCATCATCTAGCCCAAGTGGACTATGTGCAAGGCAAAGGTTTGCCCTTGATAGGTTCTCTAGTTGTACCAATCTCATGGTGGTAGTTGGGAGACCGGGTTATAGGATCGATTGCCGTACTATCGAGGGGGGGGGTCTTGATGAGTAGCTTGTTCGTATCGTTCGTAGAGAGCTCAAACCATTGCATCCTTGCATCATCTTTATTGGTTCCCGTTTGGTTCTTCTCCTTGTGAGTTTTGGAGCTTATGGTCATCTTGTTGACAAGCTTGAGTTTTCATCGAAAACGGAGTTCACTCATGCATCTACTATGATGTTTTCGATGTTGGTGGTTATGTCAGTTCTTCTCTGTTGGAGGTTTCACACTTCTATATCTTAGGCATACCTCCCCTGCCTCTTCTTATTATAACAAACTTGGGATAGTATTTGTCGTCCTCTATCCAACAAGCTTGAGTTTGCTCATTTTGGAGCTCATTTGCGAAAGTTGTGGCAGTTCAGGTATTCTAGAGTTGTCCTTGGTTATGCATAGGGTGCTGAAGTTGAGTGCCAAGCAGTAGTACCACTGGCAGGGCGGTAGTACCGCTTGTAGGCGGTAGTACCTCTCCTTGTTCCGCTGGTAGTACCGCTCCCTACTGTGGTCTCGATTTTTCGTGTCGGGTTTTCTTAAGACAACACGACGAAGCGGTAGTGGGATCGATAGTAATGAATGGTAGTACCACTTGTTGGTGGTAGTGCCGCTCCTACTACCACTCGGACTACTGCGCGACACTTTGCTTCATGTGTCTTCTCAGCGGCTATAAGACAGCGGCAGTACTGCGTGTAGGCGGTAGTACTGCCCCCCATGGCGGTAGTACCGATGTAGGGTGTGTACTTCTGCTCTCCTATCTCTTAGGTTCTCATGCTCACTTGTCCCAGCGGTGGTACCATTGGAAGTGCGGCAGTACTGCTCTTAGAGCGGTAGTACCGCTCCAATGAGGGCTACAAGCTGAATAACGGTTGGATTTGTTCCCCACTATAAAAGGGGGTCTTCTTCCCCATTGAGCCTTATCCTTTAAGCTCGTGTTCTTCCCCCATGGTTGACCTTCCTCGAGCTTGCTATCTCTCAATCCCTCCATGAATTATTGCTAGTTTTGGGGGGGAGAGAGAGAGGAGATATAGATCTATATTTCCACCAATCAGTTTCTCCTCTATGTGAGGGGAACCCTTTGGATCTAGATCTTGGATTTCTTCGTGTTCTCTTCTTCATTCTTCCTCTCATTTCCCTCCCTAGCATTTGTTGCTTTGGTGGGATTTGGGAGAGAAGGATTTGGGCACTCCGTGTGCCATTGCCATTGCATTTGGTGCATACGTTTGAGTTCTCCACGGTGATACGTGGAAGTGAAGTTGAGAAGCTTATTACTCTTGGATGATTTGGTATCCATGAGCTTGTTCCTCTTGGGTGCCTTGGTGCCCTAGACGGTTTGTGGTGTTCAGAGCTCCATCCTTGTGGGTTGTGATGATGGCGCACCGCCTCAGCAACTACTGCAGTCTTTCCGCTGCCTGATTCTGGTGAAACTTGTAGATTGGCGTGGCCGGAAGGTCATCACTACCAAACAACATTGAGGAGAATACAAAGTCGTTGAATCTGAGACCATCGGTGATTGATATTGTGCTACTGGAAAAATAAATGTTTTCCTTCTCGGATATGGAAAGTTGGAATGGGGAGCCACTAGCAAATACGCTGGAAGGCAGGGGGTGACAAGAAAACGTGGCAGCCACAATAGGCTTTGATATCCGACCAACTCAGATTTAACTCGCGTACTCATACTTGTACGGGGTAGCAAGGAGTGGATAGTTGAGTCCACGTGAGCAAGCGGAGGAGGAGGAGGAGCTAGAGAGCCCCTTCTCCAGCCAAAGATCCCCTATGATGGTCAACGTCATCGTGCCTCTCATTTCCAATGTTGTTTCCTCTATTGCTTTGCCATCTGGACATGGGACCATCGGCCTAATGTCGCACGGCTCGGTCTGTCAATCCGAGCGCCGAACCTATGATTCAGCCGTCGGGTGTTGGGTCCTTCGCATAGAGATTTCTACTGGTCTATGCGTTTCACGGCGATGGATGCGAACTTTACACGCCTCTGGCTCAAGATTTTGCATTCTTCCTTGGAGGATCCTCCGTACGACGTATCTCGTCCGTTAACGCGTGGTAAATTTGATCATTAGTTGTGGTAGTACTAGTCGTTGATACGTGCATGACTGTACCGGTGGTGGTTGATGGTGATAATTCTCAGCACCCTATAGCGTGATATTTTTTTCCAGTGCCCCTAAGTCCCAACCCAAAGTTATAGAAGGACCTCAAAAGAGTTGCTCTTTCTTAGTTGCATTTCGAGTTTGCATAGCATTGGAAGATCTTCCTCAAAGATATATTTTTAGGGTACGTACCTAGTATAGCACTGGAAGATCTTCCTCGGAGTTATATTTTTAGACTACGTAGTAGTATAGCAGTGTAGTTGGTGCCAAACTGCCAGCTGCTTTTGATTTGGTAGTGTTGTGCTTGACCTCACTTGTTATGTTGTGTACAAATTGACTTGACTGTGGTATAATGTGTATGTAAAGATTCTAAGGCCTTACGTTTGATACGTCCAAAACGTATCTATAATTTCTGCTTGCTCCATGCCTCTTTTGTGTGATATTGCTATGTTATTTATACACTTCCATACACTTTTGATCATATTTGGACTAACCTATTAACTCAGTGCACCCCAGTGCCAGTTTCTGTTTTCTGCTGTTTTTGTATTTCAGGTTTTCCCATCACGTAAACTGCCAGAAAAATCCCGGAAAAATTATATAAAAAATCAGCGTTCCGGAAGCTTCCACACGGCCGAAGTAGGGCCGGAGGGGGGCCACCAGGGCTCCAGGCGCCCTGGTGGCGCGGCCCCCCTCCTGGCCGCGCCGGGGGGGGCGCCTGGCCCCCCCAGGTCTCCGCTGATGCCCCCTTTGGCATATATTTAACACGCGTCCCGAAACCCTCGAGGACGGAACCCTTTTTCTCGATCTCATCTCTGTTCCGCCGCCGCCGCGCTTCCAAGATCGGGAGCACCAGGAGAACTCTTCCCGGCACCCTGCCGGAGGGGAGGATCACCACCGGGAGCCTCTCCACCACCATGGACGCCTCCCGGATGAGTTGTGAGTAGTCTCCCTTGGACCATGGGTCCATGACCAGTAGCTATGTGATGTTCTCCTCCCCTTCTTGTGCTTCACTAATTAGACCTCGTGAGCTGCCCTACATGATCGAGGCACATATGTAATCCTTATGCTGTTGCTATGTTGAGTTTGCTGGGATCCGATGGATTGTGAGATTATGTTCAGATTGTGTTTGAGTAATATATTTGATTCACCTCTTTTATATTTATGTTCGTAAGTAATTCTTGCATGTTCTCCGTTGCTATTTATTGCTTTGGCCAAGTAGTAGGTAGTGACTCCAAGAGGGAACTTTATGCTTGATTGTGGGTTCATGCCCCTCGATGACTAGTTTGAGTGACAGAAACATGAGTCTAGGGGATGTGTTGTTGCCACAAGGGGGAAAACAACGGTGCTTGTGCCCGCGGGTGCAAGGATTGTTTACTTTACGCAAAGTTCTTTTAATGCAGTTGTCTGTTGCTTTGAGTTTACACTATGGGTGGGACTCGCAACTTAATACCAGCGAGATGTTCTGGATAGATATCTCAAGGTGGATGATTAGTAGTAGATGCAGATGGATTTCGTTCTACTTGCCTTGTCGTACCGCCCATGCTTTGAACCTCTACCTTTCTTGCAACGTAGTTAGCATTGGTTTGCGCACATAATTCTGTCAATTGCCTAGCTGTAATTCGTTTACCTCACATAGCTGTTTTATCGTCTTTTGGGAGAGAGACATCACTAGTGAACATCATGGGACCCCGGTCCATATTACCATCACTGATCACATCCGCTATTTACTTTCTGCTTTTACTTACTAGTTGCAGTTATACCTATCACCATTATCACTTGCGTTTGATCCTTTGTAAACGACAAGGCCGGAGGGATTGACAACCTCTTTGTACTCGTCGGGAGCAAAGTTATTTGTATCTGTGTGCAGGTCCAAGTTGATTGCTAATATCTGGCGCCGTTAGCAGTTGACACCTTCTTGTTGAAACTAGGAGTCTGAGGGGAAATCGATCCTTGGTATCTTTGCCTAGGGAAAACTACCGCTACACTGCATCTCAAACCTTCCACTTGGGGTAACCAACGAGGGGCGAGAAGCCATCAACGTTGGTTTTTTTATTGCATGTTATATGCTTGTTATTAGCAACTAGCAAGCTAAATTACCATCTCTCATTTGTCATGCTATTTCTTGACATATCTATGGGATATTGAGTTTTTATGATGTTGAAATTCTTAGGTATCAAGTAGTACATTGTTGAAAGTTTGTTTGGTATATTCTTCTCGGCCTTCCGGATGTGCAAGCATATCGAGTTGTGCATCTGAAATCTACTCGTGCACAAAATTGATTGTAGTGTTTAGTGATTGGATTGTGATATAGTACTATAGTTCAGTGTTTCCTTTTCTCCAAGAGCTACTATTGAACCTACTAAATGACGATTAATGAGTGTGGATGAAAAGTGAGAACTCATTCACGAGTTATCCAAGAGGCCACAAAGTGCTCCTGGCGAACTACGGCCATGCAGTCGTCATGATATTATAGATATTCTTTGTGCTCATCTCCGAAGGGAAAGTAAATATACTAGATTATCTAAGCGGGGAATGCTGGATTATCTCTTCATGGTGGTGACTGCAAGCAAATCATCTAGCCATGTGGTGCATGCGCAAGTAAAGGAGCCAACTCTCGATCCCGATGCAAGTAACCATTAGTACCCTGCGAAACGTCAAAGGAAGAGTGAGAATCCTTCACGAGTGCCAATTGTTGTCAGCAATCCACTATCCGCGGGTGTACCTATGTTAGTTAATAATGTGTGGTATTGCCAAATATGGAATGCAAAGCGATTCTTAACATGGAAGAGAAATTTTGCAGGTGATGTACATGCTGCATATGTTTCCAGGACGATGACAACAAGGGCCCTGCCATATGGTTGTTTTGTAGTTCAAAACATCCCATGCAAAAAGATTCTTGTGGGTTATCATGTCATCTTGAGTGTGCCATCAAGGATGGAAGAACCAGCATTCTGTCGAGTGGGCAGTGGAAGGAACTTGATGGTGCTTAGTATTGCCCTCACTATCGGAAGCAACATGATTTTCCCCCGTTTGTATTTATCTAGGGAATCTTTTACATTGTCTACACTTTTTGTTGAAAATGTCACAAACACATTTTTGGAACTCTTGAACATTTTTCAAATGTGAAATTTGGGAGAATTTTAAATTGCATGGATTAGATTATGGAGAAAAAATAGCTCTACGGGTCATTACGGTACACACGGTGGGGAAAGAGAAAAGTTTGCAATCAACCTCTATAGCAGACATGTTTGTCAGAGTACAACGTGTGCGATGAATCCCTACCGCACATATGATTCGCTTAGGACTAACGTGTGTGATGAACAATAGCAGAAAACACATTTTTCCTTGGCAAATGTGTGTGACAAAGCAACCATTTTTCATTTCCAAAATGTGTGTGATGTTTGACGTATCCGAAATGGTATAGTAGAGTTACATGTTTGTGATAGGCTCCTTATCACACACGCTTTGTAATCAAAAACCGTTTCCGATTGTGTGCATCGTAAGCGTTGCGTCACAAAATAGTCTGTGTGGTAGGTATATCATCTCACACGAGTACGACGGATAAAGCGATTAGGACATTTTATATATTACAAATGCTTGCCACACCATTCAGGTATGTGATAGATTTGGGCATCACATAATGACCCGCAGAGCTGTTTTTTCTCTGTAATTTAATCCCTGCAATTTAAAATTCTCCCAAATTTCACTTTTGAAAAAATTTCACGAGTTCCAAAAATGTGTTTGTGACATTTTCAACAAAAAGTGTAGACAATGTAAAAGATTCCCTAGATAAATACAAACGGGGGCAAATCATGTTGCTTCCGATAGTGAGGGCAATACTAAGCACCATCAAGTTCCATGCACTGCCCACTCGACAGAATGCCGGTTCTTCCATCCTTGATGGCACACTCAAGATGACATGATAACCCACAAGAATCTTTTCGCATGGGATGTTTTGAACTACAGAACAACCATATGGCAGGGCCCTTGTTTCATCGTACTGGAAACATATGCAGCATGTACATCATCTGCAAAATTTCTCTTCCATGTTAAGAATCGCTTTGCATTCCATATTTGGCAAAACCACACATTATTAACTAACATAGGTACACCCGCGGATAGCGGATTGCTGACAACAATTGGCACTCGTGATGGATTGTCACTCTTCCTTTGACGTTTCGCAGGGTACTAATGGTTACTTGCATTGGGATCGAGAGTTGGCTCCTTTACTTGCGCATGCACCACATGCCTAGAGGATTTGCTAACAGTCACCACCATGAAGAGATAATCCAGCATTCCCCGCTTAGATAATCTAGTATATTTCCTTTCCCTTCCAAGATCAGCACAAAGAATCTCTATAATATCACGACGACTGCATGGCCGTAGTTCGCCAGGAGCACTTTGTGGCCTCTTGGTTAACTCGTGAACGAGTTCTCACTTTTCATCCACACTCATTAATCGGCATTTAGTAGGTTCAATGGTAGCTCCTGGAGAAAAGGAAACACTGAACTATAGTACTATATCACAATCCAATCGCTAAACACTACAATCAATTTTGTGCACAAGTAGATTTCAGATGCACAACCAGATATGCTTGCACATCCGGAAGGCCGAGAAGAATATACCAAACAAACTTTCAACAATGTACTACTTGATACCTAACAATTTCAACGTCATAAAAACCCAATATCCCATAGATATGTCAAGAAATAGGATGACAAATGAGAGATGGTAATTTAGGTTGCTAGTTGCTAATAACAAGCATATAACATGCAATAAAGAAACCAACGTAAGGCCTTAGAATCTTTACATACACATTATACCACAGTCAAGTCAGTTTGTACACAACATAACAAGTGAAGTCAAGCACAACACTACCAAATCAAAAGCAGCTGGCAGTTTGGCACCAACTACACTGCTATACTACTACGTAGTCTAAAAATATAACTCTGAGGAAGATATTCCAGTGCTATACTAGGTACGTACCCTAAAAATATAACTTTGAGGAAGATCTTCCAATGCTATGCAAACTCGAAATGCAACTAAGAAAGACCAACTCTTTTGAGGTCCTTCTATAACTTTGGGTTGGGACTTAGGGGCACTGGAAAAAAATATCACGCTATAAGGTGCTGAGAATTATCACCATCAACCACCACCAGTATAGTCACGCACGTATCGATGACTAGTACTACCACAACTAATGATCAAATTTACCACGCGCTAAAGGACGAGATATGTCGTACGGAGGATCCTCCAAGGAAGAATGCAAAATTTTGAGCCAGAGGCGTGTAAAGTTCGCGTCCATCGCCGTGAAACGCACAGACCGGTAGAAATCACTATGCAAAGGACCCAACACCCGACGGCTAAATCATAGGTTCAGCGCTCGGATTGACATATCGAGCCGTGCGACATTAGGCCGATGGTTCCATGTCCAGATGGCAAAGCAATAGAGGAAACAACATTGGAAATGAGAGGCACGGTGACGTTGACCATTATAGGGGATCTTTGGCCGGAGAAGGGGGTCTCTAGCTCCTCCTCCTCCTCCGCTTGCTCACGTGGACTCATCTATCCACTCCTTGCTACCCCGTAAAAGTATGAGTACGCGGGTTAAATCCGAGTCGGTCGGATATCAAAGCCTATTGTGGCAGCCACGTTTTCTAGTCACCCCCTGCCTTCCAGCGTATTTGCTAGCGGCTCCCCATTCCAACTTTCCATATCCGCGAAGGAAAACATTTATTTTTCCATTAGAACAATAGCAATCACCGATGCTCCTGGATTCAACGACTTTATATTCAACTCAAGGTTGTTTGGTATTGATGACCTTCCGGCCACGCCAATCTACAAGTTTCACCAGAATCAGGCAGCGGAAAGACTGCAGGAGTTGCTGAGGCGGTGCGCCATCATCACAACCCACAAGGATGGAAACGTGGAACTTCCTAGGGACCCAATTGTAATATCTTCCATTTATAGGGGTGACTTGTACTATTGATCTGTGGCTAATTGATCTGAGGATTCTTTCGCAGAAACAAGATCGTCATTTAAATTGGAAAATTGCATCGAGTTATATGGCATTAATAGTCTTCTGCCTTTCCAGCTAAGAAACAATGAATTCGCCACGTGCAGTGTCATCGGGTGATTCGTCTACCGACACGTCATCTCGACCAATAGGGTGATGCCAGTTATTATCCAGCCGCATGCAACCAGGGGTGTGGCTGGCCCTGGGCACTCGGACCTAACATACATTTAGTATTGTGTTAAGCCCATCTCAGCCCAGTCACTAGACTGACCAATCCCTCCCAATTGTCTGGAACTCCCGACCTAGACTGGCTCGCACGAGATACCACTTACCAAAGAAAGAAACATGTTGAGGTTCTGTCTACTTTTCGCAGTAATTCCTCTACTGTTCTTAGTAAAGATAGTCTTGTCAAAGAAGCTGAGCAAATTAATCTATCTCAGTACACAATGTACATTTTTAGAACACATGTGAAACATTTTTCCGACGCACCTTTGCACAATTTTTCGAATACATGATGCACATTTTTAAAAAGATACATGTTTTGAATACACGGCAATATTTTCCAAATACAGTACATTTTTTATTGCAATAAACATTTTTTAGACTAGACGGACTTTTTTTGTACATTGTATAAACGTTTTATACAATTTTATACATATTTTTTGAAACACATGCATATTTTTTATAATGTCACAAACATTTTTGTAATATAAATAAACAAATTGGAACTTGTGCGAACATTTTTGTTACAATGTATATAACACTTCTAAATGTCATGGACATTTTCTCAAACGAAGGAAATTTCCAAAAGCTTTCACGTACATCTTTTAATGATGCAAAACATTTTTTACATTAATTGTATAAACCTTTTTAAAAAATCTCAAACATTTTTTGAAATGCCAAAACATTTTTTCATTGTCACAAACACTTTTATTGGAAAGTTATCAACAATTTGCAAAACAGGTCTAAACATTTATGTTAACTTTTTTCAAATTATTGCCTTCAAATCTCTTGAATAGATTTAAGTTTCTAAAATATAGGCATTTAAAATAAAAACTAAGTATATAAATTTGAGGGACCTCGGCATGGCGTACGTTTGTTCAACCAACATCCCTATTGGGTCGCCAACAATGTGATCCCCATCACATGATGTGAGTCGCTACAAGAAAGACATACCCGCTCCCGATGAGGCTCGAGCGGTCATTTGGTCATTATATTGTATTTCTGTTTTTCATTCCTGTACTTCCCGCATCTTTTTTATATTGGTTTCCATTTTTACCCTTTTTCATGATACGGTTCCATCCGGGGATTGGGTTGTTGGGCCAGCTAAGTGTCCTTCATAGTCCAACAATTGGAAGTGTTATAAACCAATTATGCTTGCACGAACCACAATGCAATTATGACTGGGGAAGGAGGAGGCTGTCACGCTAGTTACATGCCATCACTATGCACATAATTACAAGTGTTTGTAACTCGGTTGTGACTTGCACGAACCACAATGTGAATGCAACTGAGGATAGGAACGAGGGGTTTTCGGGCGAGTCATATGCCCATCACTAGATATGCAACTACAATGGCGCAAAGGAGCCACAACTAGGGGCGAAAGGGGCCTTGGCCAGCTACATGTACACCACTAGGCATGCAACAACAAACATTGTAAGCCGTGTGCACCTTTAAGCGCAAAAAAATGATTGTAACCGAGGCCAGCTGCATGTCGGCTTCTTTGCATGTCAACCTCTAGACACGAAACTTCAAGCGCTGTAATCAACCTACAACTAGCACATGCGACAATGCGACTACATTAGGAGACGAGATGTGGTTGGCCAGTCATGTGCCTTTCCACCACTAGACATGCAAGTACAAGCATAGTAACCCGACTACAACTAAATGGGGAAAGCTACTTCAAGTAGGGGTAGAAGAGGGTTGTTGGGCATGTTGCATGTCCACCTCTGGACATGCAACTGCAAGCATTGTAATTCGACTACAACTACATCTACATTCTTTGGTAGTGCTGCCATGGGCTTAGTGTTCTGCCATGTTGATGTGCCAGTTGCTAATGAAACTACTAGACTGGAATTTTCGAATTCCGATGTAGTTAATATCATCGAGGACAGGTGTCTCGGCAAGATTTTTTGGTTCGTGTATGTTATACTTCCTACAATAGTATTAGTGGTCATGGCAAGTTAGAGAAATGCCCAGGAAAACTTTCTTGATCCAGTTTCCCCCATTGAAGAAGGCTAATGATCCGATTGATTTTCCTCTGTTTGATTTACCAATGGATGAGTTACTGTCAAAGTGACTGAATGGAAAGGTGTTATTGATCCTTTTGGTGAATCATTGAAGCTTGGATTGTTATTGATGTCATTCCATAAAAAATGCCGCACTTGGAAGGTGTTTTCTCAGGTTGCTTCATGCTTTGGAATTCTGACACGTGTCGATTGGAATGGCACATTAAAAAGCTTCTGAAAGAACATGCGTGCCCCCATGATTGGTTTTGGTAATTGATGACAATCTAAATGGGCTAATGGTTGCCTTGAGTTCTATTTGAAGGGTTTGTCCATATGCTCTTCTTGAAATCCATTTGTTGGTTTCAAGGAGAGTTTGTGATGGCCAAGGTGCTATTAAGGAATTATCCAAAGATTGGTCTTGTGAGTGTTGAGCTTATTGCAGGCATGTCTTAAAGAAGAAGAGTGTGTGATCATTCATGTTTACCTTCAAGACATCATCCAAATGAAGAGAGTTGGAAAGATTCAAGGTTGATCAAGACTAAGTCAAAGAGTGAATCAAGTTCATCAACACACAAAGCATAGAAGATGTACCGAGAGGATCAAGAGATCCCATGGTATGGTAAGCATTATCAATTATGCTTTGTGTACTAACCCATGGTCTTCTTGAGAGTTCTTTGTGGGGTTAGGTTGCGGTGTGCAAGTTCAAGTAGGATCATCACAAAGAGATCATATGCCTGAAGTTGTCCGTCCATTGTGGTGGCAATGGACTTGTGAAGATGTGCTGAAGAGTGGCTCACCCATAGTGCAGTATGGGGGAGCAATCAACTAGTCTTTATCGAGCCAACGCAATCAAGAAAGGTGGTCCATCTTGAGGGAGTCAAGATCGTCATCATCTAGCCCAAGTGGACTATGTGCAAGGAAAAGGTTTGCCCTTGATAGGTTCTCTAGCTGTACCAATCTCATGGTGGTAGTTGGGAGACCGGGTTATAGGATCGATTGCCGTACTATCGAGGGGGGGGGGTCTTGATGAGTAGCTTGATTGTATCGTTCGTAGAGAGCTCAAACCATTGCATCCTTGCATCATCTTTATTGGTTCTTGTTTTGTTCTTCTCCTTGTGAGTTTTGGAGCTTATGGTCATCTTGTTGACAAGCTTGAGTTTTCATCGAAAACGGAGTTCACTCATGCATCTTCTATGACGTTTTCGATGTTGGAGGTTATGTCGGTTCTTCTCTGTTGGAGGTTTCACTCTTCTATATCTTAGGCATACGTCCCCTGCCTCTTCTTATTATCACAAACTTGGGATAGTATTTGTCGTCCTCTATCCAACAAGCTTGAGTTTGCTCATTTTGGAGCTCATTTGCAGAAGTTGTGGCAGTTCTGGTTTTCTGGAGTTGTCCTTGGTTATGCATAGGGTGCTGAAGTTGAGTGCCAAGCGGTAGTACCACTGAAGGGCGGTAGTACCACTTGTAGGCGGTAGTACCTCTCCTTGTTCCGCTGGTAGTACCGCTCGCTACTGTGGTCTCGATTTTTCGTGTCGGGTTTACTTAAGATAACACGAGGAAGCGGTAGTGGGAACGATAGTAATGAACGGTAGTACCGCTTGTTGGTGGTAGTGCCGCTCCTACTACCGCTCGGACTACTCTTGGATGATTTGGAGCTTGTTCCTCTTGGGTGCCTTGGTGGCCTAGACGGTTTGTGGTGTTCGGAGCTCAATCATTATGGTGTAAAGCTCTGAGCAAGCGTCGGGGTCTCCAATTAGGCTGTGGAGATTGCCCCGAGCAATTTGACGGGTTCTGGTGATCACCCCCAAGGGTTGACAAAGTGTACAGGTTCGGTGACCGCCCCCAAGGGTTGCCATTTGTATGGGTTCGGTGACCACCCTCAAGGGTCCCTTAGCGGAATCACGACATCTTGCATTGTGCGAGGGCGTGAGGAGATTACGGTGGCCCTAGTGGCTTCTTGAGGAGCATTGTGCCTCCACACCGCTCCAAATGGAGATTAGCATCAGCAAGGGTGTGAACTTCGGGATACATCGTCGTCTCTGCATGCCTCGGTTATCTCTTTCCCGAGCCCTTTACTTATGCAATTTACTTCGTGATAGCCTTATTGTTTCTTGATATATATATATGTAATGACCCGACCTCAAACGGTCAAACCTCTGTGTATTTGTGCCATCCCTGGATCAGTATGTTGGCACACACACAGTACGTCAATGTATATATCAAAGTGAAATCACATGTATAAGTAACATAAAACTGATATACCTCTTATGTCTCAGTGGAAATAGTCAAACGGGTGTGGAGTCCCATCAATGCCAACGGCAAGTAGAGTCTAGACCGTAATCTTATAACATAACTCTTACTCGTCGTAGAAGTATCTACAACATGAGATGTTGCAGCCGTGCAGGTCAGTACATTGAATGTACTGGCAAGATCATAATATAAAGCAGATGAGAAGACTATACTATATGCAATATGGTTATGTGGTAGGTCTAAGTTTTTTTGTTGTTGCGAAAAGCTGATTTTTTTCCCTACAACAAAGAAGTCCAATGCAAAATTACTAGAAAAGTTGGTTATTAATGAGATGGTTCCGCCAACCAATTCTCATGTCCCAATTACAAATAAACCCAAAATTCATTTAATCGGTAACCATGTTGAGAATATCCTAACCATCCAATTCCAGTCGCTCAAATTGTCCGTAACCGGGGACACAGCTAATTGATTAGTGTAACACTCTACAGAGGTTTGCGCACTTTTCCCGCAAGACTCGATCGTCTCCCTTGAAGTCCTTGCACTGCATAGTGTTTGAGAACAGGATGGCCGAGACACAGTTTTTCCATAGTACTCAACTATGCTAGAGCCCATAATAGCTTGCGGCTGCACACGGAAGCTTCTCGTCTTGAACGATCCATTAATCTCTTTGTGCCTGGGTGGCCTTCCGTAAAACTGGGCGATCACTGGTCAATCCCCCGTATCCCCTGGTAACTTTGGGTGGTCACTGGTCAATCCCCAGGATCCCCTGGTAAATCTGGGTGGTCACTGGTGAATCCCTAGGATCCCCCTGTAGACACGGGTGATCACTAGTCACTCCCTAGGATCCGCTGTAGAACTGGGTGATCACTAGTCACTCCCTAGGATCCCCTCTTCTTGCAAGTCGTCCACCCAGAGGTGTATTGAAATCTTGAAGTCTTGTAGTGTTGAAGTTGATCCAAACATTATTATCACACTCACATCTCACATGAAACACTCATGCCAACCCCCGTCTACTGAAGCATAGCTGCAACTAATTTAACAACGATTCCCGGGCTTGGTGACAAGGGTAAGGGTTCCTACCTCATGATTCTACTCAAGCTACAAGTTTCAATATTCCAATTGAATGCAAGAGGAAAAGTGGCACTAATGCAATAAAATCATAAGTATTCGAAATATGATCAAACTGAGCTTGCATGGTATAGTTGGTGAAGATTATATCGCTCTCAGAAATTGATAAACTATTCGTCACTCTCCGAGAATAATCTATTGTAATCAAATAATTCCATACAAATAAGCAGTCACTCCATAAGCAAAAGAAAGCATGAAAAAGCATAGAGAAAGCTTATGAAATACTCCGAGAAAACCAAATAAAGGTTCAAAAGTTTGAAACTAATGATGCTACTGGATGTAGGAAGTCAATATGAGCGTGCAGTAAAAAGAATTACTAGATTCAGAGTAATGGATCAAGATATAAGTAATTCAATATTTCACTGAATCCGCTTAGAACGATGTGTGGCAACATTATTGTGGACTAATAGAGTAACTGACTAAGATAATTATTCTATGTTGAAAAGATGACACTAATTGTGCGAACGGAAATTTTACTTCGATACGAATCCGACGCAATTGGATTCATCAGAAACAGAGCTACCAATAAAAATATATGATAAAAAAAATTGAATATGAATCTGAGCAAATTTTGAAATTTGAAAGTTGCAAAAAATTGATTTGATAAGTTCACTGGATAGGTGGGATCAAGACAAAAATCTATGCGTTTGTTTCGTCTAATTTGGATAAACGAGTAAAAAGTTATGTCAATTTGAAAAATCAGGGTGAAGTTGTTTTACGGACAAAAAAATTATGTTTAAAAGAATTCTAGACCTAATGTGTTAATACGGAGAATAATTAATAATCTAACTATTTTATATATAAAACCCTACATGGAAAAAAAAGTCAGTCTAGATTTCTACCGTATAATAGTCTGGGGAGCTAAACTATTGGGTAAAGAATAATACGAAGAGAGTACCTTCAGACGCAGAGAAGAGATAACTTCAAATAAAGACAACTTCCAAAATTCTCACAGTGGAGAATATTTTTTTTTTTTGAAGCTAGTCAAACCAAAATATTAATTTAACTCAAGTTGGATGATTTTTGGAGATGTTATGGGTTTATATTTAAACATGGAAATAAAGCTTAAAAGTCTGTAGCTAGATAATATGGGACTAAATGTAGACCAACAAATAAAAGAGAGTGACTGCCGCCCGTATACATTGTGCGCCGCACATTTTTCTCTTCAAAATATTTTTCCCCTGAAAGTAAATAATAGTTTTCTTTCTGCAAGTCTTAACTAAAAAATAGAAAAACAACAATACGGGCGGCCTGCAGATACTACACTTCGCATGTGGGCGACAGTTAATTATGGGCCGCACGTACATTTTTTTTTACAAATATAGAAAAGGAAAAAAGTGAAATAAATAAAAATAATATATAGGCATATTATATATCAAAACGTTCAGAACAATAAATCCTAAAACACATTTTTCATGTCCAAAATAAACTCTTCCAAAATTCAAATAATGCGAACACTGCTATTGTTGCATTTAAAATTCAAATAAAATCATTTTAAAATACGGAAATTATTTAAAATGTATTTTCTCCATATGTTTCTCTTGGAGGGAATCATTTTACCCTCATTTCCATATATTTATTTGATTTGAGAAAATATTTTGAATAAAAACATGAAATGAATTTGAATTCATGGAGATCAAAATGAAATGTGAATTTTTTGGAAAAGTCCTTTTATTCCCTCTCATTTAAATTGCAAAAAGTTTTAATTTACACTCAATTTCACATAATCAATCACGCAACAATCATAATTATTTATTTAATATAACATTCCAAAATTTAGAATTTTGAGATGTTACAATATCTTGCCATGACCTTTTTGTTTATCTTGCTTAGCATAAGTTGTTGGTGCACAAAGGTGAGCCTAATTGTTGTAGCTTTGTGCTTGACAAATTAGCCGCTAGGTTTATTCCGCATTTGTTCTAGCCTAAACCGTAATTATTTTAAAGCGCCTATTCATCCTCCCCCCTCTAGGCGACATTCACGATCTTTCAGCTTCTTTGCTCAAGCCAGAGCGAAAGTGGCATATAGATCTCCTACCAAAGTTCCCTTTGATAGATTGATTTAGATGAAGAAAAAGATTTTCCTACTTGGTTTTACCATGGAAGGATTCAAAAAGCTAGGCACTTTTAACCCTTATGACGATGAAAATGGTGATTCAAGCGATGATGACAAGAAGGCTGATGAGCTGGATGACCCCATGAATGCTTTTCATGCCAAACGACTTAAAGATGGGATCATGCCATTGATAAGCTAGAAAAAGCCAATTTTACTAAGATGCGGGTTCCTCCTGGGGGATCCTCTTCAAAGAATGTCAATGCTGGACCTGAATTTCATCATGCTGCCTTGTCCAACTCTAGTCATGAAGTTTTCGTGCTGGAATATAAGAAACAAGCCTTGTGTGATATAAATATGTAGGTTACTCAATCTGAGGACGTGGTTCCAAATCTAGGAAAAATGTTGAAATCTATATCAAAATTAGGGGAGGGGTCCAACTCCAAAAACATGGATTAATGTTCTATTTTTCTTAATTCAATGGATGTGGTTGAACCTGATGATGAAAATGTTGATGTTGTGAGGCAAGATATAGAAACCTTACTTTCTAAAGCTGTGGAAATGATGAATTTGGAAAATTACAAAAGGTCCCTAATGGTGTCTCTTGAGGATGAGTCTAATAAGAAGCTTAAAACTACGGACGCAACCACTCACAAGAAATGGGCCCCCTATCTTGGTTCACAAGCCTAATACAAGAAATCATGACAATGTAATCATTTTGGCCGACGACGCTGCTTACCAAAGGAAGAAACATGTTGAGTTTCCATCTACTTTTCGAGGTAAATCCTCTCCTATTATTTTCGCTTGCCAAGTTGATTTATCACAGTACACAATGTACATTAATAGAGCACATGTGAAATATTGTTTCGATACACCATTGCACATTTTTTCAAATACATGATGTACATTAAAAAAAAACATGTTTTGAATACATGGTAGTAATTTTCAAATACACGTTGTAAATTTTTAATGGCAGTAAACATTTTTTAGACTAGACGAACAATTTTCATACATTGTAAAAACATTTTGAAAAAAATTAGAGATATTTTTTAGGAGCACACACATTTTTTTGTAATGTAATGGGCATTTCTTGAATGGAAATGAACATTTTTTTCACCTATGAGAACATTGTTTTTACATTGTACTAACATTTTTAAAATGTCATGCGCATTTTTTTCAAATAAGGGAATATTTCCATAAAATGTCACATACATTTTTTATACAAAACATTTTGGAAACGCCAAAACAATTCGTCATTGTCTTAAACACTTTTTTTGAAAGTTGTCAGCATTTTTCGAAACAGGAGTAAACATTTTTTATACTATGTTAATACTTTTTCAAATTCTCTGTTTCAAATTTCTTAAGTAAGTTTAAGTTTTTGAAACATACACAATTAAAATAAAAATAAAAAGAGAAGAAATGTAAATAAATTCGAGGGACCTCACATGTCGTAAGCGTGTTGACAAACATCCCTATTGGGGTCGCCAACAACGTCCTCCCCTTCACGTAATGCGAGTTGCTACAAGCGAAACATAGCCGCACCCGAAGAGGCTCGAGCCATCGTTCGTTCGTTATTTTGTATTAATTTTTTCCATGCTTTCCTTCTCGCAATTGTTCTATTTTCTTTTCCTTTTTTACCTTTTTCATGATACGATTGCAACCAGGGAGTGGGTTGTTGGGCCAGTTAAATGTCCTTCATAGTCATGCAACCGAAAGGGTTATAACCCGATTATGCTTGCACGACCCACAATTCAACTACGGCTGGGGAAGGAGGAGGTTGTGAGGCTAGTTTCGTGCCATCACTATACACATAATTACAAGTGTTTGTAACCCGATTGTAACTTGCACAAACCACAATGTGACTTCAAATGAGGACAAGGGCGAGGGGTTGTCAGGCGATTCATATGCCCATCCCTAGATATACAACTACCGTGGCACAAACAATCACAACTGGGGGCGAAAGGGGGGTTGTTTGGCCAGTTGCATGTCCAGCACTAGGCATGCAACTAAAAACATTGTAAGCCGAGTGCAACTTCAAGCGATTATAACTTAAGGGCGGAAAAGAGGGTTGTTAGGCCAGTCGCATGTCAGCTTCTTTGCGTGTCCATCTCTAGAAACGCAACTGCAAGCACTGTAACGTCAACTAGCACATGTCACAATGCAACTACATTAGGAGATGAGATGTTGTTTTTGAGCCATGTGCATGTCCACCATTAGACACGCAACTACAACATCTGTAACGCGACTCCAATTAAAAGGGGAAAGCAACTACAAGCAGGGGTAGAAGATGGTTGTTGGGCATGTTGCATGTCAGCTTTTTTGCATGTACACCTCTACACATGCAACTACAAGCATTGTAATTCGTCTGTAGCTACATCTTCATTCTTCGATACTGCTGCCATGGACTTAGTGTTCTACCATGTTGACGTGCCAGTTGGTAATGAAACTACTTGACTGAATTTTTGGAATTTTGATGTAGTTAATATCGTCGAAGGAGATGTGTCTCATCAATATTTGTTGGTTCGTCTATGTTCTATTTTCTCCAAACAATGTGAGAGGTTGTGGAAAGTCAGAGAAATTCCTAGCAAAACTTTCCTCTTTCGGTTTCCGCCGTTGAAGAAGGCTGATTATCTGATTGATTTTCCTGTGTTTGATTTACTAATTGACGGGGTTACTGTGAAAGTGACCAAATGAAAATGTGTTACTGACCCTTTTGGTGAACTCATTAAATCTTGGATTGCTATGGATGTCATTCCACCAAAATTGCTGCACTTCGAAGGTGTTTTCTCAAGTTGATTCATGCTTTGGAATTTTGACAAATGTCGATTGGAATGGCATTTTTGAAAGCTTCTTTTCTCTAGCTGGAGCCAACGTGGCATATGGTAGTAGTAGTAGCGCGGGTTTTGAGGTTAACAGCAGTCGGGTAGCCGTGCTACTACTACGACACTACAGCTAACTGTTAGTAGTAGTGGTCCTTACCCACGCTACTACTATCGACTCTATCAGCAGCGCTTTTCGTGAATGCGCTACTATTAATTAGCTGTAGCGCTTTCCTAACCCCGCGGTACTGATGTATCTTTCATCATTTCCCCCGCTTCCTACCCCGTTTCAGTTTCAATAAACACAATTTCCTAATAGTAGGTACTACTAGATATCAATTTCATAAAGCATCACGCAGTACTAGGTAGTCTTACATCCACACTTATATAGCAGTTCTACTAGGTATATATAGTCATACAGCCACACACATATGTAGTTCTAGATGATATCGATGACGATCATCATCCTCAAGCCAGGGCGGTGGGTGTTCCTGATAGTAATTAGGATGGCCTGTCCAACACGAAGATTCTTGCCAACGAGGAATCTCTTTCACCCAACCGAGTTTAAGTGTGTGCGACCGTCCGTGTCCATGTGGTAAGTACAGGTGGTGACAGAGCCCCTTGCGGTAAGGCGTAGTCCAGCTGAGCCTTTTTCATCTGGCTCGATACCACAACTCACAGATAGGCTCTTTGGCAATTTCTGAATAAGAAAAACATATCAATTAATAAATAGCCTCGTACATACTCTTGCAAACATATTTCTATTAAGTATAGATTTCTACACTATCAAAAGACACAGTAATATACATTTGTACTAAGCATGAATTCTACTAATAAGTATATATGAATTATCTACACTATTAATAGTTCCCTGGATTCTACACTAATAAGCATGTGATCAGACTCTACACTAAAGCATATCATCCACTAGATTCCACACATCATATCATTGGACTCTACACTGAGCATATCATCAGATAATTTGCATTTGTAAGTATAACAATAAAGCATACATATATCATCAAATGACTACAGTTAGTATAACATACCATATCATCCCGATCGACCATGGTACTTATCAGGTGGGTCAAGAATGGCACCCCGACAAAGTCATCATGTGGCGGAATTATGTCCCATAGGTTGCACACCTCCTCCTCGCCACGCCTCATTCTTTGAGCTACGATGGCTTCATGAAGTGGGTCCTCATCATCTTCATCATCTTCCACCAGGTTGATATAAATGACAGCTAGCTTGGGTCTTTCTGCTCTGAAGGAGAAGATGATCAACTCACCACCAGTAAGACGCATCTGGGCGAGGAAACGGGCCCGTCCATCTCCTCCAATCTGCGACATATTGCGTCCTTTCTCGACCTCCATAATGTAGGGGGCCCCCAGGAGCCTCGAATGTCACAATGTCTTCTGTCAGCTTGTTGAATTTCAACCTCACATTGCATGGGACGATCTGTGCAAAAAAGAAAAATGACACAATGCAGTAATGCCAACACTAAAAATAAAATAGTTGTTACATTTCATATAATTTCTTATCGCCGCATGATGAAAACTCGACTGGAAGTAGATGCCGAACAACTTTCTAGTTGCAAGGCTGCTGGCGCACCTTGACTTGCACAGTGGACATGGTGGTGGTCGTGGCTGTAGGAGATATGCCCTAGAGGCAGTAACAACAGTTATTTTGTATCTCCTGGTTTGTAATGAAAGTTTATGTTCCATGCTATAACTGCTGTGGCTCCTGAGCCCGTATATCCATAAAGGCTCTGAGGAAAACCCATGTGCACGTGTGGGATAATAAACAATGAAATGTATTCCTAGTCATGCTTCTAAGACTAGCTCAAGTATTGCATGATGATTATGTTTTCCTGATCATGGGCATGTCTATGCCAGCAATTTTGAGGGCACGATGTTAGTAGAACACTTGTGTTGAATCGACCCAAATTGATGTTATGCTATGAGATTCGTTCGTCACAAGTTTATGGTTTATAACACAGAGATAGTTAATGTTTGCATAATTCCTTAGACCATGAGAGTATCGAGTTCCTTCGTACTTGCTTCGTGAACTTTGGGGTTTGTTAAACGTCATCCGTAACTGGGTGGCTATTACGGCGGCTTGCGGGTTCACGGAAAAGTATGGCAAGTAACGAGATAGCTCAAGATTGGGATTTGCTCCTCCGACGATGGAGAGATATACTCGGGCCCTCTCGGTGTAACGGTATCCATCATCGTCTGCGCAGACACCTTGTGATTTGATCACTGGGATACCGGAACACGAAAACGAGAAAAGAGAACAAAACCGGTAACGAGGTAACTTGCATAGTGGACAATATGTTGGCCCACGGGGATGCAATAAATCTCACCTCAGGTGTTTGTGATATATCGCGAAGCAACAGGAATAGCTCACGGCAACTGGAGGTTCACTCGAATATTCATTCGTGTGGGTATAGGGGTCAATATGGGTGTCCACGGCTCCGATGTTGATCATTGATCGGAAGGGGTTCCGGGTCATGTCTATACTTCACCGAACCTATAGGGTCACACGCTTAAGGGTCATCTATCTGCTGAATACTAGACAGGGAGTCTGAGAGAAAGTTTTCGAAAAAGGTTTTTCGGAATCGTCAGAAAAGTTCTGACGAGAGAGGTCACCGGATGGGTTCCGGTGAAACTAAAAAGTTATTACAAGGGATACCATTAAGTCAAAATGGTTTCGGCAAGTGCCTGATAATTCTTGGAGGGTGCCAGAAACGTTCTGGAAACCTTCTGGAATTTTCAGGGAAAATAACCGGAAATGTTCTGGAGCTGCCGGAACCGCTTCAGATGCTTTTCGCAGATGAAAATCACTAAACTGGAATTGTTCCAGAACGCGTTGAAAATGATTATGGTGGGTACTGGAAATGTTCTAAGCCCACATGATTTTTTTCAGTTCGAACAGACGCCGAAAAATGTCGTCGTGAATAGTGAAAGTGCTTTTTGGATATTTGTTGGAAAGCCACCTTTTAGGGCTTTTGCTAAAAGCTTCTAGAAGGGCTTGGGGGGCCATGAGGGCCCCTCATGGGGGGGCCCCCTAGGGGTGGCCGGCCAAGGAGGGTGGAGCTCCTTGGAGCTCCACATGGCATCCCATTTTACCCTTATGCCCATGTGGTGTGACCTAATGCATGGGTTTTTTGGTAAATTGTGGATGAGCCCTACCCCTTGGTTTTCCTATAAATAGGGGAGATGGGGGCTGCCATCTCTTCATCCTTGCTCTCATTTCACAAGCCATGCATGATCTGGCATTCTCTCTCCCTCCCACGAAATAGTTTCGTAGAGCCGAAAGGCTGTCTAGTTTCCGGCAGGAACTAGTTCTGGACGGCGAAGCCCTGCCGGATAGTTGACACCGTATGTGTGCAACCCCGTAGAGAGGTCGTAGTTTCGATCTTCTGCCCGAAGGGCTGTCCGAGTCTTCGTTCGAGTTTCGAGGGTCCTCCCGGAGGGCTGTCCGAGTCTTCGTTCGAGTTTCGAGGGTCCTCCCGGAGGGCTGTCCGCGACATCGTCCGGGGACTGTCCGACCGCCTCCCGAAGGGCTGTCCGACGAGGGAGTACATCCTCGCGGTTGGGAGGTTATTTAAATCCTAGCTGCGGGGATCTGCACCAACGATCTCCACCGACTCTTCTTCCGCTGCGCTTCGAGTCGGTACGGATCAGATCAAACCTTGTATGCAGTCTCCATAGCTGGTCCTGGGCGTGCTCGCTACCGAAATTTTTATTTTCTGTCGCGTTCCCCAACAGTGGCATCAAGAGCCGTGCTATGCGTAGATGCAGGTTACGATCTAGAATACATGGAGATGTATGGGTATTGCAGAATATAATTAGGTAGTAGATAAGATCTATTACTGAAAATTATTTATGCGGGTAGCAGATAAAATCTGTTACCCGAAGTTCTTGTTGCTTCCCTAGAATTTGCGTATTTCTGATCCCGAAACGGCATGGTGGAATTTCACAAAGTTCTGGCAATCTACGATCCTGATTGATCAAAGAAGTGCTATCAGTTCTTTGGGTTCCATCATAGTTAAAGGAAAGATGAAATTCACATATGAAAGGGCAATGCAGATATGATCTGCACGGGGGTCACACGTATGACGAAGTTTAGTATGGGGCTCGAGATTTTATTATCTCGTGTTTCATACACCCTGGAAAGTTAATCTAGCGACTCGAATAATCATACTTGATGAAAAACGTTGGTAGCTTCGGTTTGTTTCGAAACCTTAGAAGCCACGAAAAATAAAATTTTGCATAAACCGATTAGAAGGGTCTAACTTGGTTTTGCAGGATGGTTTGCATGTGATGTGGTATAGCAAAGCTCTTATTCAATTTGATTGTGTATGAGATGGCTATATAATGTAAATTAACATGACCTGCGTGTCATGATTCGGCATGATGGCTGGAGCCATATGATTGCACTTTAATGACCTGCGTGTCAACCTTAAGTAATGCATTTAATTTATTTGCTATGGAGATAGCAATATTATCTGGTGCATCGACAAGGTTGTGGCAATCTTCGCAAAGGTGGACACCGACGCGAATGCCAAAGACGAAGAAATACTTGACTTCTCCGTCAAAAGAGGCTATACCATATCATGCTAATTATGAATTGCCTGAGATGTTTATCCCTCTTAATGCACCCTTCTTGATTGCGCGGTAGTCGCTTTTTATTAGGGTGATCTCTCACTAAAAATATCAAGTAGTTAGTGTTCTCCCAAGTGTAGCACCGTCACGGCACCTAACTTTTCGGGGTACCACATGGACACATGGGTACGAACGATTAGGGAAGTGTGAGGCGGGTGAGTTGAGACCTCGCAGCAAGATCACTTGGTTGTCTTGACGTTCTAGAGGAGCGTCCTGAGCTCGGAACACGCCCATCGAAAGATGAACAAGAGTCACATAGAGATGTGATTGGCAAGTTGGCCTACCAATTTAAATTCTCGTCACTTGAGATGGACACATCCTTGGCGTTGGATTTCAATTTGGATCTTGAATCACTCACAATCAATTTTGAGAGATATTGATTTGAGTGGGAGCACACTTTGAATAAAATGTTTATTCACTAGTGCCAAATATCATTATAAACAAAGTCTAAGTGAATTGTGTTTTCCGTTGTAGATCAAATGGCTCGCAACAACGCGTTCAACTTAAGCTCGCTGTTAGAGAAAGAGAAGTTAGCTGCGAATGGGAAAAACTATGCGGACTGGATCCGCAACCTGAGGATCATCCTCAGGAGCGCTAAGAAACTGTATGTGCTTGAAAATGATCTTCCAGCTAAACCGGCGGCAGAGGCCCCGGAAAATGAACAAGATGTCTGGGCCACTAATGATGATGATCATAATGTAGTGCAGTGCCTAATGCTAGCTTGCATGAGTCCAGAGCTTCAAAAATGTTTTGAATTCCACAAACCCCGTGATATGATCCGGGAGTTGGATGCTCTGTACAAGGAATCCGCAAAGTCTGAACGATTTGATATCATGAAGGCTTTGATGGAATGCAAGATGGCTGAGGGTAGTTCAGTTGGCGAACACGTGGTCAAAATGATTGGCTATGCTGAAAGGCTTAAAGCCTTGGAATTTCCACTTCCACCTGGCCATATGATGGACATGTTGCTTTCTTCACTCCCCCCGTCTTACGACGGTTTTGTCTTGAACTACAACATGACTGGGATGGAGAAAACACCGGAAGAGGTGCTTGCCATGCTGAAAACTACAGAAGGAGGACTGCGTAAAAATCGCAAGCAAGTGTTGCTTGTGAATAAAACCGCCAGTTTCAAAAAGAAAGGCAAGCCAAAGAAGGGCAAGGGTGCGGGTAAGACCGGCTCCCAAAGCAACTCTAAGGGCGGAGCCAAGAATGAAACTGAGTGCTTCTACTGCAAGGGCACAGGACACTGGAAGAGAAACTGCAAGAAGTATCTGGAAGATAAGAAGTCCGGGAAAACCGGAAAAGGTATAATTGTTATACAAGTTAATGTCATTGACGTTTTGCTTGCTAGCGAAAATTCTAAGTCTTGGGTATTTGATACCGGATCGGTTGCTCACATTTGCAACTCGATACAGGGGCTTCAGAAGGTGCGCAAGCTGGCAAAGAATGAAGTCGTAATGCGTGTCGGGAACGGCGCTGGGATCGCCGCTCAAGCCGTCGGCATTATGCCTCTACGTCTCCCTTCAGGATTTCTTTTGGAACTTAGTAACTGTTATTTTGTTCCACTGTTGTGTAGAAACATTATCTCTGGATCATGTTTAGTACACGATGGGTATTCGTACAAGTCTGAGAACAATGGTTGTTCACTTTATTGTAAGGATATGTTTTATGGATATGCACCCATTGTTGGGGGCCTTTTCGTACTAAATCTTGAATGTGGAAATGATGTCTTTAACGTGAATGCTAAACGCCTTAAGAAGGCTGATACCACCACCACTTTCATGTGGCACTGTCGCCTTGGCCACATCGGAAAGAAACGCATGCTAAGACTCCATAAAGATGGAGTTTTACCGTCCCTTGATTTTGAATCATTTGACACATGTGAAGCTTGCTTGATGGGGAAAATGACCAAGACGCCGTTCACGGGTCATCCTGAACGGGCGGGTGAATTGTTGGAAATAATACATAGTGATGTATGTGGTCCAATGAACACAGCCGCACGGGGTGGGTATTTCTACTTCGTGACTTTTACTGATGATTTAAGTCGGTATGGATATATCTACTTAATGAAGCATAAGTCAGAAACTTTTGAAAAGTTCAAAGAATTTCAGAATGAGGTGGAAAATCATCGTGACAAAAAGATTAAGTTTCTGCGGTCTGATCGCGGAGGCGAATATCTTAGTCATGAGTTTGGCCAACATCTGAGTGACCGTGGAATCGTTTCACAGCTTACGCCTCCCGGAACTCCACAGAGAAACGGAGTATCGGAACGACGTAACCGAACCTTGTTGGACATGGTAAGGTCGATGATGTCTCTTACAGATCTTCCGATATCTTTTTGGGGTCACGCACTACTCACTGCCGCTTATACATTAAACAGAGCACCGTCTAAGTCTGTTGAGACGACACCGCATGAGATGTGGAAAGGGAAGAAACCCAGTGTGTCACATCTCAAAATTTGGGGTTGTGAAGCTTATGTAAAACGTTTACAACCAAGCAAACTCGATCCCAGATCAGACAAATGTTACTTTGTAGGTTATCCAAGTGTAACCATTGGATATTCTTTCTACCACCCGTCCGATAACAAAGTGTTTGTTTCCAAAGATGGACACTTTCTCGAGAAAGAGTTTCTCGGCAAAGAATTAAGTGGGAGGACAGTACAACTTAATGAGATTAGTGAATCTTCGGCAACCGTTGATATGGCTAAAGAACCGGAAGAAATTCCGCTAATTATCCCTACAACTGAGCCGGAAGTTGTTGCATGTGATGCACAGACTTCAGACAATGTTGTAACTGAACCGCGCAGATCAGGTAGGGCTATCCAGCCACCTGAATGGTTTCATAACGAAATCTTCATTCTTGAAGACGATGAACCTGCGCACTACAAGGAAGCGATGGCGGGGCCCAGCTCAAAAGAATGGCACAAGGCCATGAAATCCGAAATGGAATCCATGTACGAAAACCAAGTTTGGAACTTGGAAGAACTTCCAGAAGGCGTAAAACCAATTGGTTGTAAATGGATTTTCAAAAGAAAGACGGACGCGGATGGTAACATTACTATCCACAAAGCTAGGCTTGTCGCGAAAGGGTTCACGCAAGTTCCAGGAGTGGACTACGACGAGACTTTCTCGCCCGTAGCTATGCTTAGGTCTGTTCGGATATTACTAGCAATTGCTGCTTATTTCGATTATGAAATATGGCAGATGGATGTCAAAACGGCTTTCCTAAATGGAAACCTCAAAGAGGATGTATACATGATACAGCCAGAAGGTTTTGTCATTCATAAGGATGCTGGAAAGGTATGCAAACTTCAGAAAGCCATTTATGGTTTGAAGCAAGCGTCGAGGAGCTGGAACATTCGTTTTGATGAAGTAGTCAAAGAGTTTGGCTTCATCAGGAATGACGAAGAGTCTTGTGTTTACAAGAAGTTTAGTGGGAGCGCAAAAGCATTTCTAATCTTGTATGTGGATGACATATTATTGATTGGAAATGATGTGAATTTTCTTAACAAGATAAAAGAATCATTGAAGAAAAGTTTTTCAATGAAAGACTTGGGCGAAGCGGCATATGTATTGGGCATCAGGATCTATAGAGATAGATCAAAACGCCTGATAGCGCTTAGCCAAAGCACGTACATTGACAAGGTGTTGAAAAGGTTCAACATGGAGGACTCCAAGAAAGGCCTACTCCCCATGTCACCTGGCACAGTGCTTAGCAAGAATCAGAGTCCTCGAACTCTCGATGAGCGAGTACAAATGAATGATGTTCCATATGCCTCGGCAGTTGGTTCTATTATGTATGCCATGCTGTGTACAAGACCGGATGTTTCCTATGCGCTAAGTGTTAGCAGCCGGTACCAAAGTGATCCAGGATTGGATCACTGGGCAGCAGTCAAGGGTATTCTAAAGTACCTCAGACGGACCAAGGATTTACTCCTTGTGTACGGAGGTGATGAAGAGCTCATTGTAAGTGGTTACACTGATGCAGGCTTCATGACTGACCCAGATGACTTCAAATCTCAATCAGGTTATGTTTTCATATTGAACGGTGGCGCAGTTGATTGGAAAAGTTCCAAACAAAAGACTGTGGCGGATTCTACAACGGAGGCGGAGTATGTTGCTGCTTCAGAAGCCTCCAAGGAGGCGGTATGGATCAAGCAATTTCTTGAAGACCTTGGTGTGGTTCCAAGTGCTCTGGACCCGGTGGAGATCTATTGTGATAATAGTGGCGCCGTGGCTCAGGCAAGGGAGCCAAGTTCGCACCATAAGACAAGACATATTCAACGCAAATATAAACTCATTCGACATCATGTCGAAGAAGGTTTAGTGAAAGTACGCAAAGTTCACACGGATCTGAATGTGTCAGACCCGATGACGAAGCCTCTACCACGAGCAAAGCATGAGCAACACCGGATAGCCATTGGTGTTAGGGAAGCCATGTAACTGAGTTATGACTCTAGTGCAAGTGGGAGTCTGTAGGAGATATGCCCTAGAGGCAGTAACAACAGTTATTTTGTATCTCCTGGTTTGTAATGAAAGTTTATGTTCCATGCTATAACTGCTGTGGTTCCTGAGCCCGTATATCCATAAAGGCTCTGAGGAAAACCCATGTGCACGTGTGGGATAATAAACGATGAAATGTATTCCTAGTCATGCTTCTAAGACTAGCTCAAGTATTGCATGATGATTATGTTTTCCTGATCATGGGCATGTCTATGCCAGCAATTTTGAGGGCACGATGTTAGTAGAACACTTGTGTTGAATCGACCCAAATTGATGTTATGCTATGAGATTCGTTCGTCACAAGTTTATGGTTTATAACACAGAGATAGTTAATGTTTGCATAATTCCTTAGACCATGAGAGTATCGAGTTCCTTCGTACTTGCTTCGTGAACTTTGGGGTTTGTTAAACGTCATCCGTAACTGGGTGGCTATTACGGCGGCTTGCGGGTTCACGGAAAAGTATGGCAAGTAACGAGATAGCTCAAGATTGGGATTTGCTCCTCCGACGATGGAGAGATATACTCGGGCCCTCTCGGTGTAACGGTATCCATCATCGTCTGCGCAGACACCTTGTGATTTGATCACTGGGATACCGGAACACGAAAACGAGAAAAGAGAACAAAACCGGTAACGAGGTAACTTGCATAGTGGACAATATGTTGGCCCACGGGGATGCAATAAATCTCACCTCAGGTGTTTGTGATATATCGCGAAGCAACAGGAATAGCTCACGGCAACTGGAGGTTCACTCGAATATTCATTCGTGTGGGTATAGGGGTCAATATGGGTGTCCACGGCTCCGATGTTGATCATTGATCGGAAGGGGTTCCGGGTCATGTCTATACTTCACCGAACCTATAGGGTCACACGCTTAAGGGTCATCTATCTGCTGAATACTAGACAGGGAGTCTGAGAGAAAGTTTTCGAAAAAGGTTTTTCGGAATCGTCAGAAAAGTTCTGACGAGAGAGGTCACCGGATGGGTTCCGGTGAAACTAAAAAGTTATTACAAGGGATACCATTAAGTCAAAATGGTTTCGGCAAGTGCCTGATAATTCTTGGAGGGTGCCAGAAACGTTCTGGAAACCTTCTGGAATTTTCAGGGAAAATAACCGGAAATGTTCTGGAGCTGCCGGAACCGCTTCAGATGCTTTTCGCAGATGAAAATCACTAAACTGGAATTGTTCCAGAACGCGTTGAAAATGATTATGGTGGGTACTGGAAATGTTCTAAGCCCACATGATTTTTTTCAGTTCGAACAGACGCCGAAAAATGTCGTCGTGAATAGTGAAAGTGCTTTTTGGATATTTGTTGGAAAGCCACCTTTTAGGGCTTTTGCTAAAAGCTTCTAGAAGGGCTTGGGGGGCCATGAGGGCCCCTCATGGGGGGGCCCCCTAGGGGTGGCCGGCCAAGGAGGGTGGAGCTCCTTGGAGCTCCACATGGCATCCCATTTTACCCTTATGCCCATGTGGTGTGACCTAATGCATGGGTTTTTTGGTAAATTGTGGATGAGCCCTACCCCTTGGTTTTCCTATAAATAGGGGAGATGGGGGCTGCCATCTCTTCATCCTTGCTCTCATTTCACAAGCCATGCATGATCTGGCATTCTCTCTCCCTCCCACGAAATAGTTTCGTAGAGCCGAAAGGCTGTCTAGTTTCCGGCAGGAACTAGTTCTGGACGGCGAAGCCCTGCCGGATAGTTGACACCGTATGTGTGCAACCCCGTAGAGAGGTCGTAGTTTCGATCTTCTGCCCGAAGGGCTGTCCGAGTCTTCGTTCGAGTTTCGAGGGTCCTCCCGGAGGGCTGTCCGAGTCTTCGTTCGAGTTTCGAGGGTCCTCCCGGAGGGCTGTCCGCGACATCGTCCGGGGACTGTCCGACCGCCTCCCGAAGGGCTGTCCGACGAGGGAGTACATCCTCGCGGTTGGGAGGTTATTTAAATCCTAGCTGCGGGGATCTGCACCAACGATCTCCACCGACTCTTCTTCCGCTGCGCTTCGAGTCGGTACGGATCAGATCAAACCTTGTATGCAGTCTCCATAGCTGGTCCTGGGCGTGCTCGCTACCGAAATTTTTATTTTCTGTCGCGTTCCCCAACAGTGGCGCCATTTTCATAAAGCAATATGAGCAAAGGATTAACAATATCTACCATATTACGGTACCACTTACCAAAGCATTTCAACTAAATTGGCACCTACATTTTGCCAAAAAATAACTTATTACAGAAAAACAAAAGCATCTAGCTATCCATGTACAAAAAAAAAATAACAATAAAATGGTGCATTTCTTTCCAAGCATCTATCTATCAACTAGCGTACTAAATCAACTAAATCAAAATGTTCTAAATCAACTAGCCTACTAAATCAACTAGCCTACTAAATCAACTAAATTAAAATGTTCTAAATCAACTAAATCAACTAGCCTACTAAGAGCAACTCTAGCAGACCCCGCATCCGCCCCAATCCACAAAATAACCGCCAAAATGCAGGTACGGGCCGGAAAGCCTGCCCGACCAGACCCCGCATCTCGCCCCGGCCCGCAAAAAATTTTTGGGGGCGCGGCAAATTCCCGACCCCAACCCGGGAAAACGCGGGTTTCACCCTCGCGGCTGCGGTGCCCTGCATCACAGAGAAGCAGTTGGCGAGAGGGACATTTACGCCCCGCGCTCTTTTCCCCTCCTTCCGCCGCCGCCCGCCCTTGCTTTCGCCCGCCCGCCGCCGATGATTCCGGCCATATCTTCGGGCAGAATCGCTCTGCGGTGCCGCCCCACACCCTCCCGCGCCGAGCCGCCCCACACCCTCCCGCGCCGAGCCGCTACACCGCCCCTTTGGATCCGGCGAGAAGAGCCGCCCCCCAGTCGTGGTCGCCGCTGCGATCGACCACCGCCGAGCGCACCACCCTCGTCGCCGCCTGGGATCTCTCGCCACCGGTTAGTCCCTCTTTTGTGAATTTTGTGAGTTATGTAGTAGATTGACGCACCGGTGTGCGTGTAGATGGATGATGGCTTCTCGCCCCTCGTTGGTTACCCCAAGTGGAAGGTTTGAGATGCAGTGTAGCGGAAGTTTTCCCTTGGCAAAGATACCAAGGATCGATTTCCCTGAGACTCCCAGTTTCAACAAGAAGGTGTCAACTGCTAACGGCGCCAGATATTAGCAATCAGCGTGGACCTGCACACAGATACAAATAACTTTGCTCCCAACGAGTACAGAGAGGTTGTCAATCCCTCCGGCCTTGTCGTTTACAAAGGATCGAACGCAAGTGATAAAAGTGATAGGTATTGCTGCAATAGTAAGTAAAAAGCGGAAAGTAAATAGCGGATGTGATCAATGATGGTAATATGGACCGGAGTCCCATGATGTTCACTAGTGATGTCTCTCTCCCAAAAGACGATAAAACTGCTATGTGAGGTAAGCGAATTACAGCTGGGCAATTGACAGGACCATGTGCGCAAACCAATGCTGACTAAGTTGCAAGAAAGGTAGAGGTTCAAAGCATGGGCGGTACGCCGAGGTAAGTAGACCGAAATCCATCTGCATCTACTACTAATCATCCACCTTGAGATATCTATCCAGAACATCTCGCTGGTATTAAGTTGTGTGTCCCACCCATAGTGTAAACTCAAAGCAACAGACAACTGCATTAAAAGAACTTTGCGTAAAGTAAACAATCCTTGCACCCGCGGGCACAAGCACCGTTGTTTTCCCCCTTGTGGCAACAGCACATCCCCTAGACTCATGTTTCTGTCACTCAAGCTAGTCATCGAGGGGCATGAACCCACAATCAAGCATAACGTTCCCTCTTGGAGTCACTACCTACTACTTGGCCAAAGCAATAAATAACAACGGAGAACATGCAAGAATTACTTACGAACATAAATATAAAAGAGGTGAATCAAATATATTACTCAAACACAATCTGAACATAATCTCACAATCCATCGGATCCCAGCAAACTCATCATAGCAACAGCATAAGGATTACATATGTGCCTCGATCATGTAGGGCAGCTCACGAGGACTAATTAGTGAAGCACAAGAACGGGAGGAGAACATCACATAGCTACTGGTCATGGACCCATGGTCCAAGGGAGACTACTCACAACTCATCTGGGAGGCATCCATGGTGGTGGAGAAGCTCCCGGTGGTGATCCTCCCCTCCGGCAGGGTGCCGGGAAGAGTTCTCCTGGTGCTCCCGATCTTGGAAGCGGCGGCGGCGGCGGAACAGAGATGAGATCGCGAAAAAAGGTTCCCGTCTCGAGGGTTTCGGGACACGATATAAATATATGCCAAAGGGGGGCATCAGACGAGGCTCGGGGGGCCCAGGCGCCCCCCCGGCGCGGCCAGGGGGCGCGGCCAGGGGGGGTCGCGCCACCAGGGCGCCTGGAGCCCTGGTGGCCCCCCTCCGGCAGTGCTTCGGGTGCCTGGTAGCTTCTGGAATGCTGATTTTTTTATATAATTTTTCCAGGATTTTTCTGGCAGTTCTCGTAATGGGAAAACCTGAAATACAAAAACAGCCGAAAACAGAAACTGGCACTGGGGTGCACTGAGTTAATAGGTTAGTCCAAATATGATCAAAAGTGTATGGAAGTGTATAAATATCATAGCAATATCACCCAAAAGAGGCATGGAGCAAGCAGAAATTATAGATACGTTTTGGACGTATCAACATCCCCAAGCTTAATTCCTGCTCGTCCTCGAGTAGGTAAATGATAACAAGAAAAATTTCTGTGGTGACATGCTATTAACCATATAGGACTTTTTCATAGTCACATGACAAAAGCTTACTGAGACAATGAATCTATAGTAATTAAGTTGCCTCATGAGAAAATCACAAAGAACTGAAAGTTTTACAATATGATACTGAAACATCAAATAGATTTGTAATGAGCATGGTTTGAAAATATGATAAAGTAATATCTCGCTTGCCCCCTTTAGTGAAGCAAAACATAAATGCAGGGGCACCTCCAAGGTTTAAGTGATGACTAGATACAATGATTTCAGAATAAACGATATCACAATCATGCAAAAGACAATGCTACTTTGGGACAATGCACATTACACTCAGAATGACAATCATGCTCTCAGTAGTTGGTGCTTTTAAAAGAAGGTGGAGACTCTCGAACCGTGGCTTTTGTTGGCAAGGTTGAAAACCCGTAGTCGGAAACAAAGACAAAACATGTACCAGAGCTCTTGGTTTTAAAAACAGAGGTAATAATATTTTTTTTAGATCATGCATGTTTCATCAACGAATGCTAGCAGACAACTCAATCACTTCTTGAGATGGACAAGTTTCGAGGAACGGCTCCCGAATGAGGACGATCACATCCTCTTAATCTCCTTTGTTTATCACTGCCAAAGTTTTCTGATTTCTCATGAACAAAGCGTGAAGGAGGGTTTGTTTGTTATATTATCTTTTTGAGCCGGGCGCACTCAATGCCAGTTCCTTCTCGTATTATGGGTTTGCACATTATACATGCAATCCCGGGGTGAAGCTTGTCCAACTTAAAAAGATCATGAATTAACTACTACTTCCTCATGAACTTACAACAGAGGCACAAAATAGGAATGCTTTTTCTTTGAATAATTTCGAGATGGTACATGCAAGTCTCCGTTAGGAATGGTAGGTAAATACCATGTAGGAAGGTATGGTGGACTCATATGGCATAACTGGTTTAAAGGAATTGGATGCACAAGCAGTCAGTCCGCTTAGTACAGGTGGAGGTTAGCAAAAGACTGGGAGCGACCAACTAAGAGAGCAATGACGGTCATAATTGTGCAGAGCGACAAAGCAACATTGAATCAGGCATGGAAGTTATATCGCTACTTAGAAATAAAAGATCATCAAGGCTTGACAGACTTTCTTTACAGTCTTAAATATGCGTGAGCATACGCCAAGTCAATCAAAATAAATTCTTGAAGGAAGATATTACTAAACCATACCACATCATAGGCAAACAAATCATGTTGGTACTCCAATAACACATTGGGAACCCCCCCAGCTATTTGAGACTAACCATAAAAAAACATGAACTACTAAGCGCCATTATGCACGTAGCATCTTTATCATAGACATATCAACCAATGCAACGAAAGCAAACTCTCTTAATAAGATAAGCATGATAAATAAAGAGAGTTCAAGAAACCAACTAAACAAAAGCTCTTTTGAAAGATAAGCATGAATACTAAGAGCTAAGCATCATAGTAGCTATTGAAAGACAAAGAACACACACAGCAAAGATAGACATGAAAATTCTATGTTATGTTCTAGGTAGAAGTGGAGCGTGCTTCTCTCCCACATAAAGAAAGCTGAGTTCCGACTCGTTATGAAAAGCTAAAGAAAACTAAAAAGGAAAACTAAAAGCAAGACGCTCCAAGCATAGCACATAACACATGAAGTGATTAAAATATAGTGGAACGAAAGACGAACTGATAATGTTGATGGAGAAGGGGATGCACGGGGGCATCCCCAAGCTTAGCCGCTTGAGTCTCCTTGAATATTTCTTGGGGGTGCACGGGGGCATCCCCAAGCTTGAGCGTTTGACACTCCTGAATCTTTTTATCATCTTCCCTCGCACACTTGAAAACTCCCTTCATACATAACTCATCATAATCTGATTAGCGAGGTTAGTACCCATAATAAAATAATTGTTCCTTGCTGGAAATAAAGATATTCTTGAAGGTCTACTGTTTCTCAAGATTGCCAAAAGGTTTTTGCAAAGAAAAAGCAAGCTCTAGGTTTGCAAAATGAAGGAAAGGCAAAACAGGACAGAATCTGTGAAAAACAGAACAGCAGGTAGTAAATGATTTTTTCGGGGTACTTCTGCAACTCTAATAAAAAAACTCAGAACAGATGCACGAAAGACAATTATATAGAGCACGCTGTCGAAAAAATTCAGACCAAAAAGATGATCTGGTGATTTTATACGAATTTTTCTATCCAAGGACAGAATCTGTTTCCTGGACAGCACGTCACAACTTTTGAACTTTCTTGCAATCAGAGGCTACACTTGGCACAAAATTGAAAAGCAAAGATACAATGATGATGCTACTGTAGTAACAACATCAAGACACAACAAAAGAAAAATAAAATTTATTCATTGGGCTGCCTCCCAAAAGCGCTTTCTTTTATGCCTTTAAGCTAGGCGTAATGCAAAGAGATCAAGTTGTATCAATTGAACCATCATCAAGATCATCAAAAAGCTCTTCAATAATACAACTAGTCTTAAGAGGACTTTCAAATAAAGGCCTCATAGAGATACTTCTAGGGAGAAGACCAAAAGGATAAAAGTCAAGGGAAGATTCATTTATAAATTCATCAAAGAGAGGTGTTTCTTCCAAAGTCTTTACAGTTTCAACCCCTTTGGCAATAGATGGATTACTTTTAGAATGGGGAGCCTTTGGAACGTGAACGAACTTAGGCTCCCTCTTTGCCGGAGTTTCTACCTTTTTGGTTTTGATTGAGGAGAAAGTAGTTCCTAGAGTATCAAATATTTCCTCAATCTTGTCTATCCTAGAAGGTTTCAAGTCATGGGATTTGATGGTCTCCAAAGTTTTGAATATTTTATGCATGGAGCTATCAAGCCTATTCAAATTCCCTTGGATCTTACGATCCAACTCATTTATCTTATTAATGTTTGGCATCTCTAGCTCTATCTTTTCAAGTTTTTTCATAATGTGAGCTAGGGTGATGTCCTCTTGAACACTAACAACAGGGGGACTCCCAACAAGATTTTCAATAATACTAAGAGACTCCCAAACTGGGGCCTCTAGGAAATTCCCATTGATAGCAGTATCTAGAATAAACCTATTCCAAGAAGTAATCCCAACATAAAAATTTCTAAGCAGGATAGTAGTAGGTTGCTTCTTGGTGGCTCTTTTTTGAGAATCACTAATTCTATACCAAGCATCTTTCAAACTTTCCCCACCTCTTTGTTTAAAGGTGAGAACTTCTGCCTCGTCAAAGACAAAAGGACCCGACATAATGACAACTAAAGAATGAGATAACTATTTTTGTGATTTTCGATAAAAGATACTAAAGTAAAAACTGAAAGGTAAACTAACAAGACTAAAAAGCAAAGGTAAAAGATAGCGTGCAACTCCCCTATCCTGAAGAGTGGAGTCCCCGGCAACGGCGCCAGAAAACTTTGCTTGATGGCTTCTCGCCCCTCGTTGGTAACCCCAAGTGGAAGGTTTGAGATGCAGTGTAGCGGAAGTTTTCCCTTGGCAAAGATACCAAGGATCGATTTCCCTGAGACTCCCAGTTTCAACAAGAAGGTGTCAACTGCTAACGGCGCCAGATATTAGCAATCAGCGTGGACCTGCACACAGATACAAATAACTTTGCTCCCAACGAGTACAGAGAGGTTGTCAATCCCTCCGGCCTTGTCGTTTACAAAGGATCAAACGCAAGTGATAAAAGTGATAGGTATTGCTGCAATTGTAAGTAAAAAGCGGAAAGTAAATAGCGGATGTGATCAATGATGGTAATATGGACCGGAGTCCCATGACGTTCACTAGTGATGTCTCTCTCCCAAAAGACGATAAAACTGCTATGTGAGGTAAACGAATTACAGCTGGGCAATTGACAGGACCATGTGCGCAAACCAATGCTGACTAAGTTGCAAGAAAGGTAGAGGTTCAAAGCATGGGCGGTACGCCGAGGTAAGTAGACCGAAATCCATCTGCATCTACTACTAATCATCCACCTTGAGATATCTATCCAGAACATCTCGCTGGTATTAAGTTGCGAGTCCCACCCATAGTGTAAACTCAAAGCAACAGACAACTGCATTAAAAGAACTTTGTGTAAAGTAAACAATCCTTGCACCCGCGGGCACAAGCACCGTTGTTTTCCCCCTTGTGGCAACAGCACATCCCCTAGACTCATGTTTCTGTCACTCAAGCTAGTCATCAAGGGGCATGAACCCACAATCAAGCATAACGTTCCCTCTTGGAGTCACTACCTACTACTTGGCCAAAGCAATAAATAACAACGGAGAACATGCAAGAATTACTTACGAACATAAATATAAAAGAGGTGAATCAAATATATTACTCAAACACAATCTGAACATAATCTCACAATCCATCGGATCCCAGCAAACTCATCATAGCAACAGCATAAGGATTACATATGTGCCTCGATCATGTAGGGCAGCTCACGAGGACTAATTAGTGAAGCACAAGAACGGGAGGAGAACATCACATAGCTACTGGTCATGGACCCATGGTCCAAGGGAGACTACTCACAACTCATTCGGGAGGCGTCCATGGTGGTGGAGAAGCTCCCGGTGGTGATCCTCCCCTCCGGCAGGGTGCCGGGAAGAGTTCTCCTGGTGCTCCCGATCTTGGAAGCGGCGGCGGTGGCGGAACAGAGATGAGATCGCGAAAAAAGGTTCCCGTCTCGAGGGTTTCGGGACACGATATAAATATATGCCAAAGGGGGGCATCAGACGAGGCTCGGGGGGCCCAGGCGCCCCCCCGGCGCGGCCAGGGGGGGCCGCGCCACCAGGGCGCCTGGAGCCCTGGTGGCCCCCCTCCGGCTGTGTTTCGGGTGCCTGGTAGCTTCTGGAACGCTGATTTTTTATATAATTTTTCCGGGATTTTTCTGGCAGTTCTCGTAATGGGAAAACCTGAAATACAAAAACAGCCGAAAACAGAAACTGGCACTGGGGTGCACTGAGTTAATAGGTTAGTCCAAATATGATCAAAAGTGTATGGAAGTGTATAAATATCATAGCAATATCACCCAAAAGAGGCATGGAGCAAGCAGAAATTATAGATACGTTTTGGAGGTATCAATGGACTTGACCCCATGCGAGAAGTTCTTGCTATCCGATTCGTCCGATTCGGACGACTCGGATATGGAGACGATGCTTGCGACCTTTCGGCAGCAAACATTCGTCATGGCGCTTGCCGTGAAGGAGCATGAAGACGAGTACCAGAAGAGGAGGCGATGATCTACTGTCGGGCGTCTGTGCATTCCGCGGAATCTCCATCTTGTGAACGAGATGTTGATGCAAGATTATTTTTTGGAGAATCCTACATATCCTGAACACCTCTTCCGCAGAAGGTACTGAATGCGCCGATCCCTTTTTGTGAAAATTGTTGAAGCTTGCGAGGAAAATTGTCGGTATTTCACTCAAAGAAGGAATGCCGCGGGCTTAAAGGGATTTAGTGCATTTCAGAAAATCTCCGCAGCTATGCGGGTGATTGCACATGGCGTTCCGGCTTACTATGCCGATGAGTATCTTCGCATTGGTGAAGATAGCACGATTGAGCATGTGCGTAGATTTGCGAAAGTGATCGTCCGTTTCTTTGGTCTGCTAGAGTTGCTCTAAATCAACTAGCCTACTAAATCAACTAGCCTACTAAATCAACTAGCCTACTAAATCAACTAAATCAAAATGTTCTAAATCAACTAAATCAACAAGCCTACTAAATCAACTAAATCATATAAACTAAATCGAAATGTTGCATATGAACTAGCCTACTAAATCAAATTGTAGCATGGAGGAGGGGTTGTGGATGGAGGAGGGAGGAGGGAGAAGGAGGGACGACTGGAGGAGGGAGGAAGGCGGAGCGAGGAGGGGCCGGCCGGCGGCGAACGGAGGAGTGGAGGAAGGACGGAGGAGGGGGGGTGTCCGGTGAAGGATTACCGAGTCCAGCGAGGAGGAGGAGGTGACGGTGGCGCAGAGGGAGGAGGGGTAGGCGACGGCGGCCGGCGGGGGCGACGGCGGCCGGCGGGGGCGACGGCGGCCAGCGAGGGAGGACCGGCACGGGGGGTTGGGGAGATCAAATGAGTGTGAGTGCGAGTGTGAGTGGATCGGAGAGAGGAGAGTGAGGGGTGGAAGATATAATGGATTAGCAGTAGCGCACTATAGGTAAAGGCGCTACTGCTAAACGACCTAGAAGCAGCGGTTTTCAGTCACACGCGCTATTGCTAAACGACCTAGCAGTAGCGCCTTTCAGTCACAACGCGCTACTGCTATGTGTCAGCATGTAAAAATAAACATAAACAATACATTGATCATGAATGATCTTTTTGTGTACAATCTGATTTGTCAATATGAGTCGTCACCGGTTTAACCGGTGAAGACTCATATTGCGGCCACAAATTCTACACATACAGTTCAATGAAGATCAAGTGCTTATAATAGTTTGAGAAGTAACATATTTAAAGTGGTAGAAACCCTCTGCGTGGAGCGAGGTGGGACTAAAATTTTGTAGTAAACTTAGCAGTAGCGGGTATAGCCGGAATGCGCTACTGCAATGATCTGTAGCAATAGCGCTCTTCATATTAACATGCTGCTGCTAGAACTAGCTTCGCGGCGAGGTCGTGGCAATTTTATCAGTAGCGCGGCTTACAGCAGCCGCGCTACTGCTACATCTATTTTAGCAACGCGTTTCGTGGGAGCGCGCTACTGCTAGCTACTTAGCAGCAGCGCCTTATTTTAAAGCGCGCTGCTGGTAAGATTTTGTGTATAGACTTTTCCCTAGTAGTGCATGTAGATCTCCTACAGACAATCCCTTTGATAGATTGATTTAGATGAAGAAAAATATTTTCCTGTTTGGTTTTACTATGAAAGGTTTTCAAAAGGTGGGTAATTTTAACCCTTATGAAAATGAAAATGATGATTGACGATGATGATAACAAGAATGATGACCTGGATGATCCCATGGATGATTTTCAGGACAAATGTCTTAAAGATGGGGATCATGCCATTAATGAGCATTTTTTTCTCGGAGATCCTCTTCATGGAAAGTCATTGTTGGGCCTGAATTTCATCATGTTGCCTTATCCAACTCTAGTCGTTTAGTTTTCGTGCTGGAATTTAAGAAACACGCCTTGTGTGATCTAAATATGTTGGTTAATCAATCTGAGGAGGTGGTTCCCATTCCAGGCTGAATTCTGTATCAGAATCGGGGGAGGGGTCCAACTCCTGTAACATGGACTAATTTTCTTAATTCAATGGATGTGGTTGAATCTGATGATGAGAATGTTGATGTTGTGGGGCAAGACATAGATACCTCACCTCCTAAAGCTATGGAAGTGAGAATTTCAAAAATTGCAAAAGATCCCTCATGATATTTATTTAGGATGACTCTGATACGAAGTTTAAAATTACGACTGCAACCTCTCACAAGAAATAGGTTCCTCTCTTTGTTTAGAAGCCTGATACTAGAAAGCATGACATTCTAAACATTTTGGTCGTGGATACTGCTTACCAACGGAGGGAACATCTTGATTTTGCTTATATGTTTTGAGGTAATTCTTATATCACTCTTAGTAATGATTGTCTTGTTAAACAAGCTGATCTATCTTAGAAATAATGTACATTTTTAGACAACATGTGAAATATTTTTCCGATACACTATTGGACATTTTTTTAAATATATGGTATACATTTAAAAAACATACATGTTTCGAATACATGATAATATTTTCCAAATGCACGCTGTGCATTGTTTAACGGCAATAAACACTATTTAAACTAGACAGACGTTTTTTACATTGTATAAACAGTTTTGAAAATTTTAAAGACATTTGTTGGAAACGCATGCATATTTTGTATAATGTCACGGACATTTTTTGAATGGAAATAAAAAAATTGTACCTATGCAAACATTGTTTTTACATTGTATATAACATTTTTAAAATGTCATGATGTTTTTTGAAAAGCGGGAAAATATTTCCATAAAATGTCATGTACATTTTTAGTGGTATGAAACACTTTTTTACATTAGTTGTCTACATGTTTTAGTAAAAAATCTCAAACTTTTTCTTGAAACACGGAAACATTTTGTCATTATCACAAACACTTTCTTGAAAAGTTATCAACACTTTTCAAAACGGGGCTAACTATTTTTATTATACTATCTTAGCATTTTTTTTCTTCAAATTAATGGTTTTAAATTTCTTAAGTAAATTAAGTTTGTAAATACACATACTTACAATTAAACAAAGAAGAAAATCGATAAATTTGAGGGATCTCTGCATGGCGTAAGCGTGTTGACCAACATCCCTATTGGGCCGGTCAACTACATGCTCCCCTTCACGTGATGCGACTCGCTAGAAGCGAGAGATAGCCATGCCCGAAGAGGCTCGAACTTCTTGGGCATCTTGCATGTCAAAGGGGAAAATTGTTGCAAGCAGTGGTAGAAAAGGCTTGTTGGCAAGTTGCATGTCCGCCTCTAGACATGCAACTGCAGGCATTGTAATTCGACTGCGGCTACATGTACATTCTTTGGTAATGCTATCATGGGTTTAGCGTTATAGATATGCCGGTTGCTAATGAAACTACTTGACTGAATTTTTCAAATTCCGATGTAGTTAATATCATCGAAGGATAGGTGCCTCAGCAAGATTTGTTGGTTCATCTATGTTCTATTTTCTACAAGCAGTTTCAATGGATGTGGCAAATAAGAGAAATTCCCAACAAAACTTTCCTGATCCTGTTTCCCCCGTTGAATAATGATCTAATTGATTTTGGTCTATTTGATTTACCAATTTGTGACGCCCGAAGACCGACGTCCCAGAAGATTCCAGAGGTTCTAGATGTTCCGGGTTCTCCCGTGTGTTTCTTTTGTGCTTGTGTTATTTATTTTTGCATTGCATCATGTCATCATGCCATCATGTCTTTAATCTTTTGCATCTCAACTTAAATAAATCGTGTGGACCTTCGGTCCATTTAAATCGAGGGAAGGATGACTTCTCTTTATAACATATCCTCCTGATATTATGGAGCTATTATAAATAAATATTCCAATTGTTTGGAATTAACCGCAACACACTTGCATATTTTCCCCATGCCTTCTCTTTCTCTTTTCTTGCCTCTCCTATTTTTCGTGGACCGTGGACATTTTTGCGAGTCCAGGAAAAATATCCCCTTGCCCAAATTCTGTTCCTAACCCTTCATTTTTTCTCTCTCTTTCTTCCTTGTTTTTTTTCCTGTGTTGGTTAATAGATCAGAGAGCCCAGCTGTCCCTCCTAGCCGGCCTCCTTTTGGTCCAAGCTACTCCTCTGCTGTCGGGGGAAACTGTCCACCACGAACACCTATGGGACCGGAGTCCCTTGTCCGTGCGGTACGAGGGCGGAGGGAGCACGAAGAGCAGATCGTAGCAAGCACGCGGGCAGTTTTACCCAGGTTCGGGCCGCGGTGGACGCGTAAAACCCTACTCCTGCTTGGTTGCGTATTAAGTTGGAGGGCTCGGGAGCTTGAAGAAGCAGCTACACCGAGCGTATGAATGATCTAGGTTTCGAACCCCCTCCACGTTGTGCATGGGCCTCCTTTTATAGTGCAAGGGGTCACCGACAGGTGTCAACGTGGGAGAAAGGGGTAAAAACGTAAAAGAGGTGGTAGTTGTAACAGTGCGGGAACAGTGAAACTACAGTACAGAACAGTGGTCTATACCTACTTTGACAGTGGGGGACAAGGGCATTTAATGCCCGTCACCGTCGACCCCAAAAGCTCCCGCCCTTGCGTCTCCGTCTGCCACGGCGATGGATCCATCACCGTGGAGTGCCACCGTGTCCCCCAGGCTGCACAGCCATCCGCCACGCGTCCCTGGATAGGCCCCAGGGCGACGCGTGGGCCGATGAGCTGGAGCGCGGGGACACAGCGCAGCCTCCCCGGCAAGCACCTTGCCGGGGCCTTGATCTTGCCGGGCCCGGGAGCTTGCCGCTCCCCGGGCCCTTGCCGGGTCTTCCATGATAGAATCTTCTAGTCTTCCTGGCAAGTTCCTCTTGCCAGGGCCTTGTGCTTAGTGAGGTAATCTTGAGCCTGGTACGGCCTTCCCGGCAAGCTCCTCTTGCCGGGGCCTCGATCTTCTGTCTTGTATACTTTGTTTTTGAATGGTTCGATAGGGAGCAGGAAGGTCTCCGGCAAGCACGCGGTAAACCCTGCCGCGGGAAGCTGCAGCTGTCCGTGCACAAGTTGGGGTACTGAGGCACCCCTACCTTAGTACACCGACAGGAGCCCCCGGGCCTGGGCCACACACGGTGCCGAGCGCTGTTGGGCCAGGCCCAAAACAGTGCACGGGCACCCGCGGCCCGCGGCGCGCCGAATCCACTTCCGTATCCGCCGCATCCCCTCCCAACGGCACGCGTCGATTGCGGCGCCGTGGGATGGGACGTGCCCACGATCTCTTAATGGAAAGGGCGAAACGCCCCCCACTCCCCCATAAAAGCAGAGGGAGCGGGCGCGGTTCCCCTCCTTCGCCTTCATTGCATCGTCTTCCTCCTCCAAAGATTCTCTCTTGCGCTCTGCCTTCATATCTCCGCCGCCGCCGAGCCCTCCGTTCCCCTCCTTCCGCCGCGTCCGCCATGGCCCCAAAGACCGACAAGGCGAAGGCGGAGAAGGCCAAACGGGAGAAATCGGAGCAAGCGGCCAAGCTCATCGAGTACCGGAAGCGGCACGTCGTCTTCCCGCCGAAGCTCGGCGTGCGGGAACTCTGGAACAAGTATTACTTGTTCTGGTCCAAGAGAACCGACGCGCATCCCCGCACGCGAGCATACCCGGCTGCCGCCAAGGACAGCTATCCCGGCGGGTACTATTTCTTCGCTGCTTTCTTTCATTGTGGTCTCTGTCCACCCTTCTCAAACTTCTTTTGCGACGTCATGAACACATATGGCCTCCATCTGCTTGACTTCACCCCCAACGCCATTCTCACCATGGCTGTTTTCGCACACATGTGCGAAAACTTCATAGGAGTCCACCCCAATGTAGCACTCTTTAGACACTTCTTCACTCCTAGAGCTGAGGCCGATGCCCCCCTCTCCGGAGGAATTTCTTGGGTCTTCCGTCTCAACAAGAAGGGTGCGTACTTGCCTGGGGAGCTCCGCGGCAAGTGGGAGGAATGGCGAGCGGAGTGGTGCTGGATCGTAGAAGACCAGCCGCAAGCCTTCACCGCGCCGCGCACAACGCCCATCGTGCGCGGCAGGGACTGGAGTGATTTCGACTCGGACGACGTCAAGCTCAACATCGCCCTCGTCCGGATTCTTCGTCTTCGATTGGCCAATCTGTCAGTTGCCGAGGTGGGCGCAGATTTCCTCCGCCGGCGCATCGCCCCTCTCCAAGACCGGAAGAGGCCGGCCTGGGAGTACGGCGGCCCGGCAGACATCATGAGGCTGCGCCCCGGGCTCAACTTCAACTTCACCACGCTGGAGCTGCGGGGAATGGTACGGGAACTCTTCAAATACGATCCAACGCACCCCGAGTGGTTCAGGACTCCCCGGGGAGTGGTGCCGCTCTGCAACAGCGCCGCGAGGGATCGAATCCTCGCCATGATGCCCATGTGCGACTCGCACGGCGTGGACCGTACATGGCTTGCTCCGAAGCCCATCGACGTCCTCAACTTCTACGACAACCTTGAAGAGGTGGCGAAGAACAAGGAGGACCTCAAGCTGCACACGCGGGCCACCACCGACCAGGAGATCGCCTACATTGCTTCTCGGGCTGAGGAGGCCGCCGCAGCCGCGGCGGCAGGAGTCTTCGGATACTCGCCGGAGGAGGCGGAGGTTGAGGACGCGTCCACCCAGGCGGAGGAGGCGGAGATCCGCAGGTTGCTGGATCTGCCTCCCGACGCGCTCGCCGGGGTCCCCTCGCTGAGGCACTCCGGGATCCATGGGATCGCGACGGAGGCCGCGGCAATGGAGGGCACCGCCGGAGGAAGCAGAGGCGTCGCAAGGGGCGGAGGCGCCAAGGGAAAGGGGGCCGCAGCGCTGGATGCTGGGCCCAGTGAGCCGGCCGGGGCAGAGGAGGAGGAGGAGGAGGCCGAGGACTCCGGCGGATCCACGGAGTTGTACGCCGACGACCTCTCCTCGTCGGAGGACTCCCCGCCCCCGGCAAGCCCGAGGCAGTCCCCGCCAAAGCGCCTCCGCAAGGCGGCGACGGGGGAGAGGGCGCAGGCGCCCCGGCAACAGCCACCTCGCCGGGCGGCTCCCCGGGGGAGTCAAGCCGCGCCAAGGCCGACCGGCGCACCAGCCGCAGCGGAGGCGGCCCGCGCGCGGACCACGACGGAGGCGCCTCGCAGGCCGGCGCCGAGCCGGCAAGGGTCTTCTCGGAGCGGAGCAACGGCTCCGCCCGCTCCTCGGGCGCCGGCTACCACTGGGACTGGGTCTTCACAGCCCCCAGTCCCAGGGACCACCAAGCGCGCGAGGGAGTCTTCATCTTCCGCTCCTCGCGCCGACGCGCCGACGGTGGAGTACGACTTCTCCGCCTTGAGCGAGGACGACGAGGAGGACCAGGAGTAAGAGTCCAAAATCTTACACCTTCTCGAGTTTTGTCTTGATTTTTGTTGATGCTGACTCTGCTTGTTGTTGTTCTGACTTCAGGTCCCTGGCCCATCGCGCGGCGAAGAAGGCCAAGGCGCCTGAGCCCGAGGTCGAGGTCGCGGAAGACTCGGGGGCAGCGGCAACAGGAGGCGTGCCGGAGCCAAGCCTGCCGGACCCGAGCGCTGCTCCGAGGAGCAGCCCCCAGCGTAGCCCGCAGCGCAGCCCCCAGCGTAAGTCTGGGGTTCTCTCTTTTCGCTTGTCGGGGTACGCCTGAGGATTTGGTTTTGTCTTCATGTCTTGATGTTTCTCGTCTTGTTTTGCGCAGAGGTGGAGCCACAGCGGGAAGAGCGCCCGGAGACCGTCGTCGAGGAGCCGCAGGCCCCGCCGTCCCCGCCAAGGCCGAACTCTCCGGCGAGGGAGAGCGCTCCGCCAAGGGTGGGTACTCCGCCGCCAAGGCAGAGTACCCCGCCAAGGGCGAGCAGCCCGGCGAGGGTGGCCACTCCGCAGAGGCAAAGCTCCCCGGCGAGGGCGGCTACTCCGCCAAGGCAGAGCTCCCCGGCAAGGGAGCCCGCCGCCGAGGACGTCCGCCAAGGTATGTTCTGTAGCTTGTTTTCTTGGCTTTACTTCTTTTTGGATATTTGCTTGAATCTTGAACTTCTTTTCCTTCTTCTTCTTCTTTATAGATTTTCCTCCTCCTGAGCCCATGGAGACGGAGGTTATCAACCTCGAGGAGGAGGGCGCGCAGGGCGGCGGCGGCGACGCCCCTGTCAACGAGGAGATGGCCGAGGCCGCCGAGCCGGCCGCGCAGGAGACTGCTCCGGCTGCGGACGCAGCGGCCGGGGAGGGGGACGGTGATCGCACCGCCGACCCGGAGGCGGCGGGAGCATCGGATGCTGCACCGGCCACCGGCCCCTCCGCCAGCAAGGAGCAGGGGTATTATCTTGAGGCCCCCAACGGCGTCTTCATCCAGATGCCTTGGGGGTCTTCATCGCGAGCTCCTGCGGAGGGCGAGGCGTTTGACGGAGAAGTCCTCGCCTCCGCAGGCCTGAAGATCGTCGAGGCGCCCGGCGGGAGTGAAGGGCCCGAGGAGGAGAAGTTGCTCCACCAGCTCCTGGCCCTTTACCGGGCCAGGCAGGCGAAGCTCGCCTCTCGGGAGGCTCTTGCCGCCAAGGCCGCCGCGGAAATGGAGAAGCGTGCGGCGGAGCTCAGGGCCGCCAATCAGGCAGCCCTCCGCGAGGTGGCGGAGGAGCGGGAGCGTCTCGCCGGCGAGTACCAGGAGTGGGTGCTCGAGAAGGCTGAAGTTGACGAACAGCAGCGGCTCGCCGGGGTGGAGATGTCCCGGCAAGAGGGAGAGCTCGCGCAGCGGAAGGTTGAGCTGGACTCCCATGAGGAGGACCTTGCCGCTCGCGAGGCTGCCCTTGGCGGGGAGCTGAAGGAGGCGAAAGCCGCCGCGGTTGCCGCGGAAGACGCCAAGAAGGAGCTTGCCGCCAAGGTTGAACAGTTGGAGAAGGCGCTGAAGGTGAGCGCCGAGAAGGTTGCCGCGCTCATCTTGGAGCGCAAGAAGGATGCTCACACGAACTCCGAGCTTCAGGTGAGTCTCTCCAAGAGGGGCGACGAGTTGAAGGCCGCCAAAGACTCCATTGAGGATTTGGAGCTGAAAGTCACCACTCTGAAGGAATCGCTCGATGCTGCCCGGGCTCAAGAGACCAAGTTGAAGGATGACCTCCGCAAGGAGCGGACCTTGGTGGAGAGCGTCAACAAAGCATCCGAGCTCTTCCGGCAGACCATTGAAGTGTGGACCGAAGAACTGGTTTCTTCTGCGTCCAATATCGACCAGGAGCTGCTGGCGCTGAAGGTCGAACACCTTATCTACTCGCCGGACCCGGATCTCCCGCACAGCGCCAAGCTCAGCCTCTTCTTCAGAGGGGTCGCTCCGGCCCTTGCAGGTCTCCGGAACCGCATCCCCGCGCAGCTGGCCGAGGAGTCGCGCCTGCTCTGCGCGGGAACTCTGGAGCGGGTGCTGACGAAGATCGTGTACCGCAACCCGGGAATCAACCTCACGAACGTTCTTCGCAGCTTGCCGGCTGATGCAGACACGGAAGCCCTGAAGGAGCAGGTCGGCCACATCATCGCCAAGGTGGCAAAGCTTGGCAGGAAGGAAGGCGACCGCGTAGACTAGGGCTCCATTATCTTTATCTTTTTTTATTGCTGCACATTATTTCGTGAACTTATTAGTCCATTGCGACAAGTTATCCTTTGTAATATATTTAATTTATTTTGATCAATCAGTGCCATGTCATCTTCCTGGTTCCAACCCTTGACTTTGTATGTTTTTCACCCTACGCTCCCGGGGAGCTTGTCGGCAAGGGACCTTTGCCGCGAGCGCTGAGTGCTGGACTCTGAGCAGCCTGCTGGCCAAGGGCTTACCGGCAAGCAACCTTGCCGCAGCTAGTCGCAACGCACCTAGCTTGCTGAGCGTACTCGGGAACGAAGCAAGGGCGCGACACTTGTCGCAGCTCACTTAGATCGTTGAGCGAACTCGAAAACAAGATAAGGGTGCGGCAAGCTACGGGTAGGTTCCTCCGCGCACAGGTTTTTCATACAAAGTGTGATTGTTCAAGGAAGACAACTAAAATTTAAAATTTGAACTGGTCAAATTCTAACAACTTATCTTTCATGTTTTGCTTGCTTTCCGGTAAGGCTTCTCTTTCTTGAACAGCACTTGGTTCCTCCTCCACCTCCTTCCCCCCCGGTAAACTTGTGCGCGAGGAACTTTCCTTCTGCTTAAGAGGAAAGAAAAGGGAGAGGGAAACAAAGTATATGGCCTTTCGGCGTGCTAATGCTTACCGGGTGTGTATGTTACACAAAATGCCAAATAACGCATGCAAATAGCGAGGAAAAGCATGGGAAAAGGCAAATAGCGCAAAACACGAAGCTTTACTGATGCACGGGGTCTGCGCCCGGCTTTGTACAAAGGGTTACATGCAACAGCGGCAAAGCTTGTACAAAATGTGGTTGTCGGAGCGGATCACGGCAACCGCGCCTTATGGGTGAAACTTGCGAAGATGCTCTATGTTCCAGGAGTTGCTCACCGGTAAGCCTTCTTCGGTCTCAAGGCGGACAGCGCCGGGCCTTGTGACTTGTCTCACCCGATAAGGGCCTTCCCACTTCGGCGTCAACTTGTTGGAATTCTTGGCGGACTGAACACGCCGAAGAACAAGGTCGCCTTCCTCGAGACTCCTGGCCTTGACCTTGCGGCTATGGTAGCGACGCAAGGCTTGCTGGTATCGAGCAGCTCGTACAGCAGCCTGGAGACGTTCCTCCTCGAGGAGCAATGCATCATCTTGTCGCAGTTGCTCTTGCTCGAGCTCATCATAAGCGAGCACTCGAGGAGATCCGTATACGAGTTCCGTGGGGAGAACTGCCTCTGCCCCATAGACTAGGGCAAAGGGTGTCTGTCCGGTGGCTCGACTTGGTGTCGTTCTGATTGACCAAAGAGCCGCCGGTAGCTCCTCTATCCAATTTTTTCCGCACTTGCGCAGCCTGTCAAAGGTCCTCGTCTTGAGTCCGCGCAGCACTTCAGCATTGGCCCTCTCCGCTTGACCGTTGCTCCTCGGGTGAGCAACAGAAGCGAAACAGACCTTGGCGCCAAGGTCTTGGACGTACTGCATGAAGGTGCGACTAGTGAATTGCGTACCGTTGTCGGTGATGATCCTGTTAGGGATCCCGAAACGGCAAACAATCGACCTGAAGAACTTGACTGCTGTCTGTGCTGTCACCTTTCTCACTGCTTCCACTTCTGGCCACTTTGTGAACTTGTCGATCGCAACGTACAAGTACTCAAAGCCCCCGACAGCACGGGGGAAGGGGCCGAGGATATCGAGCCCCCAGACCGAGAAGGGCCAGGACAAAGGTATTGTTTGGAGAGCTTGAGCTGGCTGATGGATTTGCTTTGCATGGAACTGGCACGCTTCACACTTGGTTACTAGTGCAGTTGCATCTTGGAGGGCTTCTTGCCAAAAGAACCCTTGCCGAAAAGCTTTCCCGGCAAGCGCCCTTGCGCCAATGTGGTGGCCGCATATGCCTCCGTGTATTTCCGCCAACAGCTTCCGTCCATCTTCCCTGGAGATACACTTCAACCTGACACCATTGAGTCTTCTTCTGTACAGCTCGTTATCCACGAACTGGTACATACTTGACTGCCTGGTTATCTTCTCTATCTCTTGAGGGTCGTCGGGAAGTTCTCCAGTTTGCAGAAAACGGACTATCTGCTGTGCCCATGCCGGAGCCTGAGGCTCAACGGCAAGGACTAAAGGCTCGAGGGTCGCTGCGGGAACCCCAGCTTCTACGGCAAGGACCTCCGGTTCTGCCGGAGCTGATGGTCCCCCGGCAAGCTCGCCGGAGCGAGGCTTGTCGGGAACACTTGTTTCAACTGTACAAGCTCGAGGACTTGCAGGAGCAAACTGTTCCTCAGCGTTGTTGTTGTTGGTCTTGGTGACCTTGGCGGCGGTTTCCGGAAGGTCCGCCGGCAAGTAGTCACCGGAGACCAACTTTCTCTTCTTGGACTGCCCAATTGATGGTGTAACGGATGGCTGAGTCAGCTTGAGCAAAAAGGTCCCTGGTTCCACAGGTAACTTCATCGAAGCGCACTTTGAAAGGCCGTCTGCTATTTCATTCTGAGCTCTCGGGACGTGCTCCATTTGCAGACCTTCAAAGTGCTCTTCAAGCTTCCTCACTTCATCTACATATGCTTCCATCAAAGGGCTCTGGTAGCTCTTGTTGACTTGCCGGACCACCAACTGAGAATCTCCCCGTACAATCAGCTTTCTGATCCCAAGTTCGGCCGCAATCCTGAGGCCGGCAAGCAAGCCTTCATACTCAGCACCTCCCGTGGCATCCCGCGAGCCTCCAGTTTGGCCTTGCCCCAGCAAGCGGATACCACCTCCCGTGGTATGGCGCTGCTGGGTTGTCGTTTGCTGGGACGGACGCGGCGCGTCCACGGAGACCGAGGTTCGGTCGTCCGTTCTGTTCTTGGATCTGGTGGCGCCGTGAGTATCCTCGCCGGCAACCACCCTTCCGACGGCATCTCCCCCGCCCACCGTTGGCTCTGGTGGCGGCGGGTGAGACGCAGACGGGCCTCCGACCTCCGAAGCCTTCTTCTTCGGGGCCATGGAGTTGTTGCTGATGAAGTTACCGAATTCGGAGAGGTTGATGAAGGATGCGCCCGCGTGGACGCCGGATCAGGTTCGCACAACCTCGACGCCCCCTACCTGGCGCGCCAAAGATGTCGGGGGAAACTGTCCACCACGAACACCTATGGGACCGGAGTCCCTTGTCCGTGCGGTACGAGGGCGGAGGGAGCACGAAGAGCAGATCGTAGCAAGCACGCGGGCAGTTTTACCCAGGTTCGGGCCGCGGTGGACGCGTAAAACCCTACTCCTGCTTGGTTGCGTATTAAGTTGGAGGGCTCGGGAGCTTGAAGAAGCAGCTACACCGAGCGTATGAATGATCTAGGTTTCGAACCCCCTCCACGTTGTGCATGGGCCTCCTTTTATAGTGCAAGGGGTCACCGACAGGTGTCAACGTGGGAGAAAGGGGTAAAAACGTAAAAGAGGTGGTAGTTGTAACAGTGCGGGAACAGTGAAACTACAGTACAGAACAGTGGTCTATACCTACTTTGACAGTGGGGGACAAGGGCATTTAATGCCCGTCACCGTCGACCCCAAAAGCTCCCGCCCTTGCGTCTCCGTCTGCCACGGCGATGGATCCATCACCGTGGAGTGCCACCGTGTCCCCCAGGCTGCACAGCCATCCGCCACGCGTCCCTGGATAGGCCCCAGGGCGACGCGTGGGCCGATGAGCTGGAGCGCGGGGACACAGCGCAGCCTCCCCGGCAAGCACCTTGCCGGGGCCTTGATCTTGCCGGGCCCGGGAGCTTGCCGCTCCCCGGGCCCTTGCCGGGTCTTCCATGATAGAATCTTCTAGTCTTCCTGGCAAGTTCCTCTTGCCAGGGCCTTGTGCTTAGTGAGGTAATCTTGAGCCTGGTACGGCCTTCCCGGCAAGCTCCTCTTGCCGGGGCCTCGATCTTCTGTCTTGTATACTTTGTTTTTGAATGGTTCGATAGGGAGCAGGAAGGTCTCCGGCAAGCACGCGGTAAACCCTGCCGCGGGAAGCTGCAGCTGTCCGTGCACAAGTTGGGGTACTGAGGCACCCCTACCTTAGTACACCGACATCTGCCTTCAAGGCCGAGGCCAGCCTCCCTCTCCTCCTGGCCCATAGGCCCAGTCCCCATCTCCCCAACCCTAGCCCGACCGCACCCTCGTTCCATCCTCTTGATCTCTTCCCGCACCCCGCCGCCAGCTCTCTCGCTCGGTCCCTCTCCTCCCTCGCAGGCCTCGCGCCCGATCCCCTCTCTCCTCGACCCCGGGAGCAGCCCGCATCGCCTGAGACCGCCCTCCTCCTTCAGCCGCGCCGTCCCTCCTCGCTCCTCCCTCAGCCGCGCGACCAGCCAGGCCGCAGCGCCGCGGTCGGGGACCTCGTCCCTCCGTCGCCAAGGCCGCCCCGCTCCCTCCTCTCCAACATCGGCGACCCAGGCCCGAGCGCCTCCCTCCGTGCTCCACGTCCGCATCGCCAAGCGCCCCGACCCCGATGGCCCCGTGGGCCTCCTCATCGCTGCTTCGCCCGTCCCGGACCACTGGTGCCCTCGCCGGAGCCAGCAGCCGCACTCCAGCGCCAGGCCGGCCTCGTCCAGTGCTCTGGTCCGCCGCCGTGGTTCCCTGGTGGCCCGCACCTTCCCCTGCAGCATCCTCGTCCCCGCGTCTGCTTCGGACAAACGAACGGGACACGTCGGCTACGTCCTCGCCTGTGACCTCCCTGCAGCCTCCAGCGCCTCGTCGCCGCCCGGGCCATGGCCTCTGCTCCGCCCACAGGCGCCGCCAAGACCTTGCTGCCCCTTTTGTTTTTGCCAAGTTCATATGTACGAGGGACCCCAAGATCCGTCAAGTTCATCTACATGTGTGTACGACTACATCCGGGGTTGTTTTTGGCAAGTACCACGACGACCCGCCAAGTTCCACCGTTGCAGATTCTCCTCAAGTACCTCGATGGCCGCTGTTTTGAAGACCCCAAGTACCTCTACGGATATGTGTACATCTACGTAACGTGAACGACTACTTCCTCTACGACCCGTGTACCACTACTTCCACTACGATCTTGAACCGCCCCGAAACGATCGCTCCGAAGGTATAACCCCGAGACGATGACCTGTGTGATGCTTGTGTGTTGTATGAGATGTTACCCTTGTGTGCATCGTGCCCGTTTCGTCTTTTGTCATGCTCCTCGGTTGCCTCGTCGCCGACTCGTGGGAACCCGGTGGCGGGATCACCCCATCTTTCATCTTGTTCGACTCGCTCTCTGTCACCTTTTGCGCCGGTCTCTCGATGAGTTACCGGAACCGAGATGTTGCCGTTGCAGCATTTTCGGATCGTTGTCGTGGCACCCTTTGCTTCCACCACGGTGACAATACTTCATATCATCTTCTTGTCGACTTTTAATAAAAATTGCATAAACTTGTTCATGTCATCCGCATCATGTTAACAACACTAAAATGTTTAACTGTTCTTTGCTTAAAATTGCTAACCATGCATGGGGATTTTCCGGAATTGTTGTTGTTATTTCCGGCCTCATTTAAAATGCCTAAATAGGTAGTTTGTTTTTGCTTCACCTTTTGCCATGTTAACAAACATTTAATCTTGTCTTGTAAATAAACGAGAGTCATTTAAATAATTAAAATGTGGTGTTTCGTCAATATGCAACTCGTTGCATATTGAGCTCCACTTAACTTGTAGTACTTGTTTGTGCACTTTGCCATTGCCATGCATAATTAAACCGGACATGCATCATACTTGGATGTGCATCATATGCCATGTTTATGCTTGTGTGTTTACCGTGTTGTTTGTTTCTTTCCGGTTGCTTCTCTTGTTAGCTTCTGTTTCGTTCCGGAGTTGTGAGGATTCGCTCGACTATGTTGCTCCGTCTACTTCATGGACTTGTTCTTCTCCCTCGCGGAATCATAGGCAAGATGATCATACCCTTGGATACCTTTACTACCATTGCCATGCTTAGTTGTCTCGATGCTATCGTTACATGTCACGCTACCCATCTTTTATGTCAGCCTCTCCTTGTTGCCATGAAACCTCTAACTTTGAAACCTTCCTAGCAAAACCACTGTTTGGCTATGTTACCCGCTTGCTCAGCCCCTCTTATAGCGTTGTTAGTTGCAGGTGAAGATGAAGTTCGTTCCAGGAGGGAACTTGTTGTTGGAATATCACAATATCTATAATTATTATTAACACACCTATATACTGGGCATGGGTGGAAGGCTTGGCCTTTTGCTCGGTGTTTTGTTCCACTCATGCCACCTTAGGCGCCGATAAACCGGCATTATGTTCCTTGATTTTGCGTTCCTTACACGATGGGTGGATGGGGACCCCTTGACAGTCCGTCTTTGAATAAAACTGCTCCAGCAAGGCCCAACATTGGTTTTAATTTGCCTCATAATAACAACTTAATTAATTAATTAAATTTGCATAGGGGGTCGCGTCCCCGGGTTCTTAATTCTACATAACAGGGGGGGCCAGTGCTGATGGTGTTGGTCCCAAACTAGAGCCACTTGCGGTACCACCCTGTTATCTGGGGTCTTCGGTTACTGTACGTAGCGCTCATCCGGACGTGGCCTGAGACGAGATGCGCGCGGCTACCATCAGGGTGTCGGCACGCCGGGAGGTCTTGCTGGACTTGTTTTACCATTGTCAAAATGTCTTGTGCACCGGGATGCCGAGCCTGATCGGATTTCCCTAAGATAAGGGGTGATGATATTATATTTATCACTTCAGCTAATCGTGAGAGCTTGTGATGGGCTAAGTTGGGACACCCCTGCAGGGTTATAATCTTTCGAAAGCCGTGCCTGCGGTTATGTGGCAGATTGGAATTTGTTAATGTCCGGTTGTAGAAAACTTGTCAGAGGATCCGAAGTAAAACACACAACTGTGTGAGTAACCGTGACTGTCTCTTTTCACTTTGAGAAGAGAACACGGTGGGGTTATGTTTGATTCGTATGTAGTTCAGGATCTTTAGCGATCACTACTAGTTGCGACCATTTGCGTAGATGCTCATCTTATTCTTGTACTCGTAAGGTAGCCACCATATTATGCTTAGCCGCTGCTGCAACCTCACCACTACCCTTCTCCGTACCCATAAAGCTTTGCTAGTCTTGATACCCATGGTTATGGGATTGCTGAGTCCTCGTGGCTCACAGATACTACAACACCAGATGCAGGTTCAGCCGAGAATGATGCAGGAGCTGGTTCAAGTACTTCACTGGAAGCTCGATGAAGAGAGTGGCCGTATGCTTGTGACGTTTTCGACGATCAGTAGTGGTTTCTACTAGGATTCGATCTAGACCTGTGGTTTAACGTTATGTTTGGTATCTTGTCTTTTGGATCTTATCCTTAGATGGGCTGTGATGTTTTGAATGATGTTTTGCTTATGTAATGTATTGTGTGAAGTGGCGAGTGTAAGCCAACTACCTCCTTTTGCAATTTAATCCCTCTTTTACATGAGTCGTGCAAAGATACCAAACTTGAGATCATTCCAGAATGGGCTTATACCTTTAAGTCGTGCCTCGACACGTAGGAGGTATAGTCCCATCCTGGGCATTACAAGTTGGTATCAGAGCCAGGTTCCGACCTAGAAGCCCCCACTGATTGATCGAATCCTTGACGGTTGAGTCTAGGCACACACTTGAAAATGTTTTGAGTTCTATATATATATCGAAGAGTAGGATTTCTTTTGCTTCTCATCTCTTTTCACTCTGGTGAGGACTCCTGACGATTACTCTTACCTCCTCTACTCTCAAAATGCACCAAATTTTTTTTAGGATCTCGCGAGTATTGTTTGGATTGTTCCGATGTCTTTGTGACGAGAACATTGTTCTCGATGCCTCCTGTCATTTAGGGGTTGTGGCAGTGTCCCGGGGAGTTGGGCTTCGAGGTGTTGTCGTCACAAATCCATCGCATCAGTTCTAGAATACTTAAGACGGCCGACATCGAAAACTCTCCTATGCGGTTAGTGGCAAGATAACCCCGACATCACCCAGTACTGGGGAGGTAGTTCGGGAGTATTGCCATAGCTTGTATAGTAGATGCGTTTCGAAGGTCCGAGGTAAACGGTTTCCGGAGATAACTGGTTATGTGTTGAAGGATGGATACAGCTGGATGTAGGATTAGAGTTGAGTGCGCGGTGCTTCCCCTGTATCCCCAACACCTGATTGCATAACTGGAAACTTTTGGAAATTAATAGGTGGGTTCATCTAGTAGTTCTAGGCATTCTTCCAACGAATGCATGATATGAAGTTCGGGGTTCTACATTGAGTGAAGTGGTTTTATGGGCTTGTTCCGATCGGGAGTTGCATCTTAAAGGGTCCTTGGCTATGCTGATCCGGGGATTGCAAAACCCTTTTGTAACACGTTCCATAAGCTTTCAGCACGAATATGTCGGACGAAGCTTCTATCTTGTATTCGTTCTATCTGCTCCTTGTTGCTTTTTATTTCCTTTTGTTCTCCCTAGTGGCTTCTCGACAAGTTGATGTACCTGCGGAATTCATTCGTTCAATTCTCTGTTCGAATGATATTGTGAAGATTATGCTGCAACATATCTATCCTTTGTTTTGATTTGATTCTGGTATTCGAGTTGCTTCGATGTCAAGTGGTGATTCCATACCTTTATAATCGGTGTTCTCATATTTCTATGGGAGTGCTAATCCTTCTTGATCATCGAGATTTTCATGTTAATCCTCTTCAACCGGTGTGCCTTCTCTTCAAGTTATTCCTTACGGACGTCGTTGAGAAATCTGACGATTTGTCTGTTTCATTCATCTCAAGTTGTCTTTGTTTCCCCGCCCTCCCACCCTTCTTCTTCTTGGAGCCAGAAATTCTCAAATGAAATATCCACTTTATGCATGTGATGTTTCTTCATTCTTTTCCTTCAATGTTCTTATCCGGTGATTTATCGTGAAGATGCTCAAGAGCTTCAAGTTCATCATTCTTTTGTTCTCAAATTCCGCCGGTGGATGTAATTCAAGATTTCGGTGTTGATCTTATCCTTTTCCCATTTCACAATTCTTTCTTATTCTGGTGCTCCAATTAATCATTCTCCTCTTGCTATTCATATCCGGTGTGCTGAAGATTCATAATTCTATTCTTAGTCCGTTCAAATTATTTTGAGGATTGTTATCTTATTCAAGCCATTTAATTCAACCGGTGCAATATCTCTCAAGCAATCTTTCCCAACGGCGATTTCTTTGAGTGGGCCCTAACCCACAGGATTTTTCCCAGGATCTTACCTGACTCTTCTATTTTTTCTGGAGTTATACTCAAATTCTTTTCAAAGTGTGACGTAAGAATGATTTCCATCAGTCACATGCCTTCTCCAAGCTTGTTTTCAATTATTTCCATCTTTAGCTCCACCTTCCTCTTGTCATTCGTCCGGAGTATCTCAAAATTCTTATGGCATTTCTCGTCTTCACTCTCATCATTTGGAGACCGGAGAAGTGTTTCTCTTAAATCTTGGCCCGTTCTCTTGAAGATTCGTGGTTCTAGCTTCATGCCATCCTCATTATTGTTCAGATTGTGAGGAATTCTTTTCATACCCATCCGAAGCATTTCAGGAATTCTTCCTATTGTGATCCTCTGAAGGCCATCATTTCAAAAGATTTCTTCGTTCTCAGTTTTCAACTTCGTCCTCCAAATATTCTTCATTGATGTCTCTTCGTTCGTCTCCATATTTTTACGGTGGTTCTTTCAAGATTACTCTTCCGTTGTTATCGTATTAATTCATTTGTTCTTTTCATAATCCTACCGGTGCTTCGTTGAAGATTTACCCAAGTTTGTGCGAGATCTCTCTTTAATTCTTTCCAACAAGAATAAGTAGTATGCCAAATCTGTTGCTTGTCATCAATTTAATTTGATGAAGGATAAGCACACAGTAAATCTTATTCTTATTTCCTCGAAGTGATTAATCATTTTTTCCAGAGCTTGTTCATCATATTATATTCTCGGTTCTAAGTTGTTCATCTTGTTTTCCGGAGCTCCAAGTTATTTCTATTACATCATTTCAAAGCTCCATCTAATTCATCACAGGCCTTCAATCTTATTCTTTTCATCTTTCACGTCTCATGCTTTCATTACCGGAGTTCTCATGGTGGTTCATCATGTTTTAATTCATCCTCGAAGTCTTCATCATGATTCTTGTTGGAGCTCAAGCATTCTTCATCATGCTTTCCAAGTGCAATTATTTCTACCTTTATTGTTTGAGATGGTGGTATGCCATTTTTGACAATTTCCTTTCATGTTTCATGATTCACAAGTTGTCAGGAATGAGATATTTAAACCCATCATTTTCCTTGTTCAGGAGATCTTTTCAATCCCCTCATTTTTATCTCTTGGAGTTATCTTGGGTTATAATCCACCTAAAAGCTTTCCCCTAAGGATTGTTGCTATTTTGGTGCTTATAAATGACCCAAGCTCTTCATTATCATTCCGGTGAAATAAGTTTTTCATCTCCTTGTTGATCTCAAGCCAATCAATTGTTTCCGTTAGTGGCTGGTTGTCACCTCATAATTTTCAGATGTTTTCCATAAGCCCACATGAAGCTTATTGATACGTCCAAAACGTATCTATAATTTCTGCTTGCTCCATGCCTCTTTTGTGTGATATTGCTATGTTATTTATACACTTCCATACACTTTTGATCATATTTGGACTAACCTATTAACTCAGTGCACCCCAGTGCCAGTTTCTGTTTTCGGCTGTTTTTGTATTTCAGGTTTTCACATTACGAGAACTGCCAGGAAAAATCCAGAATAATTATATAAAAAATCAGCATCTTAGAAGCTACCATGCGGCCAAAGTAGGGCCGGAGGGGACCCACAGGGGCTCCAGGCGGCCTGCCCAGGCGGCCTGCCCCTAGGCCGCGCCGGGGGGGCGTTTGGGCCCCCCTGACCTCTTCTGGCGACCCCCTTTGGCATATATTTACATCGCGTCGCAGAAACCCTGATTCCAGACCCCTTTTCTCCAGACGCGATTCCGATCTCCGCCGCCATCGCCATCAAGCTTCGGGGGACCAGAATTCCTGCGCCGGCACCCTGCCGGGACGGGGAAGTGCCCCCGGATTCATCTCCATCGACGTTGCTTCCTCCCTCCATGATGCGGGAGTAGTTCCTCCTCGGGGCTGAGGTTCTTACCAGTAGCTATGTGGTCAATTCTCTCTCCCATGATGTGATCTTCGTTGTGATCATAGGCTATGTTAATCTAGGGTGATCCCATGATATTTCCCCTTCCTCTATGTATTGGATTGATGTAGTCACTTGTCTTTATCTAGTATAATCCCCGAGACCAAGGTGACAGCGGTCTATTGGACATGGATTAGAAAAGTATTTTCATGAGTGATTTCCTCTCTTGTGTGTTGATTGAAGATTGAGAGTCTCTTGGTGCTTGTCTTTGACTATCCTTTAGATATGTTGTGGTGATTGTGGGACTCTCTTTGGATGGCCGAGGTGACATTGGGAAATCCTTAGATTGAGAACTACGAACTTTGAGGTGTGCTTTTGTAGCCCTACATAATTCTCGTCCTCTCTTGACCACGAAGGAATGACCTCCGAGTGTGTCCCCTTTGCATGTTTTATGGGAAATATCATGTGATTCGATTATGTTAATGTTGTTGGGAGTTGCCACTAGTGAAAGTATGAACCCTAGGCCTTGTTTCCACCATTGCAATACCATTTGTGCTCACGTTTACCACTTGTTTGCTTGCTGCACTTTTTATTACATATTTATATTACTTTGCTTTGCCACTACTATCATCCATATTTTACCATCTCTTCGCCGAACTAGTGCACCTATACAACTCCTAGTTGTATTAGGTGTGTTGGGGACACAAGATACTTCTTGTATCTTAGTTGCAGGGTTGCTTGAGAGAGACCATCTTCAACCTCTACTTCCCTGGGTTCGATAAACCTTAGGTCATCCACTTGAGGGAAATTGCTACTGTCCTACAAACCTCTGCGCTTGGAGGCCCAACATAGTCTACAAGAGTAGAAGCGTGTGTAGACATCAAGCTATTTCTGGCGCCGTTGCCGGGGAGGTGAGCGCTTGAAGGTATATCTTTAGATCTTGCAATTAAATCTTTTTGTTTCTTGTTTTTATTTCACTAGTTATGTTTATGGACAACCTTGCTATTGGATCGTTGCTTGCGGGAAGACGCCCCACACCTGTGGTGGTTGCTCCTCCCCCTACTGAAATTGTGCCCTATAAAATACCAGCTGGTATTATCGATTATGTCTTGGCTAATCGTTATGCAGGAGACAGACATCCCGGTGAACACTTGCTATATCTGTCACAATTATGTTCATTATTTAAGCTTGCAGGTGTATCAAGGGAGTTTGTCATGAGGAAATTGTTCGCCGTATCACTTATAGATAAAGCTTCAGATTGGTATAAGCTTCTCGATAACTCACACTTGCTTGATTGGGAAGAGATCCGGTCTCTCTTTTACTCCAAGTTTTATCCTCTTCATGAAGTCCATAAGAATAGGAATTATGTTTATAATTTCTACCCTCATGACGGAGAGAGCATAGCTCAAGCTTGGGGGAGACTGAAAACGTTAATGCTAAAATGTCCTAACCATGGGCTCCCCAAAGATATTATTATTACTAACTTCTATGCGAGGCTCTCTCGACAGGATAAAGATTTGCTCGATGCTTCCTCTATGGGTTCTTTCACAAACAAAAAGATTGATGATAAATGGGAACTCCTTGAAAGAATTCAACGCAACACTGAAGATTGGGAGATCGACAAAGGTAAAGAGTCAGGTATAATTTATGAGTATGATTGCATTAAGTCTTTTGTTGAAACTACAAGTTTTAATAAGTTTAGTGCTAAGTTTGGGCTTGATTCTCAACTCCTTGTTGATTTCCTCAAATCTTTTGCTTCACATCTTAATATGCCTAAGGAGGATTGGATCAAGCATCATAAACCTTTTAAAAAGACTTGCAAAGAAAATGAAATTGTTCATGATGACTGCAACATGCATGATCCAATTCCTAAAAATGAAGTTTTATATAAGCATGTTAATTTTTGTGGAGTGGATAGACCTTGTGAAAGGCCTATGATTGAAGAAGAGAAGTATTGTAAGCAACATAAGCATGAAAGAACAATCACTTGGGTCAGAGATTTAAATGAAATTGCTAGAGAATTGTGTGACCTTTATCCTTTTACTTGTGAACTTTGCCGTATAGAGGGTCACTTTAATTTTCAATGCATGAACTTTCAAAACATAACTGTTAACTGGTTGTGTGATAACATGATCACCTCTGATCTTTATGATGAGCTTATGTTATTTTTGATGTGTGAAGAGTTATCAGAAAAGACTTCTTGGCTGGATGATAATGCCATAGGAATAAAAAACACTTTGCAAAATTGCCATCTCTATTGTGTTGTTAATTGCCATGAAAATGATTACATAAGTAAGATTAGAAAGGAGGGAACTTTACCAAAGTATAAAAATGTCTCTTATATTTCTGCTAATAAAAAGGAGAATTTCTCCCAAGTTTCCCCTATTGTTTCTAATGATAAACCAGGATATGTGGAGAAGCTTCATCTCCAACCACTCCCTCCTAAGGTGAAGAAGAAGAAAAAGAAGAGGAGGAGGAAGAGGAGCAAGAAGGAAGAAGAATGGGTATCAACCTGGCCTGAGCATATTCCTCCCATCAACTTTTATCCTAACGGTTGTAAGTTTAAAGAAGAAGGTGAAGTTTATTGCCTTAATTATCATCTTGATGATACGTCCGTAGGTACTATTGAAGATGATTTTGATTATGATATGCATGTTACTTATTGTGATTGGGAAAATGATGATAATGCTACTTATGATCTTGAAAATCTTTTTGGTACCAACTCTGAAAGTGATGATATGGGAAGCTCTAAGCTTGGGGATGATAGGATTGCAAATCCTTTACCCACTAGTGATGTGATAACTGATAATTCTCTTGCTAGTAAGAATAAAGACAACATGTTTACAAATATAGTTGCTAGCAATGATAATGCTCTTCTCTACCATGATGATGTTATAACTCCAATCTATAGTGATTATAAAGGTACCTATGACATAAGGAGAAATTATCCTTATGAAACTTGTCATAATCATGGAGGGAATTACTCCCTTGTTGAACACCACCCTCCTAATATACAATTAATCTATAGTGTTCAAGTTGTTTATGATAGTCCTACTCCCACTATTACCAATGAGAAAGATTATGCTTATGTGGAGAGTGAGAGTACCTTTTTGCATGTGGATCATGGTAACAATGCTTTATGTGATGCTTATATTGTTGAGTTCATCCATGATGCCACTGAAATTTATAATGAGAGAGGGAGACTTGGTTCTAAATATCTTAATAATAAGAAGTTTCCTCTCTTTATGGTGAATATTTTGAAGTTATGCTTGTTTTGCCTTCCTATGCTAGTTGCTTTGTGCTTCAATGAATTATTCTATTGCAATATTCCTATGCATAGGAAGCATGTTAGGCTTAGATGTGTTTGGTATTTGCTTCTTGATGCTCTCTTTTGTTCTTCAACTCTTATTCCTACGAGAGCATCATTAAAGTCTTATGCCTAGCTTAAAGGCATAAAAGAAAGCGCTTTTGGGAGGCAGCCCACAATGAATAAAATTTTATTTTGCTTTTGTTGTGTCTTGATGTTGTTACTACAGTAGCATCATCATTGTATCTTTGCTTTTCAATTTTGTGCCAAGTATAGCCTCTGATTGCAAGAAAGTTCAAAGTTGTGACGTGCTGTCCAGGAAACAAATTCTGTCCTTGGATAGAAAAATTCGTATAAAATCACCAGGTCATCTTTTTGGTCTGAATTTTTTCGACAGCGTGCTCTATATAATTGTCTTTCGTGCTTCTGTTTTGAGTTTTTTGATTAGAGTTGCAGAAGTGCCCCGAAAAAATAATTTACTACCTGCTGTTCTGTTTTTCACAGATTCTGTCCTGTTTTGCCTTTCCTTCATTTTGCAAACCTAGAGCTTGCTTTTTCTTTGCAAAAACCTTTTGGCAATCTTGAGAAACAGTAGACCTTCAAGAATATCCTTATTTCCAGCAAGGAACAATTATTTTATTAAGGGTACTAACCTCGCTAATCAGATTATGATAAGTTATGTATGAAGGGAGTTTTCAAGTGTGCGAGGGAAGATGATAAAAAAGATCCAGGAGTGTCAAACGCTCAAGCTTGGGGATGCCCCCGTGCACCCCCAAGAAATATTCAAGGAGACTCAAGCGTCTGAGCTTGGGGATGCCCCCGTGCATCCCCTTCTCCATCAACATTATCAGTTCGTCTTTCGTTCCACTATATTTTTATCACTTCATGTGTTATGTGCTATGCTTGGAGCGTCTTGTTTTTTAGTTTTCATTAGCTTTTCATAACGAGTCGGAACTCAGCTTTCTTTATGTGGGAGAGAAACACGCTCCACTTCTACCTAGAACATAACATAGAATTTTCATGCCTATCTTTGCTGTGTGTGTTCTTTGTCTTTTAATAGCTACTATCATGTTCTGCTCTTAGTATTCATGCTTATCTTTTTAAAGAGCTTTTGTTTAGTTGGTTGCTTGAACTCTCTTTATTTTACCATTCTCACCTTATTAAGAGAGTTTGCTTCCGTTGCATTGGTTGATATGTCTATGATAAAGATGCTACGTGCATAATGGCGCTTGGTAGTTCAGGTTTTCTTATGGTTAGTCTCAAATAGCTGGGGGATTCCCAATGTGTTATTGGAGTACCAACATGATTTGTTTGCCTATGATGTGGTATGGTTTAGTAATATCTTCCCTCAATAATTTATTTTGATTGACTTGGCGTATGCTCATGCATATTTAAGACTGTAAAGAAAGTCTGTCAAGCCTTGATGATCTTTTATTTCCGAGTCGCGATATAACTTCCATGCTTGATTCAATGTTGCTTTGTCGCTCTGCATGATTATGACCGTCATTGCTCTCTTAGTTGGTCGCTCCCAGTATTTTGCTAACCTCCACCTGTACTAAGCGGACTGACTGCTTGTGCATCCACATCCTTTTAAACCAGTTATGCCATATGAGTCCACGATACCTACCTATATGTGGTATTTCACCGCCACTCCAAGTAAATTTACATGTGCTACCTTTAAAACCTTCAGTTTTTGCAATACATAGCTCATGGGAAAGTAGCCTAAAAACTATTGTGGTAAAGAATATGTCGCTTATGTATCTTATTTCTTATAAGTTGCTTGCTGAGCGGTATCCATGTTTCTGGGGACGCCATCAACTGTTACACTTTTGTTGAATATCATGTGAGTTGCTATGCATGTTCGTCTTGTCTGAAGTAAGGGTGATTTGCCATGAGTTGAATGGTTTGAGTATGCATATTGTTAGAGAAGAACATTGGGCCGCCAACCAAAGCCATGTATCATGGTGGAAGTTTTAGCTTGGACATTAATCCTCAATCTCTTATGAGAATATGCTTAAGCATTAAAGAGGAGTCCATTATCTATTTTCTATGTTGTCCCGGTATGGATGTCCTCAAGTTGAGATCTATCAAAAACGAGAAATCAAATGCGATCTATCTCCTTGGACCTTTGTACAGGTGACATAGAGGTACCCCTTTGTGACACTTGGTTGAAACATATGTAATGCAATGACAATCCATGGAAATCCGAGCTAATTAGGACAAGGTGCGAGCACTATTGGTATTCGATGCATGAGGCTTGCAACTTATAGGATGTCTTATGCATGACACATATGAAGTACTACTACCATTGACAAAATTGCTCCTATGTTTTCAAAATAAAAAGCTCTAGCACATGAGTAATCCCTGCTTCCTTCTGCGAAGGGCCATTCTTTTACTTTTATGTTGAGTCTCCACCTTCTTTCTTCAAAGCACCAACTACTGAGAGCATGATTGTCATTCTGAGTATAATGTGCATTGTCCCAAAGTAGCATTGTCTTTTGCATGATTGTAATATCGTTTATTTTGAAATCATTGTATCTAGTCATCACTTAAACCTTGAAGGTGCCCCTACATTTATGTTTTGCTTCACTAAAGGGGGCAAGCGAGATATCACTTTATCATATTTGCACACCATGCTCATTACAAATCTATTTGATGTTTCAGTATCATATTGTAAAACTTTCAGTTCTTTGTGATTTTCTCATGAGGCAACTTAATTACTACAGATTCATTGTCTCAGTAAGCTTTTGTCATGTGACTATGAAAAGTCCTTATATGGTTAATAGCATGTCACCACATAAATTATGCTTGTTATCATTTACCTACTCGAGGACGAGCAGGAATTAAGCTTGGGGATGTTGATACGTCCAAAACGTATCTATAATTTCTGCTTGCTCCATGCCTCTTTTGTGTGATATTGCTATGTTATTTATACACTTCCATACACTTTTGATCATATTTGGACTAACCTATTAACTCAGTGCACCCCAGTGCCAGTTTCTGTTTTCGGCTGTTTTTGTATTTCAGGTTTTCACATTACGAGAACTGCCAGGAAAAATCCAGAAAAAATATATAAAAAATCAGCGTTCCAGAAGCTACCATGCGGCCAAAGTAGGGCCGGAGGGGACCCACAGGGGCTCCAGGCGGCCTGCCCAGGCGGCCCACCCCTAGGCCGCGCCGGGGGGCGCCCGGGCCCCCCTGACCTCTTCTGGCGACCCCCTTTGGCATATATTTACATCGCGTCGCAGAAACCCTGATTCCAGACCCCTTTTCTCCAGACGCGATTCCGATCTCCGCCGCCATCGCCATCAAGCTGCGAGGGACCAGAATTCCTGCGCCGGCACCCTGCCGGGACGGGGAAGTGCCCCCGGATTCATCTCCATCGACGTTGCTTCCTCCCTCCATGATGCGGGAGTAGTTCCTCCTCGGGGCTGAGGTTCTTACCAGTAGCTATGTGGTCAATTCTCTCTCCCATGATGTGATCTTCGTTGTGATCATAGGCTATGTTAATCTAGGGTGATCCCATGATATTTCCCCTTCCTCTATGTATTGGATTGATGTACTCATTTGTCTTTATCTAGTATAATCCCCGAGACCAAGGTGACAGCGGTCTATTGGACATGGATTAGAAAAGTATTTTCATGAGTGATTTCCTCTCTTGTGTGTTGATTGAAGATTGAGAGTCTCTTGGTGCTTGTCTTTGACTATCCTTTAGATATGTTGTGGTGATTGTGGGACTCTCTTTGGATGGCCGCGGTGACATTGGGAAATCCTTAGATTGAGAACTACGAACTTTGAGGTGTGCTTTTGTAGCCCTACATAATTCTCGTCCTCTCTTGACCACGAAGGAATGACCTCCAAGTGTGTCCCCTTTGCATGTTTTATGGGAAATATCATGTGATTCGATTATATTAATGTTGTTGGGAGTTGCCACTAGTGAAAGTATGAACCCTAGGCCTTGTTTCCACCATTGCAATACCATTTGTGCTCACGTTTACCACTTGTTTGCTTGCTGCACTTTTTATTACATATTTATATTACTTTGCTTTGCCACTCCTATCATCCATATTTTACCATCTCTTCGCCGAACTAGTGCACCTATACAACTCCTAGTTGTATTAGGTGTGTTGGGGACACAAGAGACTTCTTGTATCTTAGTTGCAGGGTTGCTTGAGAGAGACCATCTTCAACCTCTACTTCCCTGAGTTCGATAAACCTTAGGTCATCCACTTGAGGGAAATTGCTATTGTCCTACAAACCTCTGCGCTTGGAGGCCCAACATAGTCTACAAGAGTAGAAGCGTGTGTAGACATCACTTATTCATTTCATTGTTGTTTTTTCCATCAACCCCATTCAACCCTTCTTTGTAAGGAGGATTTCCTAATTCATTTGTGGGAGAAGTTGTCATTTTTCTTCTCCAGTCATTTCTTTCGTTGATCTATATTCTATTCTTTCATTCCGGAGGCTTTGTGATATTGCTCTCTTTGACCTTCATCTCGTTTTTTATCAAGATGATGTTCTTCCCTTGCTTGTCTATTTAACCGGAGTATCATGCCCTCCATTCAAGTTCCGTCATCTTATCTAGCCTTTCCTCTCTTTTCAACCGGAGTGCTGTCTGAATCTTTCTTACCCTTGTGCCATTCTTTCAATTGTTTCGGAGGCAACGTGTGTTGTTGATTTCATCCAGTATCATTCCTTCTTGGCAAGTTCTTGATTAATTCCTTCAATTTTCAGACGGAGTGCTGTCCAAATTATTTCGTTCTTATTCCTTCTCAATCTTGGTTAACCGGAGTGGTTTTGAAATTTTTCCGTCATCCGTGAGCTCTTGTTTCATGTCTTGCAACCTGCAAGGTCCTCATAATGTTCCTTGTTCCTCATTTTACCGGAGTGCTCTTAACTTCGTTCATCTCCGTTGTATTCTTCTTTCATTTTGGTCAACCTCTCAAGGTTCTTTGGTTTCACTCGTCTGTCAAAGAAGCAACTTTGTTTTACCTATTCCTCTTCCGTTTTTACCCGGTGCTATCTCTAGGATCTCGGGTCGAGATCCTCTGTTAGTGTGGGAGAGTTGTGACGCCCGAAGACCGACGTCCCAGAAGATTCCAGAGGTTCTAGATGTTCCGGGTTCTCCCGTGTGTTTCTTTTGTGCTTGTGTTATTTATTTTTGCATTGCATCATGTCTGTCACATCCCTAGCTTCTGGTAATGCCCTAGGCTAGCCTCATGTGTGCATCATGTTTAATCTTGAAAGAAACTTGAAATGGGGATTGCCTAAACCCTAGCACCAAATGAATTCAACTAGGGCCAAATTTAAATCTTTTCAATGAGCCCAAAATGCCCTCTGGAAAAGTTCATCATTTTTGGATTGATTAAAAACCTCTGCCAAAAATGCTGCAAACATTTCTAGGACCATTCTGGATTTTTGAATTAAATCATATCTTATTTGCATTTGGGCATTTAAATATTATATATTAATTTAAATGCTCAAATAATCCTAAACTGAAATGTTCCATGTTGGTTATATGCTAAACAGTGGGCATGAGCAGTTTGGTGATTTTTGAGAGTGCCTAAGTATTTTTAATAAAGCCCAGAACAAAATAACAAAATAGAATAACAGAAACTAAATAGAAAACAGAGAAAAAGGAAGCTTACCTGGGCTAACTAACCTGTGCAGCCCAGCACTGTTGGCCCAGCCACTTCTGGGGGCCCAGCCCAGCACCGCCTCCTTCAACCTCGTGCCAGAAGGCACGAGGGCGTGTGGCCGGCGCGCGCGCGCGGCCGTGCCTCCACGCAGCTGCCTGCCTGGCCTCCCCTCGCCAGCGCGACGCCGCCAAGGACACGCCGCAAGCGCCTGGAACCTCCCCCTGACCTCTCACTCGCCCCTTCCTCCCTCCCTCGTCTCTCCAGGGCCATGGCCGACGCGCCCGTCGGCTCACCGACGGCCGTAGCCGCAGCCACCGCCTCCCCCTCGTCCCCTCGACGTGTCCACGAGCTCCGCCACGGACCCGTGAGTCTACACGCCCATGCACGCAAGCTCGGGAGCCTCCTAGCCTCTTCCCCGACCTCGTCTTCAAGCCTCGGCCAACGAGATACCCTCCGCCGCCCTGCTCTGCTCCGAGCCTCCCCCGAGCCCACGTCGTCGCCTCTGCACTCACCGTGAGCCCCCGAGCAGTTTCCCCCTCTTCCCCGATCTCCCCGCGCTCTCTAGCTATGGCCCCACCTCAGGCCGGAGCTGTGGTCCGCCGGCCATGTCGCCGCCGTAGTCACAGTTGCTGCCGCACGCGTCCAAGCACACCGGCGTGCTCAGCGTTCCTCCAGGAGCCCGTAGCCACTTCTTTTCTTCCCCCCGAGCCCCCTAGCGCCGCGCCCGCGCAAGCCCGACCGCTGCCGCCGCTGGACCTCGTCGCCTGCCACCTTCCGGCCACCCCAGCCCCCTTCCGATGGCACAAATGGATGCGGGCGAGTCCCAGCTCCACGTAGATGCCCTCCGCCGGCCATTTGGTCGCTGGAGGAGGGTTTCCGACGCCCTCCGCCGTGCTCAGCCTCGCCGGCGGCTAGCCGCCGGCGCTTTTGACCTTTTGACCGGTGGGCTTGGCCCTTTGACCCGAGGTTTGACCCCCCTGGGTCTATGACATGTGGGGTCCGCCCCGTTAATTAACCTGGTTTAGCTTAATTATTAGGTTAGTTAGTGAGTCACTGACATGTGGGGCCAGCCCTGACTAATTTTAGTTTAGGGTTTTAATTAAGTATTAATTGCTGTCATTAATCTAATTAGACACTGACATGTGGGCCCCGTGTCTGTTTAGTTTATTTTAAACTTTTAGTTAAGTGCTGAGAGACTGACCAGTGGGACCCACTGGTCAGGTTTGACCTGGACCAGCCCGTTGACCTACTGACGTCATGATGACGTAGTGCTGACGCAGTAAGTATTTTCTGGAGTTTTAAATAAATCTAAATGATTTATTTATTCAGAAAATAGCCAAAACTTCTAAAAATCATAGAAATTAATCCATAACTCAGATGGAAATAATTTATATATGAAAATTGATCAGAAAAATCCAAAGAATCTATTTATGGCATTTTCATGCATGTTTGAACAAGTTAAACCTGCTGATCAGGTCAAATCAATTAAATGGCATTTAAATAATCACATATGAAGTTTGAATTTGAACCTTTGGTTCAAACCAACTTCATTTAATTGTGTTGCTAGTTGCATTAGCTCAATAAACAGCATATTGCCATGTCATGATCATGCATCATATTGTCGCATTGCATTGATTGTGTTCTTCCTCTGTTTGTCGGTTTTGTCCCCTCTCAGTAGACGACGTTCCGACGATGAGTTCGATGACACCGATGAAGACTCAATGTTATCTTCAGAAGTGCCAGGCAAGCAAAACCCCATTGAGCATTCCGATACAATCCCACTCTCTCGCTCTTGCTCTCTTTTACTGCATTAGGACAACAACGCTTCAATTGTTACCTGCTGCGGTAGTTGAACCCCTTTCCACTGCATGACCCGTCATTGCCACAGTAAATAGTTGAAACCCACTAGTATGAGTAGGAGTTGTTTGAGCCATGTTGTGCCTACTCATTGATGCTTTCTGGTTATGCCTGCTATTGCTTAGAGTTGTGTCAAGTCTGATTCATCGGGGATGAATTGGAATGTGATGAACATGTCCTACTGTGTGTGAGCTAAGTGTGTGAACACGATTTGGTAAAGGTAGCGATGAGAGGCCATGTAGGAGTACATGGTGGGTTGTCTCATTGCAGCCGTCCTCAGGAACTGAGTTCTGTGTTGGTTGGTCCATGAAACAGCTACTACCACACATTGGGATCCTTAATTGACTCTCTCGACTTATTAATCAGCATGATCTCTGTCCAGGAGTTGCAACTAGTTTCTGGTGTTTGTAGTTTACTGGAGGTCGTGCGCAGCGCTGACCCTCGGGGTGGGCTGTGACGCGGCAGGTACGTGGCACGGTGTACCGATTGCCCGTTTGGTGATGCGGGAACCCTGTACACATCGTTTGGGGCCGTGAGCGACACCCCGGCCGGATCTCCCCACGGATGGAACCCAAATAGGCGATAAACCTGGACGAGAGACTTGTGTAGTTAGTCAGGTCATGGCCGACACCCTCGCTGGGCCTCCGCTTGAAGGTTGCCGAGTACATGTCGTGTAAATGGCGGTAAGTGGTGAGAGCGTGTGTGAAGAAGTACACCCCTACAGGGTTTTATATATGATCTATTCGAATAGCCGTGTCCGCGGTAATGGACTTCTGGGTTGCCTATTACAGTTCATAGACAAGTGAAAGTGGATACTCTAAAACGCGCAAGATAAGCGTGAGTGCTATGGATGGCCTTCTCGTAGGGAGACGGGAGCGGAGCCATAGTGGTGTATTGATTGGTGAATATGTGGACTCGTGTGTGCCACCTCAAAAGAGTTACTTGCAGTCGTAGTTCAGGATAGCCACCGAGTCAAAGCTGGCTTGCTGCAGTCAAACTCCACCACCCCTTTGTTGATACCGATGCATATGTAGCTAGTTCTGATGTAAGTCTTGCTGAGTACCTTTGTACTCACGTTTGCTTAATTTATGTTTTTGCAGAGAGACTTCAGTCTCGCTAGTGGTTCCGCGTGGACTTCAACGTTTAGCTTGTTACCTCAGCTACGATCTTGTACCCTTGGGAGGGTCTTGTAGATAGTCAGGCTTCTTAGTCTTTTTCATTTGTAGATGTCTGTACTCAGACATGTAATGCTTCCGTTGCCTGTATGCTCTGTATGTTGGGTCATGTGACCTCTGTTTGTAATAAATGCTATGATGGCTCTTCTGGGCCTTATCTATATAAGTTGTTGAGTTATGTTGTGATGCCATGTTGTACATCACATACTTGCATGTTATGCGTACGTGTAATGTGTATTGCTATGTGTGGGATCCGACACCTAGTTGTTTACCTTTGGTAGCCTATCTTACAGGGAAATGTCTCCTGGTGCTTCCACTGAGCCTTGGTAGCTTGCTACTGCTCCGGAACACTTAGGCTGGCCGGCATGTGTCCTTCTTCGTTCCTGTGTCTGTCCCTTAGGGGAAATGTCACGCGTTGTTCCTTTAAGTCCTTGTAGCTTGCTACGACTTGGGTTCATACGTTGATGACCGACACGTTCGTTGCTGGGTCATGTATGCCTGTCTCTGTAATTTAGTGCCACTTCTGGTTTATAACTAGTCATGTCGGCCCGGGTTCTCTGTCATATGGATGCTAGCGACACTATCATATACGTGTGCCAAAATGCGCAAACGGTCCCGGGCCAGGTAAGGTGGCACCCGTGGGGATACCGTGCGTGAGGCCGCAAAGTGATATGATGTGTTACAGGCTAGACCTGTGTGACTTAGGATCGGGGTCCTGACAGCTTTGGTATCAGAGCCTGACTGCCTGTAGGATTAGTAAGCCAAACTGGTCGAAGTCGTGTATAGAAACTCTTTAGTTATGTAAGGGAATTGTTTGTGGAAGGGAACGTAAGGCTCTTTTTACTCCTTTACCCCATGACCTTCTGATCTGAGTCACCTTCTTCTTTCTACGGGGATTAAGAACTAGGCTTTCTCTTATGTCTATCAGGATCACGTTATTGTGGATTCAACCCTCAGTTTAGTTTCTACTACTTCGGTTTGTTCAACTGTTGGTCTCAGAACCTTGACATTATGATGTTAGGTGGATATGCTACTCTTTCGCTTGGATCTCAAAGTATTTTCGAGCAATTACAGTCGTTATGCTGTCCGAGTCATCCCAGGTCTCTAAACAATCTGATGCACTTGCAAATCATTCCTACCTGTTCTTAATGTCCTTTTAGACCAGATTAATCACACTAGTCAGTGTGTTGTGGTACCCTATTACCTCGACATATGTGTTGGAGTTGTTATGGCCGTAGCTGTCTTAGAGGATCACCCAGTAATCTAGCAATGCTTTATATTCTCAGTGTGATGATTCTGGCCATTATTCTCGAAAGCATCCCGTGATGCCGTTTAGTTAGTAGGCATTATATTCCTGGGTTCTCGAACCCGAGCTTCACCCTACTTACTTCATGTTGATAGTATTTGCTCGTTCCTTTAGGATATTAGTAACCTTGTGATAGTCCTCGAGATCCGTGGTTATCGTTCTTCCAATACCATGAACCATCCTTGGCAGAAGTTCTCCCGAACCAAAAGATCACAACCAGAGTGCTCCTGAGTGGTACTCCATTCATATTGTGACTCTGCCAGTCCTACCTTTCTGCATGGGTTATCCGGAAGAAATATGTGGAACTCGTTCGACATACTAACCTATGCATCCACAACTCAGAAGTAATATGTTCCTTGAGTTGTCTCCTTTTAGTTGTATTATGGCCCTCGTCTATCAGTTGATAGTCAGGAGTAGTTGTGCACTCGTGTTCATCGATGCCTTTTACTCTTGTGGTCTGTCAAGCCATTCTATTCTGGAATGACTAGGAGAAACAAACTCCAGTACCTTATCCATATCCAGGATTTGGTCAAAGAAGTTGTACTTCGCAGATGAAGAATGCTAATCCAGCCTCTAAACTGGTCTACCCTGGAGTATTACCATCTTTATGTCAAGAATATCCTGGGAATTGCACATCATCCTATGAACTCTTGATACAGTAATACTTCTCACCATCGTCGTCCATTCCTCGGTCTCCGCGTTGTTATAACCGGAATACTGACAAGTGAATCGTGATGTGTGAAATCAATACTCCTAGCAACTTCGTTGCTTGGTAGCAAATGGACGATAATCTCATTCTTAGTGTGTTGGTTACCAAATCATCACCCTAAGGTTGATCGTGCTATCTAGTACACTTTCTTGGTGCACTCCTTGATTGATGAGTTAGGATTTTGTTAAGTCCTTGCTCATTTGATCATATCGTCTTGCCCTGAAAAGCAAGATTGTTCTCGAGCTTAGTAACACATCGGTGGTTCGTGATTTTCCTAATGTCTTCTCGGAAGTATTACCAGGTTGTCACCTGACCGCTATGTTAAGTTCGTGATCAAGCTGGTTCCTTATAAACCACCACTTCTCCAAGAATCTGTGTTGGATACCCCGAACTAGTTGGTTAAGCTAAGCAACAACTTGGAGAGTTGGAAGATAAAAGCTTGCCTGACTTAGTTCCTTCCAAGGGATATCTTTTGTGTGTGTGTTGAAGAAAGATGATATCTTGATCGATTGATCCTCGTGATCAATTTTTGGATCTATTGTCTTACTAAAACTTTGATTTGAGTGTGGGCTATCATCAAATCAAATCAGAACCAACGATGTTCTTAATGTTGTCTTACTCGTGGTTGATCCCTCGAGCACACACCATTACGTCTATTGGTCTGACCAATACTATCACTTGTTCACATAATTATGGAATTCCATCTCCATGGAAACCTGGATGAATTGTTGTTGAGCCCATCAGCAACACTGCTATCTTCTCCATGATTTTGTAGGACATTAAGCTAGTGTTGGAAACTTTGTAAGCATTGCCTTCGTGTCCCGTTCATGAGGTATATGTTGGATGAGAGAAGAGATTTTCCCAAATTCATGTGTAATTGATGCAATTTGTCACCGTGAGTTCGAGAAAGTTATTTTGCCTCCTGTGGAATCATTCCAAGTCAGTCATGCATACGTGCGAAGTATCCTGTGGTTTGGAGCTTTGCAACCTTCACTCCATATGTATCCCTAGCACACCAAGCCACTGATTGATTGTCTTAGGAGAAGAAGTTCCTTCTTAAGATCCGGACTTATGTAAGGACTTCGTTATCCGCAATGATGGTTCCCCAACCCGAACTTGGTAGTGTTTCATTGTAAGACTACTATGTGGTCATGTTTGTCTTGGACAACGTGTTCACACGTATGTAGCAGAACCAGCTCATGTTTTGGAGCTGCTATCGTAGTTCATTTCCCGAGAATCTCGCAACGCCATCTCGTCGATTTGTGTTGTAAACTTTCATTTTTCTTCCTAGACTCGATGAGTCTGGAATATCCTGACACCAACCAGAACTGAATCTCAGGCAGATATGATGGTTGGTGCATTTCCCAAGAACTATAATTTGGTCTCTCGATAACCGGTAAAGTGGATGTCGTGGCCAACACACCCAGCCGGAAGACCTATTGTTGTAGAATCTTGATTGAAGAAGTTGGCCACCTCCCCATAAGGATTTCGTAGGATTTACTCCCTAGTTGTTCCTTATGGATTCTTGTGCTTCCGAAGTCCGACCTTTACTTGATGTTCAAGATACCAAACATATCTATGAATGGTTTACGCTAACACATCAAGGAGAACATTAGAAGCGGAGTGCTAAATGTCTCTCGGTTGATCATCCAGATTTCGTCCCCTTGGCCTCGCCAAGGTGAAATCCGAGAAGTTGTTATCTTCCTTTGCATCTGCATCATCCATCATTATTCATCATGGTAGTATGTGGTGTTGCCAGGATCCTTAACACGGATATTGGTAAAACCTTGATGAATATGGGAATGCTCAAGTTCTTGAGAGCACGCACAAGCACTAGGTGTTATCCTCGACACCAACCGGGATTGCTCCCAGTGCTCTTGGTTATGCTATAACCCCTCAAGAGTAGAATTACTCTCTACTGTTGGGATTCTTCCCAGTTACTAGAATCATTCCCAGCATTTGCATTTTGTTCCCAACTTGCACCGCCAATGTGCCAATTCTCCATGGGTTACCATTCTCAATCACTGTTGTTCAGGATTATCTTCAAAAGTGGTCCTACCATAGGTTCCATCCATTTCCGGTGATAAGAAAAATCAACCTGGGCTTTGTCCTTTACAAGGTAGTCCACATCAGCCATTCTGGCCGAGAATGTCATTCCTTCGGACTCCGTCAAACGATTGATTGTGTTTGCCTTAGGCTGGTATAGACAGTTCCAAGGATCTCTATATCAAAAGTAATTCTTTTTGCCACTTAAAGGAGTAACTCTACGAGTCACCTTCTCTAAGGTACCCCGCCTGGTGACATCGATCACCATCTTCCTAGGTGTGGAATTATTGCCATTAGGTGAACCTACCTCGTTTGTTTCACTCCATTCCCCTGGAGGTGTACTCCGTGTCTCAACCCAAGAGTTGTTTCAACGTCTCACTCCATAAGTTGAATAAATCATTACCGTAGAGCTTCTTCTGTTATCACTGTGTTGGACAAAGATCGGGTAACCAAGGATGTCAGGATCAACATGATGCTATGAATCAACAATTTCGAGGAGGAAAACTGGATCGAGAAGATCGTGTTAGTTAGTGTCCCCTCTGATATCTTATCTCACGTCCTGAATCTCGGGACGAGATTCTTGTTTAATAGGGGTGAGTTGTCACATCCCAATCTTCTGGTAATACCCTAGGCTAGCCTCATGTGTGCATCATGTTTAATCTTGAAAGAAACTTGAAATGGGGATTGCCTAAACCCTAGCACCAAATGAATTCAACTAGGGCCAAATTTAAATCTTTTCAATGAGCCCAAAATGCCCTCTGGAAAAGTTCATCATTTTTGGATTGATTAAAAACCTCTGCCAAAAATGCTGCAAACATTTCTAGGACCATTTTGGATTTTTGAATTAAATCATATCTTATTTGCATTTGGGCATTTAAATATTATATATTAATTTAAATGCTCAAATAATCCTAAACTGAAATGTTCCATGTTGGTTATATGCTAAACAGTGGGCATGAGCAGTTTGGTGATTTTTGAAAGTGCCTAAGTATTTTTAATAAAGCCCAGAACAAAATAACAAAATAGAATAACAGAAACTAAATAGAAAACAGAGAAAAAGGAAGCTTACCTGGGCTAACCAACCTGTGCAGCCCAGCACTGTTGGCCCAGCCACTTCTGGGGACCCAGCCCAGCACCGCCTCCTTCAACCTCGTGCCAGAAGGCACGAGGGCGTGTGGCCGGCGCGCGCGCACGGCCGTGCCTCCACGCAGCTGCCTGCCTGGCCTCCCCTCGCCAGCGCGACGCCGCCAAGGACACGCCGCAAGCGCCTGGAACCTCCCCCTGACCTCTCACTCGCCCCTTCCTCCCTCCCTCGTCTCTCCAGGGCCATGGCCGACGTGCCCGTCGGCGCACCGACGGCCGTAGCCGCAGCCACCGCCTCCCCCTCGTCCCCTCGACGTGTCCACGAGCTCCGCCACGGACCCATGAGTCTACACGCCCACGCACGCAAGCTCGGGAGCCTCCTAGCCTCTTCCCCGACCTCGTCTTCAAGCCTCGGCCGACGAGATCCCCTCCGCCGCCCTGCTCTGCTCCGAGCCTCCCCCGAGCCCACGTCGTCGCCTCTGCACTCACCGTGAGCCCCCGAGCAGTTTCCCCCTCTTCCCCGACCTCCCCGCGCTCTCTAGCTACGGCCCCACCTCCGGCCGGAGCTGTGGTCCGCCGGCCATGTCGCCGCCGTAGTCACAGTTGCTGCCGCACGCGTCCAAGCACACCGGCGTGCTAAGCGTTCCTCCAGGAGCCCGTAGCCACTTCTTTTCTTCCCCCCGAGCCCCCTAGCGCCGCGCCCGCGCAAGCCCGACCGCTGCCGCCGCTGGAACTCGTCGCCGGCCACCTTCCGGCCACCCCAGCCCCCTTCCGATGGCACAAATGGATGCGGGCGAGTCCCAGCTCCACGTAGATGCCCTCCGCCTGCCATTTGGTCGCCGGAGGAGGGTTTCCGACGCCCTCCACCGTGCTCAGCCTCGCCGGCGGGTAGCCGCCGGCGCTTTTGACCTTTTGACCGGTGGGCTTGGCCCTTTGACCCGAGGTTTGACCCCCCTGGGTCTATGACATGTGGGGTCCGCCCCGTTAATTAACCTGGTTTAGCTTAATTATTAGGTTAGTTAGTGAGTCACTGACATGTGGGGCCAGCCCTGACTAATTTTAGTTTAGGGTTTTAATTAATTATTAATTGCTGTCATTAATCTAATTAGACACTGACATGTGGGCCCCGTGTCTGTTTAGTTTAGTTTAAACTTTTAGTTAAGTGCTGAGAGACTGACCAGTGGGACCCACTGGTCAGGTTTGACCTGGACCAGCCCGTTGACCTACTGACGTCATGATGACGTAGTGCTGACGCAATAAGTATTTTCTGGAGTTTTAAATAAATCTAAATGATTTATTTATTCAGAAAATAGCCAAAACTTCTAAAAATCATAGAAATTAATCCATAACTCAGATGGAAATAATTTATATATGAAAATTGATCAGAAAAATCCAAAGAATCTGTTTATGGCATTTTCATGCATGTTTGAACAAGTTAAACCTGCTGATCAGGTCAAATCAATTAAATGGCATTTAAATAATCACATATGAAGTTTGAATTTGAACCTTTGGTTCAAACCAACTTCATTTAATTGTGTTGCTAGTTGCATTAGCTCAATAAACAGCATATTGCCATGTCATGATCATGCATCATATTGTCGCATTGCATTGATTGTGTTCTTCCTCTGTTTGTCGGTTTTGTCCCCTCTCAGTAGACGACGTTCCGACGATGAGTTCGATGACACCGATGAAGACTCAATGTTATCTTCAGAAGTGCCAGGCAAGCAAAACCCCATTGAGCATTCCGATACAATCCCACTCTCTCGCTCTTGCTCTCTTTTACTGCATTAGGACAACAACGCTTCAATTGTTACCTGCTGCGGTAGTTGAACCCCTTTCCACTGCATGACCCGTCATTGCAACAGTAAATAGTTGAAACCCACTAGTATGAGTAGGAGTTGTTTGAGCCATGTTGTGCCTACTCATTGATGCTTTCTGGTTATGCCTGCTATTGCTTAGAGTTGTGTCAGGTCTGATTCATCGGGGATGAATTGGAATGTAATGAACATGTCCTACTGTGTGTGAGCTAAGTGTGTGAACACGATTTGGTAAAGGTAGCGATGAGAGGCCATGTAGGAGTACATGGTGGGTTGTCTCATTGCAGCCGTCCTCAGGAACTGAGTTCTGTGTTGGTTGGTCCATGAAACAGCTACTACCACACATTGGGATCCTTAATTGACTCTCTCGACTTATTAATCAGCATGATCTATGTCCAGGAGTTGCAACTAGTTTCTGGTGTTTGTAGTTTACTGGAGGTCGTGCGCAGCGCTGACCCTCGGGGTGGGCTGTGACGCGGCAGGTACGTGGCACGGTGTACCGATTGCCCGTTTGGTGATGCGGGAACCCTGTACACATCGTTTGGGGCCGTGAGCGACACCCCGGCCGGATCTCCCCACGGATGGAACCCAAATAGGCGATAAACCTGGACGAGAGACTTGTGTGGTTAGTCAGGTCGTGGCCGACACCCTCGCTGGGCCTCCGCTTGAAGGTTGCCGAGTACATGTCGTGTAAATGGCGGTAAGTGGTGAGAGCGTGTGTGAAGAAGTACACCCCTACAGGGTTTTATATATGATCTATTCGAATAGCCGTGTCCGCGGTAATGGACTTCTGGGTTGCCTATTACAGTTCATAGACAAGTGAAAGTGGATACTCTAAAACGCGCAAGATAAGCGTGAGTGCTATGGATGGCCTTCTCGTAGGGAGACGGGAGCGGATCCATAGTGGTGTATTGATTGGTGAATATGTGGACTCGTGTGCGCCACCTCAAAAGAGTTACTTGCAGTCGTAGTTCAGGATAGCCACCGAGTCAAAGCTGGCTTGCTGCAGTCAAACTCCACCACCCCTTTGTTGATACCGATGCATATGTAGCTAGTTCTGATGTAAGTCTTGCTGAGTACCTTTGTACTCACGTTTGCTTAATTTATGTTTTTGCAGAGAGACTTCAGTCTCGCTAGTGGTTCCGCGTGGACTTCAACGTTTAGCTTGTTACCTCAGCTACGATCTTGTACCCTTGGGAGGGTCTTGTAGATAGTCAGGCTTCTTAGTCTTTTTCATTTGTAGATGTCTGTACTCAGACATGTAATGCTTCCGTTGCCTGTATGCTCTGTATGTTGGGTCATGTGACCTCTGTTTGTAATAAATGCTATGATGGCTCTTCTGGGCCTTATCTATATAAGTTGTTGAGTTATGTTGTGATGCCATGTTGTACAACACATACTTGCATGTTATGCGTACATGTAATGTGTATTGCTATGTGTGGGATCCGACACCTAGTTGTTTACCTTTGGTAGCCTATCTTACAGGGAAATGTCTCCTGGTGCTTCCACTGAGCCTTGGTAGCTTGCTACTGCTCCGGAACACTTAGGCTGGCCGGCATGTGTCCTTCTTCATTCCTGTGTCTGTCCCTTAGGGGAAATGTCACGCGTTGTTCCTTTAAGTCCTTGTAGCTTGCTACGACTTGGGTTCATACGTTGATGACCGACACGTTCGTTGCTGGGTCATGTATGCCTGTCTCTGTAATTTAGTGCCACTTCTGGTTTATAACTAGTCATGTCGGCCCGGGTTCTCTGTCATATGGATGCTAGCGACACTATCATATACGTGTGCCAAAATGCGCAAACGGTCCCGGGCCAGGTAAGGTGGCACCCGTGGGGATACCGTGCGTGAGGCCGCAAAGTGATATGATGTGTTACAGGCTAGACCTGTGTGACTTAGGATCAGGGTCCTGACAATGTCATCATGCCATCATGTCTCTAATCTTTTGCATCTCAACTTAAATAAATCGTGTGGACCTTCGGTCCATTTAAATCGAGGGAAGGATGACTTCTCTTTATAACATATCCTCCTGATATTATGGAGCTATTATAAATAAATATTCCAATTGTTTGGAATTAACCGCAACACACTTGCATATTTTCCCCATGCCTTCTCTTTCTCTTTTCTTGCCTCTCGTATTTTTCGTGGACCGTGGAAATTTTTGCGAGTCCGGGAAAAATATCCCCTTGCCCAAATTCTATTCCTAACCCTTCATTTTTTTCTCCCTCTTTCTTCCTAGTTTTTTTTCCTGTGTTGGTTAATAGATCAGAGAGCCCAGCTGTCCCTCCTAGCCGGCCTCCTTTTGGCCCAAGCTACTCCTCTGCCTTCAAGGTCGATGCCAGCCTCCCTCTCCTCCTGGCCCATAGGCCCAGTCCCCACCTCCCCAACCCTAGCCCGACTGCACCCTCGTTCCATCTCTCGATCTCTTCCCGCACCCCGCCGCCCGCTCTCTCGCTCGGTCCCTCTCCTCCCTCGCAGGCCTCGCGCCCGATCCCCTCTCTCCTCGACCCCAGGAACAGCCCGCATCGCCCCGCATCGCCTGAGACCGCCCTCCTCCTTCAGCCGCGCTGTCCCTCCTCACTCCTCCCTCAGCCGCGCGACCAACCAGGCCGCAGCGCCGCGGTCGGGGACCTCGTCCCTCCGTCGCCAAGGCCGCCCCGCTCCCTCCTCTCCAACGTCGGCAACCCAGGCCCGAGCGCCTCCCTCCGTGCTCCACGTCCGCATCGCCAAGCGCCCCGACCCCGATGGCCTCGTGGGCCTCCTCATCGCTGCTTCGCCCGTCCCGGACCACTGGTGCCCTCGCCGGAGCCAGCAGCCGCACTCCAGCGCCAGGCCGGCCTCGTCAAGTGCTCCGGTCCGCCGCCGTGGTTCCCTGGTGGCCCGCACCTTCCCCTGCAGCATCCTCGTCCCCGCGTCTGCTTCGGACAGACGAACGGGACACATCGGCTACGTCCTCGCCTGTGACCTCCCTGCAGCCTCCAGCGCCTCGTCGCCGCCCGGGCCATGGCCTCTGCTCCGGCCACCGGCGTCGCTAAGACCTTGCTGCCCCTTTTGTTTTTGCCAAGTTCATATGTACGAGGGACCCGAAGATCCGTCAAGTTCATCTACATGTGTGTACGACAACATCCGGGGTTGTTTTTGGCAAGTACCACGACGACCCGCCAAGTTCCACCGTTGCAGATTCTCCTCAAGTACCTCGACGGCCGCTCTTTTGAAGACCCCAAGTACCTCTACGGATATGTGTACATCTACGTAACGTGAACGACTACTTCCTCTACGACCCGTGTACCACTACTTCCACTACGATCTTGAACCGCCCCGAAACGATCGCTCCGAAGGTATAACCCCGAGACGATGACCTGTGTGATGCTTGTGTGTTGTATGAGATGTTACCCTTGTGTGCATCGTGCCCGTTTCGTCTTTTGTCATGCTCCTCGGTTGCCTCATCACCGACTCGTGGGAACCCGGTGGCGGGATCACCCCATCTTTCATCTTGTTCGACTCGCTCTCCATCACCTTTTGCGCCGGTCTCTCGACTTGTTACCGGAACCGAGATGTTGCCGTTGCAGCATTTTCGGATCGTTGCCGTGGCTCCCTTTCCTTCGACCACGGTGACAATACTTCATATCATCTTCTTGTCGACTTTTAATAAAAATTGCATAAACTTGTTCATGTCATCCGCATCATGTTAACAACACTAAAATGTTTAATTGTTGTTTGCTTAAAATTGCTAAACATGCATGGGGATTTTTCGGAATTGTTGTTGTTATTTCCGGCCTCATTTAAAATGCCTAAATAGGTAGTTTGATTTTGCTTCACCTCTTGCCATGTTAACAAACATTTAATCTTGTCTTGTAAATAAAAGAGAGTCATTTAAATAATTAAAATGTGCTGTTTCGTCAATATGCAACTCGTTGCATATTGAGCTCCACTTAACTTGTAGTACTTGTTTGTGCACTTTGCCATTGCCATGCATAATTAAACCGGAAATGCATCATACTTGGGTGTGCATCGTATGCCATGTTTATGCTTGTGTGTTTACCGTGTTGTTTGCTTCTTTCCGGTTGCTTCTCTTGTTAGCTTCGGTTTCGTTCCGGAGTTGTGAGGATTCGCTCGACTATGTTGCTCCGTCTACTTCATGGACTTGTTCTTCTCCCTCGCGGAATCCCAGGCAAGATGATCATACCCTTGGATACCTTTACTACCATTGCCATGCTTAGTTGTCTCGATGCTATCGTTACATGTCGCGCTACCCATCTATTATGTCAGCCTCTCCTTGTTGCCATGAAACCTCTAACTTTGAAACCTTCCTAGCAAAACCACTGTTTGGCTATGTTACCCGCTTGCTCAGCCCCTCTTATAGCGTTGTTAGTTGCAGGTGAAGATGAAGTTCGTTCCAGGAGGGAACTTGTTGTTGGAATATCACAATATCTATAATTATTATTAACACACCTATATACTGGGCATGGGTGGAAGGCTTGGCCTTTTGCTTGGTGTTTTGTTCCACTCATGCCACCTTAGGCGCTGATAAACCGGCATTATGTTCCTTGATTTTGCGTTCCTTACACGATGGGTGGATGGGGACCCCTTGACAGTTCGTCTTTGAATAAAACTCCTCCAGCAAGGCCCAACATTGGTTTTAATTTGCCTCATAATAACAACTTAATTAATTAATTAAATTTGCATAGGGGGTCGCGTCCCCGGGTTCTTAATTCTACATAACAGGGGGGCCAGTGCTGATGGTGTTGGTCCCAAACTAGAGCCACTTGCGGTACCACCCAGTTATCTGGGGTCTTCGGTTACTGTACGTAGCGCTCATCCGGACGTGGCCTGAGACGAGATGCGCGCGGCTACCATCAGGGTGTCGGCACGCCGGGAGGTCTTCCTGGACTTGTTTTACCATTGTCGAAATGTCTTGTGCACCGGGATGCCGAGCCTGATCGGATTTCCCTAAGATAAGGGGTGATGATATTATATTTATCACTTCAGCTAATCGTGAGAGCTTGTGATGGGCTAAGTTGGGACACCCCTGCAGGGTTATAATCTTTCGAAAACCGTGCCCGCGGTTATGTGGCAGATTGGAATTTGTTAATGTCCGGTTGTAGAAAACTTGCCAGAGGATCCGAAGTAAAACACACAACTGTGTGAGTAACCGTGACTGTCTCTTTTCACTTTGAGAAGAGAACACGATGTGGTTATGTTTGATTCGTATGTAGTTCAGGATCTTTAGCGATCACTACTAGTTGCGACCGTTTGCGTAGATGCTCATCTTATTCTTGTACTCGTAAGGTAGCCACCTATTATGCTTAGCAGCTGCTACAACCTCACCACTACCCTTCTCCATACCCATAAAGCTTTGCTAGTCTTGATACCCATGGTTATGGGATTGCTGAGTCCTCGTGGCTCACAGATACTACAACACCAGATGCAGGTTCAGCCGAGAATGATGCAGGAGCTGGTTCAAGTACTTCACTGGAAGCTCGATGAAGAGAGTGGCCGTATGCTTGTGACGTTTTCGACGATCAGTAGTGGTTTCTACTAGGATTCGATCTAGACCTGTGGTTTAACGTTATGTTTGGTATCTTGTCTTTTGGATCGTATCCTTAGATGGGCTGTGATGTTTTGAATGATGTTTTGCTTATGTAATGTATTGTGTGAAGTGGCGAGTGTAAGCCAACTATCTCCTTTTGCAATTTAATCCCTCTTTTACATGAGTCGTGCAAAGATACCAAACTTGAGATCATTCCAGAATGGGCTTATACCTTTAAGTCGTGCCTCGACACGTAGGAGGTATAGTCCCATCCTGGGCATTACACAATTGATGGGTTACTATCAAAGTGATTGAATGGAAAGGTGTTATTGATCCTCTTGGTGAACTCATTGAGGCTTGGATTGTTATTGTTGTCATTCCACCAAAAATGCTGCACTTGGAAGGTGTTTGCTCAAGGTGCTTCATGCTTTGGAATTTTCACAGATGTCGATTGTAATGGCATATTTAAAAGCTTCTTTGCCCAAGCCAGAGTGAAAGTGGCATGTATATCTCCTACCAAAATTCCCTTCGATAGATTTATTTAAATGAAGAAAAAGATTTTCGTACTTGGTCTTACTGTGGAAGGTTTTTAAAAGATGGGCACTTTTGACCCTTACGAGGAAAAAATTGATGATTCGGGCGATGATGATAAGAAGACTGATGAGCTGGATGACCCCATGGATGTTTTTTATGCCAAACATCTTAAATATTGGCATCATACCATTGATGAGCTGGACAAAGCCGACTAAGAAGCAGGTTTCTCCTGTGGGTTCCTCTTCAAAGATAGCCAATGTTGGACCTGAATTCCATCATGTCGCCCTGTACAACTCTAGACATGAAGTTTTCGTGTTGGAAGCCTTGTATGATATAAATATGTTTGGTTACTCAATCCAAGGACTTGGTTCCCAATCCGGGAAAAATGCTGAATTCTGTATCAAAATTGGGGGAGGGGTCCAACTCCCAAAACATAGATTAATGTGCTATTTTTTTAATTCAGTGGGTGTGGTTGAATCCGATGATGAAACTGCTGGTGTTGTGGATCAATACATGGATACCTTACCTCCTAAAGTTGTGAAAATAATGAATTTCGATAATTGCAAAACATCCTTGATGTTGTCTATGGAGAATGACCCAGATAAGAAGCTTAAAACTACAACCTCAACCCTTCACAAGAAATGAGCCCCTCTCCTCTACCATTTCTCCCATTAGAATCCTTTCGGGCGCTAAGGTTCCTTGTTACGGATGAGTTTCTGGTAGTTGTGTACGTCCCCTCCCCGACCCAATTGCATGGGGGTAAAGAACTACACTAGGTGGTGGCGGCGACTATGTGGTCACTAGTGCATGTTAACCCAATACAAATGGTCTAAACCCCCTTTCGCTAACGTAGTTGAGCCATCACATTGCGAATGTGTGCAAGGGGGGGGGGGGTCATTGCACACGATACAAGTTAACCTTCCGTGATAGGGCGCAAACATGCATACATATTGGAAAAATAAATTGTATGTGATGCCGAAATCTATCACATATGTGAATGGTGTGGCAAGCATTTGTAATATATCAAATGTCCTAATCGTTTTATCCGTCATACTCGTGTGAGAAGATATACCTATCACACACACTATTCTGTGACGCAACACTTACGATGCACACAATCGGAAACGATTTTTGATTGAAATCGTGTGTGATAAGGAGCCTATCTCAAACATTTAACTCTACTATACCATTTGAGATACGTCAAACATCAGACCCGTTTTTGACATAAAAATGTGTGCAGTTTCACACACATTTTCCAAGGAAAAATGTGTTTGATGTTGTTGTTCATCGCACACGTTAGTCCTAAGCAAATCGTATGTGCGGTAGGGATCCATCGCACATGGATCCATCGCACACATTGTAATCTCGCAAACATGTCTGCTATAGAGGTTGATTGGAGATGTTTCTCTTTCCCAACCGTGTGTACCGTAATGACCTATAGAGCTGTATTTTCTCCATAATTTAATCCCTCCAATTTAAAATTATCCTGGTTTACACTTTAAAAAATGTTCGCGGGTTTCGAAAATGTGTTTGTGACATTTTCAACAAAAAGTTTAGACAATGTAAAAGATGCCCTCGATAAATACATACAGGAGCAAAGCATGCTGCTTCCGATAGTGAGGGCAGTGCTAAGCACCATCAAGTTCCTTGCACTGACCACTCGGCAGAATGCCGGTTGTTCCATCCTTGAGAGCTCACTCAAGATGGCATGATAACCCGCCAGAATATTTTTGCATGGGATGTTTTGAATTACAGAACAACCATATGGCAGGGCCCTTGTTTTCATCGTACTGGAAAAATATGCAGCGCATGTACATCGTCTGCAAAATTTATCTTCCAAGTTAAGAATCGCTTTGCATTCCATATTTTGGCAACACCGCACATTATTAACTAACACAGGTACAACAGTGGATAGCGGATTGCCGATAACAATTGGCAGTCATGATGGATTGTCACTCTTCCTTTGACGTTTCGCAGGGTACTGATTGGTACTTGCATTGGGATCGAGAGTTTCCTCCTTTACTTGCACATGCACCACATGGCTAGATGATTTTCTAGCAGTCACCACCATGAAGAGATAATCCAGGGTTCTCCACTTAGATAATCTAGTATATTTCCTTTCCCTTCCGAGATGAGCAAAAAAATCTCTACAATATCACAACGACTGCATGACCGTGGTTCGTCAGTAGCGCTTTGTGACCTCTTCGATAACTCGTGAACAAGTTCACACTTTTCATCCACACTCATTAATCGGCATTTAGCATGTTAAATAGTAGCTCCTGGAGAAAAGGAAACACTGAAGTATATTACTATAACCCAATCCAGTCACTAAACACCACAATCAATTTAGTGCACCAGTAGATTTCAAATGCATAACCGGATATGCTTGCACATCAAGAAGGCCGAGAAGAATATGCAAAAAAAACTTTGTAAAAACCCATATTGACAATAATATATCAGAAATGTACAACTTGAGACCTGACAATTTCAACGTCAGAACAACTCAATATGCCATAGATATGTCAAGAAGTAGCATGATAAATGGGAGACGGTAATTTAGGTTGCCAGTTGCTAATATCAAGCATATAAAATGCAATAAAGAAACCAACGTAAGGCCTTAGAATCTTTACATACACATTATACCATAGTTAAGTTAGTTTGTACTCAACATAACAAGTAAAATCAAGCACACCACTAGCCAATCAAAAGCAGTTGGTAGTTTGGCACCAACTACACTGTTATACTACTACGTAGTCTAAAAATATAACTCTCAGTAAGATCTTCCAGTGCTATACTAGGTACCCTAAAAATATAACTTTCAGGAAGATCTTCCAATGCTATGCAAACTCGAAATGCAACCGAGAAAGACCAACTCTTTTGAGGTCCTTCTATAACTTTGGGTTAGGACTTAGGGACACTGGAAAAAATAGCGTGCTATAGGGTGCTAAGAATTATCACCCTCAACCACCACCGGTACAGTCACACACATATCAACGACTAGTACTACCACAACTACTGATCAAATTTACCACGCGCTAATGGATGAGACAAGTCACGCAGAAGGATCTTCCAAGGAAGAATGGAAAATCTTGAGCCAGAGGCGCGTAAAATTCGCGTCCATCGCCATGAAACGTGCAGATCGGTAGAAATCCGATGCGGAGGACCCAACACACGACAGCTGAACCATAGGTTCGGTGCCCACACTGACAGATCGATCCGCGCGACATTAGGCCGATGGCCCCGTGGCCAGATGGCAAAGCAATAGAGGAAACAACAATGCAATCGAGTGGCACAGTGATGCTGGCCATCGTATGGGGGATCCTTGGCCGGAGAAGGGGGTCTCTAGCTCCTCCTCCTCCGCTTGCTCACGTGGACTCAACTATCCACTCCTTGCTACCCCGTATAAGTATGAGCACACAGGTTAAATCCCAGTCGGTCGGATACCAATGCATATTGTGGGTGCCATGTTTTCTAGTCACCCCCGGCCTTCCGGTGTATTTGCTACCGGCTCCCCATTCCAACTTTTCATATCTGAGAAGGAAAACATATATTGTCCCATTAGCACAATATTTGTCACCGATGGTCTCGGATTCAACGACTTTGTATACTCCTCTAGGTTGTTTGGCAGTGATGACCTTCCGACCACGCCAATCTACAATGTTCACCGGAATCTGGCAGTGGGAAGACTGCAAGAGTTGCTGAGGCGGTGCGCCATCATCACAACCCACAAGGATGGAAACATGAGATTTCCTAGGGACCTAATTGTAATATCTTCAATGTTTAGGGTTGACTTATACTATTGATCTATGGCTAATAGATATGAGGATTCTTTCCCATAAACCAATATCGTCATTTATATGGAAAATTGCATCTAGTTGTATGGCATTAATATTCTTCTGTCTTTCCAGCTAAGAAACAATGAATTCGCCACGTGCAGTGTCATCAGGGTGATCCGTCTATCAACACGTCATCTCGACCAACAGGGTGATGCCAGTTGTTATCCAGCCGCATGCAACCAGGGGCGGAGCTGGACCTTGGGCACTTGGACCTAGCGTACATTAAGTATTGTGTTAAGACCATCTCAGCCCAGCCACTAGACTGACCAATCCCTCCTAATTGTCTGGAACTCTAAAGTCACTAGAGTGACCAATCCCTCCTAATTGTCTGGAACTCCCAACCTAGACTGGCTCGCACGAGATACTACTTACCAAAGGAAGAGACATGTTGAGGTTCCATCTACTTTTCGTGGTAATTCTTGTACTGTTCTTATTAAAGATAGTCTTGTCAAACAAGATGAGCAAGTTCATCTATCTCAGTACACAATGTACATTTGTAGAACACATGTGAAATATTTTTCCGATATACCAATGCACAATTTTTCGAAAGCACGATGTACATTTTTCAAAAGATACATGTTTTGAATAGACAGCGATATTTTCCAAATACAGTACATTTTTAATGGCAATAAACATTTTTTAGACTAGATGGACATTTTTGGTACATTGTATAAACATTTTTATACAATTTTACAGATATTTTTTGAAACACATGCATATTTTTTATAATGTCACAAACATTTTTTGAATAGAAATAAAAAAAATTGGAACTTGTGCGAACATTGTTTTTACATTGTATATAACAGTTTCAAATGTCATGGACATTTTCTCAAACACGGGAAATTTCCATAAGTTGTCACGTACATCTTTTAATGATGCAAAATATTTTTTACACTAATTGTATAAACGTTTTTAAAAAGTCTCAAACATTTTTTTGAAATGCCAAAACATTTTGTCATTGTCACAAACACATTTTTTGGAAAGTTATCAACAATTTGCAAAAGTGGGCTAAATATTTAGGTTAACTTTTTCCAAATTCTTGGTTTTAAACCTCTCGAGTAAATTGTAATTTCTGAAATATACGCAATCAAAATAAAAATAAAAAGAGAAGAACAATATATAAGTTCGAGGGACCTCGGCATGGCGTAAGCGTGTTAATCAACATCCCTATTGGGTCGCCAACAACTTGCTCCCCTTCACGTGATGTGAGTAGGTACAAGAAAGACATACCCGCTCCCGATTAGGCCTGAGCGGTCATTTGGTCATTATTTTGTATTTATGTTTTTCATTCCTTTCCTTCCCGCATCTTCTTTATATTGGTTTCCATTTACCTTTTTTCAGGATACGATTGCATCCGGGGATTGGGTTGTTGGGCCAGCTAAGTGTCCTCCATAGTCCAACAATTGAAAGTGTTATAAACTGAATTTGCTTGCACGAACCACAATGCAATTATGGCTGGGGAAGGAGGAGGCTGCCACGCTAGTTACATGCCATCACTATACACATAATTACAAGTGTTTGTAACCCGATTGTGACTTGCACGAACCATAATGTGAATGCAACTGAGGATGGGAACGAGGGGGTTTTGGGCGAGTCATAAGCCCATCACTAGATATGAAATTACAATGGCACAAAGAAACCGCAACTAGGAGCGATAGGGGGCTTGTGACAGTTGCATGTACACCACTAGGCATGCAACAACAAACATTATAAGCCGTGTGCACCTTCAAGCGCAAAAAATGATTGTAACTGAGGCTAGCTGCATGTCGGCTTCTTTGCCTGTCCACCTCTAGACACGCAACTACAAGCACTGTAATCTAACTACAACTAGCACATGACACAATGCGGCTACATTAGGAGACGAGATGTGGTTGTCCCAATGTACCTTTTCACCACTAGACATGCAAGTACTGTTGGGGAACGTATCATGCAATTTTAAAAAAAATCCTACGCTCACGCAAGATATATAGGAGATGCATAGCAACGAGAGGGGAAGAGTGTGTCCACATACCCACGTAGACCGAAAGCGAAAGCGTTTGACAACGTGGTTGATGTAGTCGAACTTCTTCTAGCTCCGACCGATCAAGCACCGAACGTACGACACCTCCGAGTTCTGCACACGTTCAGCTCGATGACGTCCCTCGTCCTCTTGATCCAGCAAAGGTTTCGAGGAAGTAGATGAGTTCCGTCAGCACAACGGCATGGTGACGGTGATGGTGAAACGATCAGCGCAGGGCTTCGCCTAAGCACTACGAGAATATGACCGGAGGCGTAAAATGTGAAGGGGGGCGCCTCACACGGCTAACAATAGTTGTTGTTATGTTCTAGGCGCCCCTCCCCATGTATATATAGGTTGGAGGGGAGGAGAGGCAGCCATGGGGCACGCTCCAAGTAGGAGGAATCCTACTAGGGGTCCTCTCTCCTAATCCTATTCGGATTAGGAAGGGAAGAGGGGGAAGGGGAAATCCTATTCCCTTTTTACTTTTCCACCTTCCCCTTTCCTTCTCCAAATTGACCAGCCCATATGGGGGGCGCACCAGTCCCTTTGTGGTTCGTGTGTTCCCCTCTTGGCCCATAAGGCCCATATATTTTGTTGGGGGTGCTCGGAACCCCTTTCGATGACCTGATAAGTACCCGGTGCATCCCGAAACACTTCCAGTGTACGAATTCCATCGTCCTATATATCAATCTTTACCTCTCGACCATTTCGAGACTACTCATCATGTCCGTGATTGCATCCGTGACTCCGAACAACATTCGGTCACCAAATCACATAACTCATATAATACAAAATCGTCATCGAACGTTAAGCGTGCGAACCCTACGGGTTCGAGAACTATGTAGACATGATCGAGAAACTTCTCCGGCTAATAACCAATATCGGAACCTAGATTCTCATATTGGTTCCTACATATTCTACGAAGATCTTTATCGGTCGAACCGTTATGACAACATATGTTATTCCCTTTGTCATCGGTATGTTACTTGCCGGAGATTTGATCGTCGGTATCTTCATACCTAGTTCAATCTCGTTATCGGCAAGTCTCTTTACTCGTTCTATAATGCATCATCCCGCAACTAACTCATTAGTCACATTGCTTGCAAGGCTTCTTATGATGTGCATTACCGAGAGGGCCCAGAGATACCTTTCCGATACTCGGAGTGACAAATCCTAATCTTGATCTATGCCAACCCAACAAATAGCTTTGGAGATACCTGTAGAGCATCTTTATAATCACCCAGTTACGTTGTGACGTTTGATAGCACACAAGACATTCCTCCGGTATCAGGGAGTTGCATAATCTCATAGTCGGAGGTACATGTATTTCACATGAAGAAAGCAATAGCAACAAAACTGAACGATCATTATGCTAAGCTAACGGATGAGTCTTGTCCATCACATCATTCTCCTAATGATGTGATCCCGTTCATCAAATGACAACACGTTTTTTTTTTGAAATATCAATGACAGTAGGAGAGTATCCTACTGACTTCCCATATATAAACAAAGGTTACATAGTGTCAGGGTGTTCATGCATGACAAGGTGTTGACCCCCAGTAGTCAGGGGCCCTCCATCATGCCAAGCACCCCCAGATCCAACTGTTTAAAGAAAGGGTTTAGCTTTAGTCTAGTGTTCTTAAGAAGTCTCCAACAAACTGTTCTAGGGAGGGCTTAACCCGATGTACAAGCAAGCCAAAGTCTTTCCTAAACCTCTCCTGCCAGGAAGCAACCGAGGGGGAGTCGCCCTAAACACCTTGCCGTTGCGCTCCTTCCATATGCTCCAGGCCGCCGTCAGAAAGATCTCCATGAACATGGGTTTGGTCCAGTGCTGCCGCCCGGAGTGCACGATCCGCAGACGATCTCCATTATGTGTCCAGTCCATTCCCAGCCTCCCCCAGCAGATTCTACTGAAGTTGCAGTTAAAGAAGAGATGCTCAACGGTTTCTTCCTCTCCACTCGCACAAAGTTCACATGCCACCCCCTCCGAAACATTGTAGTGTCGCCGTTTGAGCATATTTTTGGTGTTCACCCGATCCATCAGCAGCAACCACGCAAATACCTTAATCTTCATTGTGCATCTGCTCTTCCAGATCCATTTAAAAGCCACATCCGCTATCACTTCCTTGAAGTAGTTCGCATAGTATTTGCGCGAGGAGTATCGGTCCCCCCACAAGCAGGTCCAGGAATCATTTAGGTTGTCTACGGGGGCGATGTCCCTCGAGAGGTCTTGCATGTCCAGCACTTCCTCCCTAGCCTGTTGAGAGAGGGGTAGATAGAATCCTTGCTGCATGTTTGTGATGGACAGGAAGTCCCTGACAGACGCATCCTCCATCGTAGTGTAGGAAAAGGCCCGTGGATGCGAGAGCTCAAGGGATTCGGCTAGCCACAAATCCTTCCAGAACAACACCGATGAGCCATCACCCACCACAACCCTAGTAATACCTCTGTACTTGTCATTTAACTTCATCACGTCTCTCCACCAGAACGAGCCACAGACATCCGTAGTGTGCGGGACATGGTGTTCGTAGTACGCGTCCCAGATCAGGGAGCACCAGGGGGTATCTTTTTTGTTGTAGAAGCAGTGAAGGAACTTGAGAAGCAGCCCTTCGTTCTGGATTTTGATGTCAAGAACACCCAGACCCCCATGCTTCTTAGGTCTACACACGAGAGCCCAAGAGGCCAGGGAGTTGCATGTTTCCCCTTGCTCTGTTTTTTTGCGCCAAAGGCATCGGCGACGGATCTTGTCCAGATGCTCAATCAACTTGAGCGGGAACTTGAGAGTGCACATGGGATAGATCATGAGGGATGTAATCATGGAGTTCAGCAGCGTCAACTTACTCCCATAGTTCATCAAGCATAGTGAGGAAGAGAGTCTACGTTCCGCCCTTTCCACCAGTGGCATGAGCTCGCTTACCGTAGGTTTGGTTGTTCCCATGGGCAACCCCAGGTAGGTGAATGGCATCCCCCCAACTGAGCATTGCCAGATTTGCGCTAGATCCGCAGCAAGGCGTTCGTCCACGTTAAGTGGCACTAGGAGGGATTTGCTAAAGTTTATTTTGAGGCCGATCGAGTCCGCGTAGTCCATCAGGATTTGCTTCATGGTCTGTGCCTGCGCTAGGTCGGCCGGCATGACCAGGATTGTGTCGTCAGCATATTGAACCACTGGATAATCCATTCCAGTGCGAGAGGGGATCGGCAGCTCGATAAGGCCGTTCTGGTATGCGTCGTTGATGGCAGCCTGTAGGAGATCACCTGCGAGGACAAAAATGAGGGGAGAGAGCGGGTCCCCTTGCCGTACCCCACAATTGCAGTCAAATTGTCTTCCGGGAATTCCGTTTAAAAGGACCGAGGATTTGCCTGATCCAAAAATATTCTTGATCCACCCCATCCACCGATCATCAAAGCCCATGTGTTGCATGATCTCCAACATAGCAGAATGGTTGATAGTGTCAAAGGCTTTCGCAAAGTCCAGTTTGAGCAGCACTATGGGTTTTTTCGATCGCTGGCATTGATAGATATACTCAAAAGCCCATGCCAGGCAGTCTTGAATGGAGCGGCTTTTCAAAAAACCGTATTGGTTTTTATGTATGATCTTGAGGATAACGGTCTGTAACCTGTTTGCAAGTAACTTGGTAATGATCTTCAGACAACAGTTTAAAAGAGTGATTGGGCGGAAGTCATTAGCCGATTCAGGCGAGTTGGTTTTGGGGATGAGCGTGATGAATCCTGTGTTGATGCTGGTGAGGTCAAGGTTGCCATTGTAAAAGTCCTCGCACAGTTTATAGAAATCCTTCTTGACAATGTGCCAACAGGTTTTGATGAAGTGTCCATTGAAACCGTCAGGGCCAGGAGCACGATCTACGGGCATGTTTTTAACCACTCCATCAATCTCAGAGTGCGTAAAAGGGGCTGACAGCGTTTCAAGACCATCGATCTTGTTGATGATTGAGGCTAAGTTAAACTTCATAGCCGGGGTGGAGGAAGCTCCAAGTCTCCCCTTGTATGTATCAAACAGCACCGCCTCCTTCGATTTGTGGTCAGTGACCACAGATCCATCTTGAAGTTTGAGTGAGGAGATAAAGTTTTTTCTATAACATTCAAATGACAACACGTGTCTATGGTTAGGAAATTTAACCATCTTTGATTAACGAGCTAGTCTAGTAGAGGCTTACTAGGGACACGGTGTTTTGTCTATGTATCCACACATGTATCAAGTTTCTAGTTAATAAAATTCTAGCATGAATAATAAACATTTATCATTATATCAGGAAATATAAAATAACAACTTTATTATTGCCTCTATGGCATATTTCCTTCAGTCTCCCACTTGCACTAGAGTCAATAATCTAGTTCAAATCGTCATGTGACTAACACCAATAGTTCACATCGCCATGTGATTAACACCCATAGTTCACATCGCCATGTGACCAACACCCAAAGGGTTTCCTAGAGTCAATAATCTAGTTCACATCGCCATGTGATTAACACCCTAAGAGTACTAAGGTGTGATCATGTTTTGCTTGTGAGAGAAATTTAGTCAATGGGTCTGTCACATTCAGATCCGTATGTATTTTGCAAATTTGTATGTTTACAATGCTCTGCATGGAGCTACTCTAGCTAATTGCTGCCGCTTTCAATATGTATCCAGATTGGGACTCTGAGTCATCTAGATCTGTGTTAAATCTTGCATCGTCGTCACCCTTTACGACGAACTCTTTATCACCTCCATAACCGAGAAACATTTCCTTAGTCCTCTTAGGTAATTAAGGATAATTTTGGCCGCGGTCCAGTGATCCATTCCTGGATCACTATCGTACCACATTGCCAAACTCATGGCAAGGAACACAATAGGTCTAGTACACAGCCTGGCATACTTTATAGAACCTATGGCTGACGCATAGGGAATGACTTTCATTCTCTCTATCTTCTGCCGTGGTCGGGTTTTGAGTCTTACTAAACTTCATACCTTACAATTCAGGCAAGAATTCCTTCTTTGACTGATCCATTTGAACTTCTTCAAAACTTTATCAGGGTATGTGCTTTGTGAAAGTCCTATCAAGCGTCTTGATCTATCTCTATAGATATTGATTCCCAATATATAAGCAGCTTCACCGAGGTCTTTCATTGAAAAATTCTTATTCAAGTATCCTTTTATGCTATCCAGAAATTCTACATCATTTCCAATCAATAATATATCATCCACATACAATATCAGAAATGCTACAGAGCTCCCACTCACTTTCTTATAAATACATGCTTCTCCAAAAGTCTGTATAAAACCATATGCTTTGATGACCTCATCAAAGCATATATTCCAACTCCAAGATGCTTGCACCAGTCCATAAATGGATCGCTGGAGCTTGCAGACTTTGTTAGCACCTTTAGGATCGACAAAACCTTCTGGTTGCATCATATACAACTCTTCTTTAATAAATCCATTAAGGAATGCAGTTTTGTTATCCATTTGCCAGATTTTATAAAATGTGGCAGTTGCTAACATGATTCGGACAGACTTAAGCATTGATACAAGTGAGAGAATCTCATCGTAGTCAACACCTTGAACTTGTCGAAAATCTTTTGCGACAATTCAAGCTTTGTAGGTAGTAACACTACCATCAACGTCCGTCTTCCTCTTTAGGATCCATTTATTCTCAATGGCTTGTCGATCATTGGGCAAGTCCACCAAAGTCCATACTTTGTTCTTTATATGGATCCTAGATTTCATGGCCTGAAGCCATTTATCAAAAACTGGGCTCATCATAGCTTCTTCATAGTTCGTAGGTTCGTCATGGTCTAGTAACATGACTTCTAGAACAGGATTACCGTACCACTCTGGTACGGAACGTGCTTTGGTTGACCTACGAGGTTCGGTAGTACCTTGATCCGATGTTTTATGATCATTATCATTAGCTTCCTCTCTAGTTGGTGTATGCATCACGGGAACGGTTTTCTGTGATTAGCTATTTTCTAATTCGAGAGAAAGTAAAATTAACTCATCAAGTTCCACTTCCTCCCACTCACTTCTTTCGAGAGAAACTCCTTCTCTAGAAAGGATCCATTCTTAGTAACAAAAATCTTGCCTTTGGAGCTATGGTAGAAGGTGTACCCAACAATGTCTTTTGGTTATCCTATGAAGACGCACTTCTCCGATTTGGGCTCAAGCTTTATCAGGCTGAATCTTTTTTCACATATGCATCGCAACCCCAAACTTTAAGAAACGACATCTTAGGTTTCTTGCCAAACCATAGTTCATACGGTGTCGTCTCAACGGATTTAGATGGTGCCCTATTTGATGTGAATGCATCTGTCTCTAATGCATAACCCCAAAATGATAGTGGTAAATCATTAAGATACATCATAGATCGCACCATATCTAATAAAGTACAATTACCACGTTCGGACACACAATTACGCGGTGGTGTTCCAGGTGGTGTGAGCTGTGAAATTATTCCACATTGTTTCAAATGAAGACCAAACTCGTAACTCAAATATTCACCTTCACGATTAGATCGTAGAAACTATATTTTCTTGTTGTGATGATTCTCTACTTCACTCTGAAATTCTTTGAACTTTTCAAAATGTTTCAGACTTGTGTTTCATCAAGTAGATATACCCATATCTGCTCAAATCATCTGTGAAGGAAAGAAAATAACGATTCCCGCCACGAGCTTCAACACTCATCGGACCGCATACATCTGTATGTATTATTTCCAATAAGTCATTGGCTCGCTCCATTGTTCCGGAGAACGAAGTTTTAGTCATCTTGCCCATGAGGCATGGTTCGCAATCATCAAATGATTGATAATCAAGTGATTCAAAAATCCCATCAGCATGGAGTTTCTTCATGCATTTTACACCAATATGACCTAAACGGCAGTGCCACAAGTATGTTGCACTATCATTATCAACTCTGCATCTTTTGGCTTCAATATTATGAATATGTGTATTACTACGATCGGGATTCAATAAACCATTTGCCTTGGGTGTATGACCATAGACGTTTTTATTCATGTAAATAGAATAACAATTATTCTCCGACTTAAATAAATGATTGTATTGCAATAAACACGATCCAATCTTGTTCACGCTCAACGCAAACACCAAATAACATTTATTTAGGTTTAACACTAATCCCAAAAGTACAGGGAGTGTGCAATGATGATCATATCAATATTGGAACTACTTCCAACACACATCGTCACCTCACCCTCAACTAGTCTTCGTTTATTCTGCAACTCTCCTGTTTCGAGTTACTAATCTTAGCAACCGAGCAGGTATCAAATACCCAGGGGCTACTATGAACACTAGTGAGGTACACATCAATAACATGTATATCAAATATACCTTTGTTCACTTCGCCATCCTTCTTATCCGCCAAATATTTGGGGTAGTTCAGCTTTCAGTGACCATTTCCTTTGCAGTAGAAGCACTTAGCTTCAGGCTTGGGTCTAGCTTTGGGCTTCTTCTCGGGAGTGAAAACTTGCTTGCCATTCTTTTTGAAGTTCCATTTCTTTTCCTTTGCCCTTTTCTCGAAACTAGTGGTCTTGTTAACCATCAACAATTGATGCTCTTTCTTTATTTCTACCTTCATTGATTTCAGTATCACGAAGAGCTCAGGAATCATTTTCGTCATCCCTCGCATATTATAGTTCATCACGAAGTTCCAGTAACTTGGTGATAGTGATTAGAGAACTCTGTCAATCACTATCTTATCTAGAAGATTAACTCCCACTGGATTGAAGCGATTGTAGTACTCAAACATTCTGAGCACATGCTCACTGGTTGAGCTAGTCTCCTCCATCTTGTAGGCAAAGTACTTGTCAGAGGTCTCATATCTCTCGACACGGGCATGAGTCTGAAATACTAATTTCAACTCTTGGTACATCTCATATGCTCTGTGGCATTCAAAACGTTTTTGAAGTCTAGGTTCTAAGCCGTATAGCATGGCGCACGAAACTATCAAGTAGTCATCATACCGAGCTTTGTCAAATGTTCATAAAGTCTACATCTGATCCTGCAATAGGTCTATCACCTAGCGGTGCATCAAGGACATAATTCTTCTATGCAGCAATGAGGATAATCCTCAGATCACGGAACCAGTCCGCGTCATTGCTACTATCATCTTTCAACTTTTCTCTAGGAACATATCAAAAATATATAGGAGCTATATCGCGAGCTATTGATCTACAACATAGATATGCAAATACTATCAGGACTAAGTTCATGATAAATTAAAGTTCAATTAATAAAATTACTTAAGAACTCCCACTTAGATAAACATCCCTTAAGTCATCTAAATGATCACGTGATCCAAATCAACTAAACCATGTCCGATCATCATGTGAGATGGAGTAGTCTTCAATGGTGAACATCTCTATGTTGATCATATCTACTATATGATTCACGTTCGACCTTTTGGTCTCCAGTGTTCCGAGGTCATGTCTGTACATGCTAGGCTCGTCAATTTTAACCCGAGTATTTCGCATGTGCAAAACTGTCTTGCGCCCATTGTATGTGAACATAGAGCCTATCACACCCGATCATCACGTGGTGTCTCATCACGAAGAACTTTCGCAACAGTGCATACTCAGGGAGAACACTTATACCGTGAAATTTTACTTAAGGGATCATCTTATAATGCTACCGCCGTACTAAGTAAAATAATATGCATAAAAGATAAACATCACATGCAATCAAAATATGTGACATGATATGGCCATCATCATCTTGTGCTTTTGATATCCATCTCCAAAGCATCGTCATGATCTTCATCGTCACCGACTTGACACCTTGATCTCCATCGTAGCGCCGTGCTCGTCTCGCCAACTATTGCTAACTCATAGTGATAAAGTAAAGCAATTACATGGCGCTTGCATTTCATACAATAAAGAGACAATCATAAGGCTCCTGCCGGTTGTCAGATATCTTACAAAACATGATGATCTGATACAATAATGTATAACTCATCACGTCTTGACCATATCACATCACAACATGCCCTACAAAAACAAGTTAGCCACCCTCTACTTTGTTGTTGCAAGTTTTACGTGGCTGCTACGGGCTTCTAGCAAGAACCGTTCTTACCTACTCATCAAAACCACAACGGTGTTTCGTCAAGTTTGCTGTTTTAACCTTCAACAAGGACCCAATTCAACTAAAGTAGGAGAAATAGGCATCCTCCAACCATCTTTATGCAAAACTAGTTGCATGTCTGTCGGTGGAACCGGTCTCATGAACGTGGTCATGTAAGGTTGGTCCGGGCCGCTTCATCCAACAATACAGCCGTATCAAAATAAGATGTTGGTGGTAAGCAGTATGACTATCACCGCCCACAACTCTTTGTGTTCTGCTCATGCATATCGTCTACGCATAGACCTGGCTCTGATGCCACTGTTGGGGAACGTAGCATGCAATTTCAAAAAAAAATCCTACGCTCACGCAAGATCTATCTAGCAGATGCATAGCAACGGGAGGGGAAGAGTGTGTCCACGTACCCTTGTAGACCGAAAGCGGAAGCGTTTGACAACGTGATTGATGTAGTCGAACTTCTTCTAGCTCCGATCAATCAAGCACTGAACGTATGACACCTTCTAGTCCTCTTGATCCAGCAAACGTGTCGAGGAAGTAGACGACTTCCGTCAGCACGATGGCGTGGTGATGATGATGGTGAAACGATCCGCGCAGGGCTTTGCCTAAGCACTACGAGAATATGACTAGAGGTGTAAACTGTGGAGGGAGGCGCCACACACGGCTAACATTAGTTGTTGTTGTGTTCTAGGCGCCCCTCCCCATGTATATATATGTTGGAGGGGAGGGGAGGCAGCCAAGGGGTGCGCCCCAAGTAAGAGGAATCCTACTTGGGGTTCTCTGTCCTATTCCTATTCGGATTAGGAAGGGAAGAGGGGGAAGGGGAAATCCTATTCCCTTTTTCCTTTCCACCTTCCCCTTTCCATATCAAAATTGACCAGCCCATATTGGGGTGCGCACCAGCCACTTTGTGGCTGGTGTGTTTCCCCTCTTAGCTCATAAGGCCCATATCTTTTTGCCGGGGGTGCCCGGAACCCCTTCTGGTGACCCGATAAGTACCCAGTGCATCCCGAAACACTTCCGGTGTCCAAATACCATCGTCCTATATATCAATCTTTAACTCTCAACCATTTCGAGACTCCTCGTCATGTATGTCATCTCATCCAGGACTCCAAACAACATTCGGTCACCGATACGTCTCTAACGTATCTATAATTTTTTATTGTTCCATGCTATTATATATTATGTTTTGGATGTTTAATGGGCTTTATTAAACACTTTTATATTATTTTTGGGACTAACCTATTAACACAAGGCCCAGTGCAGATTGCTGTTTTTTGCCTATTTCAGGGTTTCGCAGAAAAGGAATATCAAATGGAGTCTAAACGGAATAAAACTTTTGGAAGAGTTATTTTTGGAACGATATCAACACAGAAGACTTAGAGTACACGCGAGGGAACGAAGGAGGCGGCCACGAGGGTCCAGGGCGTGCCCCTCCCCCTGGGTGCGCCCCCACCCTCATGGGCCCCCTCTGGCTCCCCCGATGCCCTCCTTCCTCCTATATATATCCATGTACCCTGAAAAACATCGAGGCAATAGAAAAAACCGTAATTCCACCACCGCAACATTCTGTTCCCTTGAGATCCCATCTTGGGGCCAGTTCCGGAGATCCGCTGGAGGGGAGATCTACCATGCAGTTCTTCTACATCAACACCATTGCCTCACGATGAGTTGTGAGTAGTTTACCACAGACCTTCGGGTCCATAGTTATTAGCTAGATGGCTTCTTCTCTCTTTTTGGATCTCAATACCAAGTTCTCCTCGTTCTTCTAGGAGATCTATTCGGTGTAATCTTTTTGCAGTGTGTTTGTCGAGATCCGATGAATTGTGGGTTTATGATCAAGATTATCCACGAGAAATATCTGGTTCTTTTCTGAATTCTTTTATGTATGATTATAATATCCTTGCAAGTCTCTTCGAATTATCGGTTTGGTTTGGCCTACTAGATCTATAATTCTTGCAATGGGAGAAGTGCTTGGCTTTGGGTTCAATCTTGCGGTGTCCTTTCCCAGTGACAGCAGGGGCAGCAAGGCACGTATTGTATTGTTGCCATCGAGGATAAAAAGATGGGGTTTACATCATATTGCTTGAGTTTATCCCTCTACATCATGTCATCTTGCTTAAAGCATTACTCTGTTCTTATGAACTTAATACTCTAGATGCATGCTGGATAGCGGTCGATGTGTGGAGTAATAGTAGTAGATGCAGAATCGTTTCGGTCTACTTGTCACGGACGTGATGCCTATATATAATGATCATGCCTAGATATTCTCATAACTATGCGCTTTTCAATCAATTGCTCGACTGTAATTTGTTCACCCATCGTAGAATTCTGCTATCATGAGAGAAGCCACTAGTGAAACCTATGGCCCTCGGGTCTATTCTCAACATATTAATCTCCTATCTACTCTACTTTGCTTTATTTACTTTCTGTTCTTATATCCAAAAAATACCAAAAATATCACACTATCCTATCTTTTAGATCTCACTTTTGTAACTGATCGTATGTCACAGCCTGATTTTTGGCCCTTTCTTTTTCTTTTCTTTTTTTCTGAGATTTTTGCTTGAGATTTCTTTTTCCGTGGCTTTGTGGTCTGGAAACTGAAGAAGATGCCCTCTTCTTTCTTCCCAGAGTGGCTTGTCATCCTCATATCTATCCCTAAACCTTGCCATTTTCATCTTGGCCCAATCCCAATATTCTTTTTATTGGGAATATTCCTTTTTCTATTAAAGGAATAACCCTGTCTGCCCTAGGTTATGAAGCAACCTATATTTCCATCACTCCTAAAATTCCCAAATAAATTCTCATAAATTGTTTGGGTCATATGTTGATCAAATATGGCAAAACTTTTCATTGCCATGTTAAAAAATAATCCTCCAATATTCCTTTTCCTATTCTGCCCTAAATGGCACATTGTGAAGCAAGTGCTATTTTCCTTTTCCCATTTGACCTCAAACTCCTTGGACACCTTTTTCCTGTCCATATAATTACCACATGCCAAAATGCAACCTCATTTGCCTAGTAATTATTTAATTATGAGTTTCCAAAGTTTCTATCCAGAAAGAAGCTTTGTGAAGGAGGTGCAAGCTAGGCAAATCCAATTGAGTTGCCATTTTGCATGATCCCTCATATCATCATATCATAGCCCTCCACCAAAGTAGAGCTCATGTCATGCCTCCATGTGAGCTCATCTTCAATTCTTTGATTATGTCCAAAATTTCAGTTTGTGAAGCAAGTATATTTTATCTTGCTCCATTATGGCTGCCATTTTTCCAGGACCTTCTCCTACCCATATAACCTACCTCAACAAATTATGGGCACATTTTATGTAGACATTTTCCCTCAGGAATTATTCTTATTTTCTGAACAGAAGGGATGTTTGTGAATGAAGTACCATTTTGGCAAGTCCAAATGGCATGTAATTTTACAGCATCTCTATATGTCCTAATGAACAAGCCTTGCCAAATTCCAGCTCTAATGGTTACTCCAAGTGAGTGCTACTTCATCATCTTGTTTCTGGACCAAATTATGCAGTTGTGAAGCAACTCTATTAAATATTGGTCCAAATCACCTCAAAGTTACGAGGAAGAAAGTCCTTCTTTACCTCAACCTCATAGACAAACTCTATGGCTCCAGACCCTTTCCTGTTGATCACCAGTTCATGGTCAAGTTTACTGCAGTAAACTTCAGAGCTCGTTTACCACTTAACCAGAGCACTTTTAACCAAACTACCACTGTAGATGAGACATACCATGGAGGAACTTACCACTAGACAACATTTTACAACATTTGGCACCTTCTCCTCTCTATCATGCCATGGACGCGAGCTAGATGGATTCTTGCTCGGACCCCTCCTCTGCTCGGCGTCTCAGCGAGCACGAGCATGTCTGCAAGATTTACCGTGTCGTCGCCGTCCTCCTAGATCTCTCTCCCTCTCGGTAAAACCCCTCACCGGCGCTCACCGACGCTCGCCGCCGAACACCCACGAGAGCACAGTGGTAGTTTTGGCTCGGGGCTCATCGTCTCTTCCTCCCTGCGGCTCCTTTGGCCTCCTCCTTCCCGTGAGAACCTCCACTGTGCCTCTCTCGTCGCCTGCCTCCGAGCTCGCGAGCGCGGGCACGCGTCCGCGGCGCCGGACACGCGTCTGTGGCGACGCCAGCTCGGCCATCTTGCCCCGCGCCTATTTAAGGCCTCCCCGACCCCGTCTTGCTTCACCACCAGCCTCCCCTCACTCCCAGCAACCTCCCTATCCCCTCACCTAAGCTCGAGGAGCTCCTCTGCCCCGCCATTGCCACCATGGCCGCCGCCTCGGTTATTTCAAATTCGAGGCCACCTGAGTTCCTATCTCCCTCCAGACCTCACTAGAGCCCCCGACAGACACCCTCTAGCCTCCCCATTACCCCACAGCCCCTTCCCCACGACTGGAGCGTCGTGCCCGACGTCGACCAGAGCCGTTGTCCGCCCCATCTTCGGTCGTCGCTTCCCCGTCCCTCCTCAGCATCCCCAACTGGTCCAGGTGGGTGCGGCGCCTCGCCCTGGCCCCGCCGTTGCCTCTCCCTTGGCCGGAGGTGGCTGGAGCCACGGGGGCCGGCGCCGGCCGAGCCTCTGCTCGGCCCCATCGGGCGAGCGAGGGGTTGAAGACGATGACCCCCACCCTGCCAGCGGGCCCCAGCTATAAGCGGCAGCGCTGGCGCACGTTTGGGGCTGGCGTGGCGGGCCCCGCTTCTCCTCTGGGGCCCACTCGTCAGTCGCACAGAGCCGGCCCCGCTAGCCACCTCATTTAAGTGGAAGCGTACTTCCAGAAGTACGTTTTCGCGTGGGGTAAGCGTATTCCTCTCTGTTTCAGCCCAGAATATGTTTTCCTAGTCAGAAAGTGTATTTCTAATTTTGCGCCTCTGTCTTATCCACTCAGGGACCCGGTTGTGAATTTTATTTTTGCAGATTAGTCCCTGAACTTCCTCACCTCACAACTTTTTACTCGTAACTCCAAATGAGGTGATTCCAAAGCCCATTTCTTCGCCTCGTCGAGCCCGTTCTGTTGGTCACACTTTCTCCATGTGTTAACATTCTGAAAATGACCATTTTGCCCTTGCACGTACATAGCCCCTTTGGGAGAGAAGTGTTTTTGGCAAATCTTTGCGCGGCTTCACCGCACTTCTTCCCGGTGCCTTCTTCACCCCCAGGCTAGCCACAACCACCATTTGCATGATTGCATGCAGTAGCTACGGTTTCAACTTGAAAATTTAATAAATGACTGTTTGTTTTACTACTGTTATCGTTATTTCGGTGATGCTTATGAATTTGTGTTCTCTTTCATGCTATGTCTTTCTGCACCTGGTTATCATGTACTAGTTGCTAGTATTTTTGTCGTATGCTATGCTTAGTAGTAGTATATGTTGTTGTTGGTGATGGTCTTCGGTGCATGACTATCGTCTGTTCCGAATATTGTTGCTATACATGTTCCTTTGCATCCATTTGGTTAAATGCTTGCATGGTAGCATTGTTAATATGTTCTTGCATGATATTTATTGTTGATGCTAGTGGTCATGATATGTTGCTAAAGTGTTATACTCGTAATATTCATGCTCATCAGTATGCCATGCTCATCTGAATAAATGATTAAGTGTTGTTGTTATGCTCGTTGATTAGAGCATCTCCAATAGCATGTGTATATTTGGATGTCTATATATTCATATAGACAATGGTCTAAGAAGATTCCCTCATATACACGTTCAGTTTTGCATCAGAAAGTCTATATACAGGGACCATGACATGTGGGACATCGCTGGGGAGAGGAAGAAATCATGAATGCAACTGAGTTTAGACGACGCCTTCACATTGTCCAGGCGTGGACATTGTCGAGGTCGGTTTAGACAATGTGTATATTTAGACGACCATATAGACAAGCTGTTGGACGCCTGTTTTTGGCTCACGTCGTGGAAAACGAGTATAGACATCCATATAGACAAGCTATTGGAGATGCTCTTATGGTTGCACATCCATGCTCATGTTAGTATCATGCTCATAGTTGCATCATGTTATTTTAATATGACTCAGCTTATTGCATTCAAGTTTAACCGGATAAAAATGAACTTGAACAACTGTTGGCTGAGTCATGGTGCCACCGTATCGAGCTGAACAGTGCAACCACACTTACCTTTATTGGAAGGTCCTAACTGGGTCTATTGTCATGCCTCTCGCCGGTGCCTCCAACGAGGGAATGTTATGGGTGTGCGGTGCCCTGGCCCGGTAAGCAGGCATAACTTTGTGTGCCCATTGTTGTTGTTTTGAGCTCGTGCCCCCGTTTGGGACAGTTTATGTTTGGCCACGACGGTGGTCGTTGTGTCTTTGGTAAACACGGGGCCACCCAGGACTAGCCCAGTGAGGAGTAAGTCAGAGTGGTCGGGAGAGTGTCATGGCAGTAGGACGGTTTTTTCGGAACGCCGTTGGTCCACCCGAGTGGGAGTGCGAGGCCATGGGTTCTGTGGTGTGGGTATAGTGCGCTACCTCTACAGAGTGTGTGTCTTAATCTATCGATAGCCGTGCCCATGGATAAGGGCCCAGTTCGTGTCGGTCACACTATGAGTCAACAGTGATAATAATAATGTGCTTAATAACAACCCCGGTTCGATGATGAGTTAAGTTGGTTGTGATCGCCGGAAAGATCACCATTTGAGACCAAGTGTTGGTCATGGTTGTGATCGCCGGAATCATCACCGTGGTATCGAGGATACTGAGTTGTTGGATACTCGTGATGTTGTGCGAGAATCATGGGTAAAGATCAAGCTCCTTGTGCTCATTTAATGATTACTACGGTATTGTTTATACCAAGCTTGATTTGATCCTGAGATGACCGTCTGATGTCCGAGGTTGGTAAGTAATGAATGAGATGGTTATGAGGCAACCCAAGCTGTATAAGTGTTGCATATAGTGTCATCAGGTTGCATGCTAGTATCGTCAGATCTATATGTTCATGCCATGTTCATATTGTCTAGCTGTATCATGTTCATGTTGTTAATGCTATGTTATCCTGATTATCTCATGATGATTCCTGCTTAACCTGTAATTGCCATGCTGTTGTTTGTCTTGAATGCTTCTGGTTATTGTGAGCTTGCAAGTACATTCCATGTACTGACCTAGCGTGTCATGCCAGTTTGCAGGTCATGCCGGATTTGATTGCTTGTTTTCCGTGGAACACATGTGTGCGAGCTAGGATAAGCGTTCCAGCCAGAGTCCCTGCGGAGTGGAGTTCACCATCGTCGTAGTTGTTCCGCTGCCAGTAGTTGTTCCGCTGCTTCGAGTTGTTCTGCTGCTTGCATAGAGCAGCCGTGGCAGGCTTACTGTCGTCGTGCCGATGTAATCCCCTTGTAATATCGGAGACCTTGTAATCATATTCGTGTAATAATAGAAGGCTGGTTTGTTCTATGCTAAGCAGTGCCGTATTCCAGAAGACTTCTCCTCGATCTCTGAGCTAGAATACGGGGCGTTCCGGTTTCTCTGAGCCGGGGTGCCACAGACTTGGTATTAGAGCAGGTCTGGCTATAGGACGCCCTAGACCGCGCGAACGTTAGAATGCGGTAGTATAGAGTTTGGTTGGTTTGTTGCATTTGATTGCTGCATTTGTTTGTCGCATAGCATGCATATAGATTATTATTTGGTTGTTAGCAGTTTATCTTGTGAGCGTAGGTGGTATCAGTTTCAATCCACAACCTGCACCATCCCCCTTTACATTCCTGTTTTTCGGTGTTTGGTGTCACCTCTGTCCCAGTAGAGTGATGCCCTTGTACCGAGTGTTCCAGACACCATTTGGAGGAGTTATGCTCAGGTATCGCTTCGATATCTTTCCGCCATCCACCTATATTATTTCGGTGATAGACTTGTTTCTATCGTGAACCATGCCTTTCATCTCGTCCCTTTGGCAACCCTTACTGATCTTGGTCGTCAGAAAAAGGGCAATCCAGCAAACCCAGTTTTCCACCGCTATCTTACCCTGTCATCCAATTCTTTGGATGTGCACGATCTCCTTCCGTACGCTTGATGATGATGTGGTCGTGATCTTGTGTCTTGCTACATGATCACCAAGTCCATCCTCGCCTCCATATTTATCCAGTTGCAACCGGTGTTCAGCCAGCACTTGGTATAACCTTGGTTACGCCAACTCATTCAACACGTGGGTTCAATTTCGTGCACACCGCCACATTATATTAGACCGCAGTACCAGAGTTTCCGCAAAATTTGTGTGCTTAGGTATGCATGCATATTATTGTGTGAGTAGCAGTGATATGTGATGTTGCTTGATTTTATATTATTAGTATGCTTGTGTGCATTTATTTTAGTTGTTTATTTTGCTTCTTTCTTTGGGCATTCAATGTGGCATTATTTTTCCCTTATTAAAGTTGCTCGACATCGGACCCGAAGAATCAGCAAATATTTGGAAGCTCAGATAAATAAAATGAAATTCTCAGCTGACTGCAGTAAAATGGAGAATACGTGATCTGGATGCTAATAATTAAATTTGCATCAGCATGCACTCCTCACAACAGTACAAATAATCATGTCTACCTCAGTATGCACTCTTCATAGCGGTAATGATCAGATCATCAAAAAGATAAATCATGTGCAAGGTCGAAAGTATATTATCAGTCAAAGGAAATCAACAGCAGAAATATTAAGATGATATATATGCGGTAATCGGCCCGCATATCTCAGTGAAAAGCTTCTGCTGTAATCAATCCAGTCTTCCCTCGCAAGCTACCAAAGAAGCTTCCAATGCAAGATTCCTCCATCTTCCTCCGTACAATACATGGATGACTTCCCGTGCAAGGTACTCTGTCTTCTCCAGTAAGCAACCGCAAAAGCTTCCAGCGTAAGTACCGAGTTTTCCCTAGCAAGGCTTTAAGGGGGGAAGCTTATGATGCACGGTACCCAGTCTTCCTCGGCAAGATGCTCTCGATGGTTTCCAGCATAAGCCATCCAATCTCCCTCAGTACGGCATTTGTGCAAAAATATTAAATTGGGAATTGATAGTAAATGGCAGTACAAGAATCGGATCCGCAGCAGTTTGGTCATATGCAAGAATCTGTCAGAAAACAAGTATGCCTCGGGAATTAGATTCTCATATATATGTGAAGGAAGCCAGATATATACCTCAGTGTGACAACGGACTATCAAGTTTGACGACAACCCTGAGCTCTATACAAGTAAAGTGAACCTAGTATATGATTCTGATGAGCCCTTGTCTACTTTTCTTCAGTGATGGCACCACGCCTGTGTTCTGGGCTGTTTTTGGCCATTCAGGATGGATGCCGATTTTATTTCTCTCTATTCAACAATTGTTACGAGTTCTGAGCTGCTTTCCGGCCGTCTCGGATAATTGTTGAGTTTCTTTTTGTGACAGTGGCCCTATGCTTTGAGCTGCTTTTCGGCCATCTTAGGGAGCTGCCACTTTCTTCTTATCAACATGGTCTCATGATCTGAGCCGCTTTTCGGCCGTCTTGAGCCGTGGTTGAGTTATTTCAGTAATGTCCCAGATCTGAGTTGTAAAGACCGTTCTGGTGGCTACTAATTTATTTGCCGAGTTCTTACAAGGGTTCAGATGATCATTTCCCTATGGTTAAATCTTGAGAGACGACAAACCTGCCATTAAAGTAATGTACCATGTCAGGAGATAAGGATAAGGGTACGCCTATCAAAATATTTCCCCTGACAGAACCCATGGTCACACGAAGAATTAAGAGATATGGCCAAGCCCTCCACTGTCAGTCAAATCTGCGGATATTATCATATAAGGTCATATCCCCCTATGTTGACCATGACAGGAGACAGTCAAAATATTTGGTACCGATCTGACCCTCAAGACACTGGAACCAGTCAAGATGAATTAGAAACTCTTGCGAGAAATCAAAATCAGTCAGGAAGAACAGTTATGAGCTACCTCACTATGTAAGCCTGGACGACCCATAGTTAGTCGAGAAACCCAATGCAAGGAGAAAAAGGTTGGGTGTCTACCAGGAAAAAAATTGTTCACAATTTCATGAAAGGTTGCCGGTGCTGGATGACACATCCATCGGAGATCACTCTTGGACTTGTGAGACGGACATATATTTCAGTCATAATAATCGATCACACTCAGCCGAGTCAGCCGGTATAAAAATAATTGGAGCTAGCATCAGCATGAACATACGAGGTAAGGTCCGTCAGCATATGGATACGGTAAACCAAACCACCCCGAGCTAGACAGACAGTCATATGAAATTTAATGGGAACAATCAATAAAGGAAAAAGGATACCCGAGTTGGAAACGGTTTCCTTAAGTCAGTATATTCATACTTGTTCCCTGAGCAACCAAATCTCGAGGATGAGATGTCTTTAAGGGGGGGAGAGTTGTCACAGCCTGATTTTCGGCCCTTTCTTTTTCTTTTGTTTTTCTGAGATTTTTGCTTCAGATTTCTTTTTCCGTGGCTTTGTGGTCTGGAAACTGAAGAAGATGCCCTCTTCTTTCTTTCCACAGTGGCTTGTCATCCTCATATCTATCCCTAAACCTTGCCATTTTCATCTTGGCCCAATCCCAATATTCTTTTTATTGGGAATATTCCTTTTTCTATTAAAGGAATAACCTTGTCTGCCCTAGGTTGTGGAGCAACCAATATTTCCATCACTCCTAAAATTCCCAAATAAATTCTCATAAATTTTTTGGGTCATATCTTCATCAAATATGGCAAAACTTTTCATTGCCATATTAAAAAATAATCCTCCAATATTCGTTTTCCTATTCTGCCCTAAATGGCACATTGTGAAGCAAGTGCTAATTTCCTTTTCCCATTTGACCTCAAACTCCTTGGACACCTTTTCCTGTCCATATAATTGCCACATGCCAAAATGCAACCTCATTTTCCTAGTAATTATTTAATTATGATTTTCCAAAGTTTCTATCTAGAAAGAAGCTTTGTGAAGGAGGTGCAAGCTAGGTATATCCAAATGAGTTGCCATTTTGCATGACCCCTCATATCATCATATCATAGCCCTCCACCAATATAGAGCCCATGTCATGCCTCCATGTGAGCTCATCTTCAATTCTTTGATTCTGTGCAAAATTTCAGTTTGTGAAGCAAGTATATTTTATCTTGCTCCATTATGGCTGCCAATTTTCCAGGACCTTCTCCTACCCATATAACCTACGTCAACAAATTGTGGGCACATTTTATGTAGCCATTTTCCCTCAGGAATTATTCTCATTTTCTGGACAGAAGGGATGTTTGTGAAGGAAGTACTGTTTTGGCAAGTCCAAATGGCATGTAATTTTTGCAGCATCTCTATATGTCCTAATGACCAAGCCTTGCCAAATTTTAGCTCTAATGGTTACTCCATGTGAGTGCTACTTCATCATCTTGTTTCTGGACCAAATTATGCAGTTGTGAAGCAACTCTATTAAATATTGGTCCAAATCATCTCAAAGTTACCAGGATGAAAGTCCTTATTTACCTCAACCTCGCAGACAAACTCTATGACTCCGAACCCTTTCCTGTTGATCACCAGTTCATGGTCAAGTTAAGTGTAGTAAACTTCAGAGCTCGTTTGCCACTTAAACATAGCACTTTTAACCAAACTACCACCGTAGTTGAGACTTACCATGGAGGAAGTTACCACTAGACAACGTTTTACAGAATTTGGCACCTTCTCCTCTCCAGCTCATGCGGTGACCACCTCTCTGGCATGCCATGGACGCGAGCTGGATGGATTCTTGCTCGGGCCCCTCCTCTGCTCGGCATCTCAGTGAGCACGAGCATGTCTACAAGATTTACCGTGTCATCGCCGTCCTCCTGGACCTCTCTCCCTCTTAGTAAACCCCTCACCGACGCTTGCCGCCAAACACCCACGAGAGCACAGTTGTAGTTTTGGCTCGGGGCTCGTCGTCTCTTCCTCCCTGCGGCTCCTTTGGCCTCCTCCTTCCCGTGAGAACCTCCACTGTGCCTCCCTCGTCGCCTGCCTCCGAGCTCGCGAGCGTGGGCACGCGTCCGCGGCGCCGCACACGCGTCTGTGGAGATGCCAGCTCGGCCATCTCGCCCCACGACTATTTAAAGCCTCCCCGACCCCATCTTTCTTCACCACCAGCCTCCCCTCACTCCCAGCAACCTCCCTATCCCCTCACCTAAGCTCGAGGAGCTCCTTTGCCCCACCATTACCGCCATGGCCGCCGCCTCGGCCGTTCCAAATTTGAGGCCACCCGTGCTCCTCTCTCCCTCCAGACCTCACTAGAGCCCCCGACAGACACCCTCTAGCCTCCCCAGTACCCCACAGCCCCTTCCCCACGACTGGAGCGTCGTGCCCGACGTCGACTAGAGCCGATGTCCGCCCCTTCTTCGGTCGTCGCTTCCCCGTCCCTCCTCGGCATCCCCAACCGGTCCAGGTGGGTGCGGCGCCTCATCCTGGCCCCGCCGTTGCCTCTCCCTTGGCCGGAGGTGGCCGGAGCCATGGGGGCCGGCGCTAGCCGAGCCTCTGCTCTGGCCCATCGGGCGAGCGAGGGGTTGAAGTCGATAACCCCCACCCTGCCAGTGGGCCCCAGCTGTAAGCGGCAGCGGTGGCGCACGTTTGGGGCTGGCGTGCCGGGCCCCGCTTCTCCTCTGGGTCCCACTCGTCAGTCGCACAGAGGCGGCCCCGCGTGCCACCTCATTTAAGTGCAAGCGTACTTCTAGAAGTACGTTTTCGCGTGGGGTAAGCGTATTCCTCTTTGTTTTAGCCCAGAATATGTTTTCCTAGTCAGAAAGCGTATTTCTAATTTTGCGCCTCTGTCTTATCCACTCAGGGACCCGGCTGTGAATATTATTTTGCAGATTAGTCCCTGAACTTCCTCACCTCACAACTATTTACTCGTAACTCCAAATGAGGTGATTCCAAAGCCCATTTCTTCGTCTCGCCGAGCCCGTCCTGTTGGTCACACTTTCTCCATGTGTTAACATTCTGAAAATGACCATTTTTCCCTTGCATGTAAACAGCCCCTCCGGGAGAGAACTGTTTCTGGCAAATCTTTTTGCAGCTGCACCGCACTTCTTCCCAGTGCCTTCTTCACCCCCAGGCTAGCCACAACCACCATTTGCATGATTGCATGCAGTAGCTATGGTTTCAACTTGAACATTTAATAAATGTCTGTTTGTTTTACTACTGTTATCGTTATTTCGGTGATGCTTATGAATTTGTGTTCTCTCTCATGCTATGTCTTTATGCACCTGGTTATCATGTACTAGTTTCTAGTATTTCTGTCGTATGGTTTGCTTCGTAGTAGTATATGTTGTTGTTGGTGATGGTCTTCGGTGCATGACTATCGTCTGTTCCGAATATTGTTGCTGTACATGTTCCTTTGCATCCAGTTGGTTAAATGCTTGCATGTTAGCATTGTTAATATGTTCTTGCATGATATTTATTGTTGATGCTAGTGCTCATGATATGTTGCTAAAGTGTTATACTCGTAATATTCATGCTCGTCAGTATGCCATGCTCATTTGAATAAATGATTAAGTGTTGTTGTTATGCTCGTTGATTATGGTTGCACATCCATGCTCATGTTAGTATCATGCTCATAGTTGCATCATGTTATTTTAATACGACTCAGCTTATTGCATTCAAGTTTAACCGGATAATAATGAACTTGAAAAACTGTTGGCTCAGTCATGGTGCCACCATATTGAGCTGACCGGTGGAACCACACTTACCTTTATGGGAAGGTCCTAACTGGGTCTATTGTCATGCCTCTCGCCGGTGCCTCAAACGAGCGAAGGTTATGGGCGTGCGGTGCCCTGGCCCGGTAAGCAGACATAACCTTGTGTGCCCGTTGTTGTTGTTTTGAGCTCGTGTCCCCGTTTGGGACAGTTTATGTTTGGCCACGACGGTGGTCGTTGTGTCTTTGGTAGACACGGGGCCATCCAGGACTAGCCTAGTGGGGAGTAAGTCAGAGTGGCCGGGAGAGTGTCATGGCAGTAGGACGATTTTGTCGGAACGTTGTTGGTCCACCTGAATGGGAGTGCGAGGCCGTGGGTTCTGTGGTGTGGGTACAGTGCGCTACCTCTGCAGAGTGTGTGTCTTAATCTATCGATAGCCGTGCCCGCGGATAAGGGCCCAGTTCGTGTCGGTCACACTATGAGTCAACTGTGATAATAATAATGTGCTTAATAACAACCCCGGTTCGATGATGAGTTAAGTTGGTTGTGATCGCCGGAAATATCACCATTTGAGACCAAGTGTTGGTCATGGTTGTGATCGCCGGAATGATTACCGTGGTATCAAGGATACCGAGTTGTTGGATATTCATGATGTTATGCGAGAATCGTGGGTAAAGATCAAGCTCATTGTTGTCATTTAATGAGTACTACGGTATTGTTTATACCAAGCTTGATTTGATCCTGAGATGACCGTGTGATGTCCGAGGTTGGTAAGTAATGCATGAGATGGTTATGAGGCAACCTGAGCTGTATAAGTGGTGCATATAGTGTCATCAGGTTGCATGCTAGTATCATCAGATCTATATGTTCATGCCATGTTCATATTGTCTAGCTGTATCATGTTCATGTTGTTAATGCTATGTTATCCTGATTATCTCATGATGATTCCTGCTTAACCTATAATTGCCATGCTGTTGTTTGTCTTCAATGCTTCTGGTTATTGTGAGCTTGCAAGTACATTCCATGTACTGACCTGGCGTGTCATGCTAGTTTGCAGGTCATGCCGGATTTGATTGCTTGTTTGTCGTGGAACACGTGTGTGCGAGCTAGGATAAGCATTCTAGCCAGAGTCCCTACGGAGTGGAGTTCACCACCGTCGTCTTTGTTCCGCTGCCAGTAGTTGTTCCACTGCCAGTAGTTGTTCTGCTGCTTGCATAGAGCAGCCGTGGCAGGCATAGTGTCGCTGTGCCGATGTAATCCCCTTGTAATATCGGAGAACTTGTAATCATATTCGTGTAATAATAGAAGGCTGGTTTGTTCTATGCTAAGCAGTGCCGTATTCTAGAAGACTTCTCCTCGATCTCTGGGCTGGAATACGAGGCGTTCCGGTTTCTTTGAGTCGGGGTGCCACACCGTAAAGGGATTGACAACCCCTTATCGTGTTGGCTGCGAAGTTCTTATTTGTTTGTGTAGGTGCAAGGGACTCGCACGTGGTCTCCTACTGGATTGATACCTTGGTTCTCAAAAAATGAGGGAAATACTTACGCTACTGTGTTGCATCACCCTTTCCTCTTCGAGGGAATACAACACAAGCTCGAGAAGAAGCAAGAAGAATTTCTGGCGCCGTTGCCGGGGAGGCTAACGCAAAAGTCATATACCAAGTACCTATCACAAACCCTTATCCTTCGCATTACATTTTTTTGCCACTCGTTTTCCTCTCCCCCACTTCACCCTTGCCGTTTTATTCGCCCTTCTCTTTGCCGTGTGTTTACCATTCGCTTTGCCTTGCCATCATGACTAGCACACCTATCATTATCAATACTCCCGAGAGTGAGGTTCTTAATTTTAAACTAAGGGAGGAGGAAAATCTAAAAGATGCCTGGTATAGAATTTGCAATGCTCAAAATAGATCTCCTAGGAAGCTTTCCACTTCCGTGCTTCTTCGCAATTTTTATATTCACATAACTCCTTGGAATAGGCTAATCCTTGATACCGTTACCGGAGAAAATTTCTTGGGGAGTCAGACCCTTGATTCCTATAATGCTTTGATAGAGTTGTTCGGGCAACCCTCTACCACGGAAGGGACTCAAGTTTTTGAAAAAATTTGCGAAGTAACAAAAATATTACAAAAGTCTCTTGAACCTCTTAAAAATGCTAGTCGAAATCTCCACTGCATGAATATGTTGATTACCCTTTGCAATAAGCGGTTGGATTTGTTAGATCTAAAGATTTCCGAATATGAAGGGAAACGTGAAGAACCTCCCGGATTCAAACTTTACACCGCCAAAAAGGTAAAAACCAAAGATGGCAATACCTAGATCTATCTTTGTATCGTGCCTAGCTAGGGGCCTTAAACGATAGCGCTTGTTGGGAGGCAACCCAATTTTATTTTCTTTGTTTTTGCTTATGTTTAGGAATAAATATTGCATCTAACTTCTGTTTAGATTTGGTTTTGTGTTTTAATTAGTGTTTGTGCCAAGTAGAACCTTTGGGAAGACTTGTGTGAAGTTTATATGATCATGCTGTAAAAAAACAGAAACGTTAGCGCTCACGAGATTAGCCACCAGATTTTACTGGAGAGTTCTACTTGGTTGATTCTTTTTGAAGATGATTAATAGACAAATTCCTCACGTTTACTAATTTATTTCAATTTTTTTGGAGTGACAGAAGTATTTGAAAGTTACAGATTACTACAGACTGTTCCGTTTTTTACAGATTCTGTTTTTCGTGTGTTGTTTGCTTATTTTGATGAATCTATGAGTAGTATTGGAGGATATGAATCATAGAGAAGTTGGAATACAGTAGGTTTAACACCAATATAAACAAAGAATGAGTTCATTACAGTACCTTTGAGTGGTGGTTTGTTTTCTTATACTAACGGAGCTCACGAGATTTTTGGTTAAGTTTTGTTTTGTGAAGTTTTCAAGTTTTGAGTATGGCTTTGATGGACTATGGAACAAAGAGTGGCAAGAGCCTAAGCTTGGGGATGCCCAAGGCACCCCAAGGTAAAATTCAAGGACAACCAAAAGCCTAAGCTTGGGGATGCCCCGGGAAGGCATCCCCTCTTTCGTCTTCATCTATCGGTAACTATACTCGGGACTATATTTTTATTCACCACATGATATGTGTTTTGCTTGGAGCGTCATGTATGATTTGAGTCTTTGCGTTTTAGTTTGCCACAATCATCCTTGCTGGACTGATACGTCTCCAATGTATCTATAATTTTTTATTGTTCCATGCTATTATTTATGATGTTTTGGATGTTTAATGGGCTTTGTTATACACTTTTATATTATTTTTGGGACTAACCTACTAACCCAAAGGCCCAGTCCAGATTGATGTTTTTTGCCTGTTTCAGGGTTTTACAGAAAAGGAATATCAAACGGAGTCCAAAAGGAATGAAACCTTCGGGAGAGATATTTTTGGAGAAAATCACGCACGGGAGACTTGAGAACCACGGAGTAGGGCACACGTGGCGCCCACGAGGGTGGGGGCGCGCCCTGCCTCCTGGGCCCCACCTTTGGCCCCCGGTGCCCTCCTTCCTCCTATATATACCTACGTACCGCGAAACCATACAATACGTGATATCATATTGCTTGAGTTTATCCCTCTACATCATGTCATCTTGCTTAAGGCGTTTCTCTGTTCTTATGAACTCAATACACTAGATGCATGCTGGATAGTGGTTGATGTGTGGAGTAATAGTAGTAGATGCAGAATCGTTTCGGTCTACTTGTCTCAGACGTGATGCCAATATATAATGATCATGCCTAGAAAGTCTCATAATTATTCGTTTTTCTATCAATTGCTCGATAGTAATTTGTTTACCCGCCGTAGAATATCGCTATCATGAGAGAAGCCACTAGAGAACACTATGCCCCCCGGGTCTATTCTCAACATATCAATCTACAATTTACTTTACTTTTCCAATTTTACTTTATGTTCTTATAATCAAAAATACCAAAAATATCAAACTATCATCTCTATCAGATCTCACTTTCTTAAGTGACCGTAAAGGGATTGACAACCCCTTATCGCGTTGGCTGCGAAGTTCTTATTTGTTTGTGCAGGTGCAAGGGACTCGCGCGTGGTATCCTACTGGATTTATGCCTTGGTTCTCAAAAACTGAGGGAAATACTTACGCTACTGTGCTGCATCTCCCTTTCCTCTTCGAGGGAATACAACGCAAGCTCGAGAAGTAGGAAGAAGAATTTCTGGCACCGTTGCCGGGGAGGCTTATGCAAAAGTCATATACCAAGTACCTATCACAAACCCTTATCCTTCGCATTACATTTTTTTGCCTCTCGTTTCCTCTCCCCCACTTCACCCCTGCCGTTTTATTTGCCCTTCTTTCTTGCCGTGTGTTTGTCGTTCGCCTTTCTGTTTGCTTGTGTTATTATGTGCCCTCAATTATCTTGCATCTTCGCTTGCTAAAGTATGGATCCTCATCCACTTTCTAATCTATTTAAGAGATCCAATTATGTTGAACCTATTGCTAGTGAGTTGCGTGCACTAGATTATCTTTATGAGGTTTTGCTCAAAATTTATGAATCTGAAAATTGTGAGGAATTGTTAAAAGAAAAAGTGATTCATGATAGCTCCTTAAATAAAAATCATGATTGCAATGATGTTATTTTAAATTCTCTTAATGTCAATTGTGTTAATGATATGCAAAACCTCAAGCTTGGGGATGCTAGTTTTGCTATGACTTCTACTTGTTGCAATGATCATGATTGGGGTGATTCTTCTTACGATCTTGATAATTTATTTAAACTCCATGATGAATATGAGATTGATAATAATGTTTGATATAATATTGAAAGTGGGTTTGGAGTGGTCATGACTTTAGTTAATGTTAATCCCACTATTTTGGAAGAGTGTCAACTTTGCATGCATATGGATCATGTAGAGAATATGTTATGTGATGGCTATATTGTTGAATTTTCTTATGATCCTACATGCAATTATTATGAGAGAGGAAAATATGGTTGTAGAAATCTTCATGTTACTAAATTACCTCTCTTCATGTTGAGATTGATCTTGTTTCTTTCTTCTTCCTTGCATATGCTAGAGCTTGCTTGTCTTGATAATTTGTTTCAATATAAAATGCCTATGCATAGGAAGTATGTTAGACTTAGATGTGATTTTCACATGCTTTATTATGCTCCTTTTGTACTTCAATTCTTATCTTTCATATGAGCATCATCGAAATTATCGTGCCTAGCTAGGGGCGTAAAACGATAGCGCTTGTTGGGAGGCAACCCAATTATATATTTTTTGTTTTTGCTTCTGTTTAGGAATAAATATTGCATCTAGCTTCTGTTTAGATGTGGTTTTGTGTTTTAATTAGTGTTTGTGCCAAGTAGAACCTTTGGGAAGACTTGTGTGAAGTTTATACGATCTTGCTGTGAAAAACAGAATCGTTAGCGCGCGCTAGAATGGTCATCAGATTTTACTGGAGCGTGCTATTTAGTTGATTCTTTTTGCAGATGATTAATAGACAAATTCCTAACGTTTACCAATTTATTTTGAATTTTTTGGAGTTACATAAGTATGTGAAACCTGCAGATTACTACAGACTGTTCTGTTTTTGACAGATTCTATTTTTCGTGTTTTGTTTGCTTATTTCAATGCATCTATGAGTAGTATTGGGAAGTATGATTTATAGAGAAGTTGGAATACAGAAGGTTTAACACCAATATAAACAAAGAATGAATTCATTGCAGTACCTTTGAGTAGTGGTTTGTTTTCTTATACTAACGGAGCTCACGAGATTTTTGTCTAAGTTTTGTGTTATGAAGTTTCAAGTTTCGAGTATTGCTTTGATGGACTATGGAACGAAGAGTGCCAAGAGCCTAAGCTTGGGGATGCCCATGGCCCCCAAGGTAAAATTCAAGGACAACCAAAAGCCTAAGCTTGGGGATGCCCTGGGAAGGCATCCCCTCTTTTGTCTTCATTCATCGGTAACTATACTCGGAGCTATATTTTTATTCACCACATGATATGTGTTTTACTTGGAGCGTCTTGTATAATTTGATGCTTGTTAGTTTGCCACAATTATCCTTGCTGGACACACCTATTTTAGAGAGTTAAATATTGAAGGAAATATGCCCTAGAGGCAATAATAAAGATGTTATTTGTATTTCCTTATATCATGATAAATGTCTTTTATTCATGCTAGAATTGTATTAACCGGAAACTTAGTACATGTGTGGATACATAGACAAAACAGTATGTCCCTAGTATGCCTCTACTAGACTAGCTCATTGATCAAAGATGGTTATGTTTCCTAGCCATAGACATGAGTTGTCATTTGATCAACGGGATCACATCATTAGGAGAATGATGTGATGGACAAGACCCATCCGTTAGCATAGCACTATGATCGTTTAGTTTAACTGCTATTGCTTTCTTCATGACTTATACATGTTCCTATGACTATGAGATTATGCAACTCCCGAATACCGTAGGAACACCTTGTGTGCTATCAAACGTCACAACGTAACTGGGTGATCATAAAGATGCTCTACAGGTGTCTCCGAAAGTATTCGTGGTGTTGGCATAGATCAAGAATAGGATTTGTCACTCCGAGTGTCGGAGAGGTATCTCTGGGCCCTCTCGGTAACACACATCACAATAAGCCTTGCAAGCAAAAGACTAATGAGTTAGTCACGAGATGATGTGTTGCGGAATGAGTAAAGAGACTTGCCGGTAACGAGATTGAACTAGGTATAGAGATACCGACGATCGAATCTCGGGCAAGTAACATACCGTTTGACAAAAGGAACAACGTATGTTGTTATGCGGTTCTGACCGATAAAAGATCTTCGTAGAATATGTAGGAGCCAATATGAACATCCAGGTTCCGCTATTGGTTATTGACCGGAGATGAGTCTCGGTCATGTCTACATAGTTCTCGAACCCGTAGGGTCCGCACGCTTAACGTTTGATGACGATCGGTATTATGAGTTTATGAGTATTGATGTACCGAAGGTAGTTCGGAGTCCCGGATGAGATCACGGACATGACGAGGAGTCTCGGAATGTCCGAGACATAAAGATTGATATATTGGACGGCTATATTCGGACACCGGAAGTATACCGGAAAAGTTTCGGATTTATCGGGAATGCCGGAGGGGGTTACCGGAACCCCCAACGAGAGGGGATGGTCCATAGTGGGCCTAAAGGGAAAGAGAGAGGCAGCCCATAGGGCTGGCCGGCGCCCCCACCTAGGGTTCCTAGTTGGACTAGGATTGGGGGGGGCGCCACCTCTCCTATTCCTTTCCCCCTTCTTCCTTTCGGTGAATCCTACTAGGAATAGGATTGCAATCCTATTCCTAGTAGGACTCCTTCCCTAGCCGCACCAGGAAGGGCCGGCCGGCCTCCCTCCCCTGCTCCTTTATATACGGGGGCAGGGGGGCACCCAAAGATACACAAGTTGAATTGTTTTAGCCGTGTGCGGTGCCCCCCTCCACAGAATCACACCTCGGTCATACCGTCGCGGAGCTTAGGCGAAGCCCTGCGCCGGTGAACACATCATATCCGTCACCACGCCGTCGTGCTGACGAAACTCTCCCGTGAAGCTCAACTGGATCAAGAGCTCGTGGGACGTCATCAAGCTGAACGTGTGCTGAACGCGGAGGTGCCGTACGTTCGGTGCTTGATCGGTTGGACCGCGAAGAAGTTCGACAACATCAACCGCGTCACTTGACGCTTCCGCTCCCGGTCTATGAGGGTACGTAGACACACTCTTCCCTCTCGTTGCTATGCATCTGGTAGATAGATCTTGCGTGATCGTAGGAAAATTTTAAAATACTACGTTCCCCAACAGTGGTATCAGAGCCAGGTCTATGCGTAGATGATATGCACGAGTAGAACACAATGAGATTGTGGACGATACTAGTCATACTGCTTACCAGCATGTCATACTTTGCTTCGGCGGTATTGTGAGATGAAGCGGCCCGGACCGACATTACGCGTACGCTTACGCGAGACTGGTTTCACCGTTACGAGCACTCGTTGCTTAAAGGTGACTGGCGGGTGTCTGTCTCTCTCACTTTAGCTGAATCAAGTGTGGCTACGCCCGGTCCTTGTGAAGGTTAAAACAGCACATAATTGACGAAACATCGTTGTGGTTTTGTATGCGTAGGTAAGAACGGTTCTTGCTAAGCCCGTAGCAGCCACGTAAAACTTGCAACAACAAAGTAGAGGACGTCTAACTTGTTTTTGCAGGGCATGTTGTGATGTGATATGGTCAAGACATGATGAGTTATACGGTTTTGTATGAGATGATCATGTTTTGTAATGTTATCGGCAACTGGCAGGAGCCATATGGTTGTCGCTTTATTGTATGAAATGCAATCGCCATGTAATTGCTTTACTTTATCACTAAGTAGTAGCGATAGTCATAGAAGCAATAGTTGGCGAGACGACAACGATGCTACGATGGAGATCAAGGTGTCGCGCCGATGACGAAGGTGATCATGACGGTGCTTTGGAGATGGAGATCAAAAGCACAAGATGATGATGGCCATATCATGTCACATATTTTGATTGCATGTGATGTTTATCTTATTATGCTTCTTATTTTGCTTAGAACGACGGTAGCATTATAAGATGATCCCTTACTAAATTTCAAGGTATAAGTGTTCTCCCTGAGTATGCACCGTTGCGAAAGTTCGTCGTGCCGAGACACCACGTGATGATCGGGTGTGATAAGCTCTACGTCCAAATACAACGGGTGTAAGCCAGTTTTGCACACGCAGAATACTCGGGTTAAACTTGACGAGCCTAGCATATACAGATATGGCCTCGGAACACTGGAGACCGAAAGGTCGAGCGTGAATCATATAGTAGATATGATCAACATAAGATGTTCACCATTGAAAACTACTCCATCTCACGTGATGATCGGACATGGTTTAGTTGATTTGGATCACGTGATCATTTAGATGACCAGAGGGATGTCTATCTAAGTGGGAGTTCTTTAAATTAATATGATTAAATTGAACTTTAATTTATCATGAACTTAGTCCTGATAGTTTTGCATATCTATGTCGTTGTAGATCAATGGCCCGTGCTACCGTTCCTTTGAATTTTAATGCATTCCTAGAGAAAGCTAAGTTGAAAGATGATGGTAGCAATTACACGGACTGGGTCCGTAACCTGAGGATTATCCTCATTGCTGCACAGAAGAATTATGTCCTTGAAGCACCGCTAGGTGACAAGCCCCCTTCCGCTGATGCAGACGCTTTGAACGTCTCGCAGTCACGGTCTGATGACTACACGATAGTTCAGTGTGCCATGCTTTACGGCTTAGAACCGGGACTTCAACGACGTTTTGAACGTCATGGAGCATATGAGATGTTCCAGGAGTTGAAGTTAATATTTCAAGCAAATGCCCGAATTGAGAAATATGAGATTTCCAATAAGTTCTACAGCTGCAAAATGGAGGAGAATAGTTCTATCAGTGAACACTTGCTCAGAATGTCTGGGTACTACAATCATATGACTCAACTTGGTTGCAAAGTTGACGAGGATAGTGTTATTGATAGAGTTCTTCAATCACTGCCACCAAGCTATAAAGGCTTCGTGATGAACTATAACATGCAAGGGATGCAAAAGACAATTCCCGAGCACTTCGCTATGCTCAAAGCTGCGGAGGTAGAAATCAAAAAGGAGCATCAAGTGTTGATGGTTAACAAGACCACTAGTTTCAAGAAAAAGGGCAAGGGAAAGAAAGGGAACTTCAAAAAGAATAGCAAGTCAGTTGCTACTTCAACGAAGAAACCCAAATCTGGAGCCAAGCCTGAAACTGAGTGCTTCTACTGCAAGGGGACTGGACACTGGAAGCGGAACTGCCCCAAGTATTTGGCGGATAAGAAGGATGGCAAGATGAACAAAGGTATATGTGATATACATGTTATTGATGTGTACCTTACTAATGCTCGTAGTAGTACCTGGGTATTTGATACCGGTTCGGTTGCTAATATTTGTAACTCGAAACAGGGACTACGGATTAAACGAAGATTAGCTAAGGACGAGGTGACGATGCGCGTGGGAAACGGTTCCAAAGTCGATGTGATCGCCGTCGGCACGCTACCTCTACATCTACCTTCGGGATTAGTTTTAGACCTAAATAATTGTTATTTGGTGCCAGCGTTAAGCATGAACATTATATCTGGATCTTGTTTATTGCGAGACGGTTATTCATTTAAATCAGAGAATAATGGTTGTTCCATTTTTATGAATAATATCTTTTATGGTCATGCACCCTTGAAGAGTGGTCTACTCTTATTGGATCTCGATTGTAGTGATACACATATTCATAATATTGAAACCAAAAGATGCAAGGTTAATAATGATAGTGCAACTTATTTGTGGCACTGCCGTTTAGGTCATATTGGTGTAAAACGCATGAAGAAACTCCATAAAGATGGACTTTTGGAATCACTTGATTATGAATCACTTGGTGCTTGCGAACCATGCCTCATGGGCAAGATGACTAAAACTCCGTTCTCTGGAACCATGGAGCGAGCAACAGATTTGTTGGAAATCATACATACTGATGTATGTGGACCAATGAGTGTTGATGCTCGCGGCGGGTATCGTTATTTTCTGACCTTCACTGATGATTTGAGCAGATATGGGTATATCTACTTAATGAAACACAAGTCTGAAACATTTGAAAAGTTCAAAGAATTTCAGAGTGAAGTAGAGAATCATCGTAACAAGAAAATAAAGTTCCTACGATCTGATCGTGGAGGAGAATATTTGAGTTACGAGTTTGGTCTTCATTTGAAACAATGTGGAATAGTTTCACAACTCACGCCACCTGGAACACCACAGCGTAATGGTGTGTCCAAACGTCGTAACCGTACTTTATTGGATATGGTGCGATCTATGATGTCTCTTACCGATTTACCACTATCGTTTTGGGGTTATGCTTTAGAGACAGCTGCATTCACGTTAAATAGGGCACCATCTAAATCCGTTGATACGACACCTTATGAACTATGGTTTGGCAAGAAACCAAAGTTGTCGTTTCTTAAAATTTGGGGCTGCGATGCTTATGTGAAAACACTTCAACCTGATAAGCTCGATCCCAAGTCGGAAAAATGTGTCTTCATAGGATACCCAAAAGAGACTGTTGGGTACACCTTCTATCACAGATCCGAAGGCAAAATATTCGTTGCTAAGAACGGATCCTTTCTAGAAAAAGAGTTTCTCTCGAAAAAAGTGAGTGGGAGGAAAGTAGAACTTGATGAGGTAATTGTACCTTCTCCCATATTGGAAAGTAGTACATCACAGGAAATTGTTCCAGTGATTCCTACACCAATTAGTGAGGAAGTTGATGATAATGATCATGAAACTTCGGATCAAGTTTCTGCTGAACGTCGTAGATCAACCAGAGTACGTTCCGCACCAGAGTGGTACGACAACCCAGTTCTGGAAATCATGTTACTAGACCATGATGAACCTACGAACTATGAGGAAGCGATGATGAGCCCAGATTTTGCAAAATGGCTTGAAGCCATGAAATCTGAGATGGGATCCATGTATGAGAACAAAGTGTGGACTTTGGTTGACTTGCCCGATGATCGGCAAGCCATCGAAAATAAATGGATCTTCAAGAGGAAGACCGACGCAGACGGTAATATTACTGTTTACAAAGCTCGACTTGTTGCGAAAGGTTTTCGACAAGTTCAAGGAGTTGACTACGATGAGACTTTCTCACCTGTAGCGATGCTTAAGTCTGTCCGAATCATGTTAGCAATTGCCGCATTTTATGATTATGAAATCTGGCAAATGGATGTCAAAACTGCATTCCTAAATGGATATCTCAAAGAAGAGTTGTATATGATGCAACCAGAAGGTTTTGTCGATCCAAAAGGTGCTAACAAAGTATGCAAGCTCCAGCGATCCATCTATGGACTGGTGCAAGCATCTCAGAGTTGGAATATACGCTTTGATGAGGTGATCAAAGCATATGGTTTTATACAGACTTTTGGAGAAGCCTGTATTTACAAGAAAGTGAGTGGGAGCTCTGTAGCATTTCTAATATTATATGTAGATGACATATTGTTGATTGGAAATGATATAGAATTTCTGGATAGCATAAAAGGATATTTGAATAAAAGTTTTTCAATGAAAGACCTCGGTGAAGCTGCTTATATATTAGGTATCAAGATCTATAGAGATAGATCAAGACGCTTAATTGGACTTTCACAAAGCACATACCTTGATAAGATTTTGAAGAAGTTCAAAATGGATCAGTCAAAGAAAGGGTTCTTGCCTGTTTTACAAGGTATGAAGTTGAGTAAGACTCAATTCCCGACCACTGCAGAAGATAGAGAGAAAATGAAAGTCATTCCCTATGCCTCAGCCATAGGATCTATCATGTATGCAATGCTGTGTACCAGACCTGATGTGTGCCTTGCTATAAGTCTAGCAGGGAGGTACCAAAGTAATCCAGGAATGGATCACTGGACAGCGGTCAAAAACATCCTAAAGTATCTGAAAAGAACAAAGGATATGTTTCTCGTATATGGAGGTGACAAAGAGCTCGTCGTAAACGGTTACGTCGATTCTAGCTTTGACACTGATCCGGATGACTCAAAGTCACAAACCGGATATGTATTTTTATTGAAGGGTGGAGCTGTCAGCTGGTGCAGTTCCAAGCAGAGCGTCGTGGCAGGATCTACGTGTGAAGCGGAATACATAGCTGCTTCGGAAGCAGCAAATGAAGGAGTCTGGATGAAGGAGTTCATATCCGATCTAGGTGTAGTACCTAGTGCATCGGGTCCAATGAAAATCTTTTGTGACAACACTGGAGCCATAGCCTTGGCGAAGGAATCCAGGTTTCACAAGAGAACAAAGCACATCAAAAGACGCTTCAATTCCATCCGCGATCTAGTCAAGGAGGGAGACATAGAGATTTGCAAAATACATACGGATCTGAATGTTGCAGACCCGTTGACTAAGCCTCTTCCACGGGCAAAACATGATCAGCACCAAGACTCCATGGGTGTGAGGATCATCACTTTGTAATCTAGATTATTGACTCTAGTTCAAGTGGGAGACTGAAGGAAATATGCCCTAGAGGCAATAATAAATATGTTATTTGTATTTCCTTATATCATGATAAATGTCTTTTATTAATGCTAGAATTGTATTAACCGGAAACTTAGTACATGTGTGGATACATAGACAAAACAGTATGTCCCTAGTATGCCTCTACTAGACTAGCTCATTGATCAAAGATGGTTATGTTTCCTAGCCATAGACATGAGTTGTCATTTGATCAACGGGATCACATCATTAGGAGAATGATGTGATGGACAAGACCCATCCGTTAGCATAGCACTATGATCGTTTAGTTTAACTGCTATTGCTTTCTTCATGACTTATACATGTTCCTATGACTATGAGATTATGCAACTCCCGAATACCGTAGGAACACCTTGTGTGCTATCAAACGTCACAACGTAACTGGGTGATCATAAAGATGCTCTACAGGTGTCTCCGAAAGTATTCGTGGTGTTGGCATAGATCAAGATTAGGATTTGTCACTCCGAGTGTCGTAGAGGTATCTCTGGGCCCTCTCGGTAACACACATCACAATAAGCCTTGCAAGCAAAAGACTAATGAGTTAGTCACGAGATGATGTGTTACGGAACGAGTAAAGAGACTTGCCGGCAACGAGATTGAACTAGGTATAAAGATACCGACGATCGAATCTCGGGCAAGTAACATACCGTTTGACAAAAGGAACAACGTATGTTGTTATGCGGTTCTGACCGATAAAAGATCTTCGTAGAATATGTAGGAGCCAATATGAACATCCAGGTTCCGCTATTGGTTATTGACCAGAGATGAGTCTCGGTCATGTCTACATAGTTCTCGAACCCGTAGGGTCCGCACGCTTAACGTTTGATGACGATCGGTATTATGAGTTTTTGAGTATTGATGTACCGAAGGTAGTTCGGAGTCCCGGATGAGATCACGGACATGACGAGGAGTCTCGGAATGCCCGAGACATAAAGATTGATATATTGGACGGCTATATTCGGACACCGGAAGTATACCGGAAAAGTTTCGGATTTATCGGGAATGCCGGAGGGGGTTACCGGAACCCCCTACGAGAGGGGATGGTCCATAGTGGGCCTAAAGGGTGAGAGAGAGACAGCCCATAGGGCTGGCCGGCGCCCCCACCTAGGAATCCTAGTTGGACTAGGATTGGGGGGGCGCCACCTCTCCTATTCCTTTCCCCCTTCTTCCTTTCGGTGAATCCTACTAGGAATAGGATTGCAATCCTATTCCTAGTAGGACTCCCTCCCTAGCCGCACCAGGAGAGGTTGGCCGGCCTCCCTCCCCTGCTCCTTTATATACGGGGGCAGGGGGGCACCCAAAGACACACAAGTTGAATTGTTTTAGCCGTGTGCGGTGCCCCCCTCCACAGAATCACACCTCGGTCGTACCGTCGCGGAGCTTAGGCGAAGCCCTGCGCCGGTGAACACATCATATCTGTCACCACGCCGTCGTGCTGACGAAACTCTCCCGTGAAGCTCAACTGGATCAAGAGCTCGTGGGACGTCATCAAGCTGAACGTGTGCTGAACGCGGAGGTGCCGTACGTTCGGTGCTTGATCGGTTGGATCGCGAAGAAGTTCGACAACATCAACCGCGTCACTTGACGCTTCCGCTCCCGGTCTACGAGGGTACGTAGACACACTCTCCCCTCTCGTTGCTATGCATCTGGTAGATAGATCTTGCGTGATCGTAGGAAAATTTTAAAATACTACGTTCCCCAACACGACCACTGCAGAAGATAGAGAGAAAATGAAAGTCATTCCCTATGCCTCAGCCATAGGATCTATCATGTATGCAATGCTGTGTACCAGACCTGATGTGTGCCTTGCTATAAGTCTAGCAGGGAGGTACCAAAGTAATCCAGGAGTGGATCACTGGACATCGGTCAAAAACATCCTAAAGTATCTGAAAAGAACAAAGGATATGTTTCTCGTATATGGAGGTGACAAAGAGCTCGTCGTAAACGGTTACGTCGATTCTAGCTTTGACACTGATCCGGATGACTCAAAGTCACAAACCGGATATGTATTTTTATTGAACGGTGGAGCTGTCAGTTGGTGCAGTTCCAAGCAGAGCGTCGTGGCGGGATCTACGTGTGAAGCGGAATACATAGCTGCTTCGGAAGCAGCAAATGAAGGAGTCTGGATGAAGGAGTTCATATCCGATCTAGGTGTAGTACCTAGTGCATCGGGCCCAATGAAAATCTTTTGTGACAACACTGGAGCCATAGCCTTGGCGAAGGAATCCAGGTTTCACAAGAGAACAAAGCACATCAAAAGACGCTTCAATTCCATCCGCGATCTAGTCAAGGAGGGAGACATAGAGATTTGCAAAATACATACGGATCTGAATGTTGCAGACCCGTTGACTAAGCCTCTTCCACGGGCAAAACATGATCAGCACCAAGACTCCATGGGTGTGAGGATCATCACTTTGTAATCTAGATTATTGACTCTAGTTCAAGTGGTAGACTGAAGGAAATATGCCCTAGAGGCAATAATAAAGATGTTATTTGTATTTCCTTATATCATGATAAATGTCTTTTATTCATGCTAGAATTGTATTAACCGGAAACTTAGTACATGTGTGGATACATAGACAAAACAGTATGTCCCTAGTATGCCTCTACTAGACTAGCTCATTGATCAAAGATGGTTATGTTTCCTAGACATAGACATGAGTTGTCATTTGATCAACGGGATCACATCATTAGGAGAATGATGTGATGGACAAGACCCATCCGTTAGCATAGCACTATGATCGTTTAGTTTTACTGCTATTGCTTTCTTCATGACTTATACATGTTCCTATGACTATGAGATTATGCAACTCCCGAATACCGTAGGAACACCTTGTGTGCTATCAAACGTCACAACGTAACTGGGTGATCATAAAGATGCTCTACAGGTGTCTCCGAAAGCATTCGTGGTGTTGGCATAGATCAAGATTAGGATTTGTCACTCCGAGTGTCGGAGAGGTATCTCTGGGCCCTCTCGGTAACACACATCACAATAAGCCTTGCAAGCAAAAGACTAATGAGTTAGTCACGAGATGATGTGTTACGGAACGAGTAAAGAGACTTGCCGGTAACGAGATTGAACTAGGTATGGAGATACCGACGATCGAATCTCGGGCAAGTAACATACCGATGACAAAAGGAACAACATATGTTGTTATGCGGTTTTGACCGATAAAAGATCTTCGTAGAATATGTAGGAGCCAATATGAACATCCAGGTTCCGCTATTGGTTATTGACCGGAGATGAGTCTCGGTCATGTCTACATAGTTCTCGAACCCGTAGGGTCCGCACGCTTAACGTTTGATGACGATCGGTATTATGAGTTTATGAGTATTGATGTACCGAAGGTAGTTCGGAGTCCCGGATGAGATCACGGACATGACGAGGAGTCTCGGAATGTCCGAGACATAAAGATTGATATATTGGACGGCTATATTCGGACACCGGAAGTATACCGGAAAAGTTTCGGATTTATCGGGAATGCCGGAGGGGGTTACCGGAACCCCCAACGAGAGGGGATGGTCCATAGTGGGCCTAAAGGGAAAGAGAGAGGCAGCCCATAGGGCTGGCCGGCGCCCCCACCTAGGGTTCCTAGTTGGACTAGGATTGGGGGAGGGCGCCACCTCTCCTATTCCTTTCCCCCTTCTTCCTTTCGGTGAATCCTACTAGGAATAGGATTGCAATCCTATTCCTAGTAGGACTCCTTCCCTAGCCGCACCAGGAAGGGCCGGCCGGCCTCCCTCCCCTGCTCCTTTATATACGGGGGCAGGGGGGCACCCAAAGATACACAAGTTGAATTGTTTTAGCCGTGTGCGGTGCCCCCCTCCACAGAATCACACCTCGGTCATACCGTCGCGGAGCTTAGGCGAAGCCCTGCGCCGGTGAACACATCATATCCGTCACCACGCCGTCGTGCTGACGAAACTCTCCCGTGAAGCTCAACTGGATCAAGAGCTCGTGGGACGTCATCAAGCTGAACGTGTGCTGAACGCGGAGGTGCCGTACGTTCGGTGCTTGATCGGTTGGACCGCGAAGAAGTTCGACAACATCAACCGCGTCACTTGACGCTTCCGCTCCCGGTCTACGAGGGTACGTAGACACACTCTTCCCTCTTGTTGCTATGCATCTGGTAGATAGATCTTGCATGATCGTAGGAAAATTTTAAAATACTACGTTCCCCAACAAATATGGCCTAGGAATTGATAGAACACTCTATGTGCTTCACTTATATCTTTTGAGTTGAATAGTTTTTGCTCTACTGCTTCACTTATATCTTTTAGAGCACGGTGGTGATAATATTTTGTAGAAATTATTGAACTCTCATGCTTCACTTATATCATTTTGAGAGTCTATTAAAAACAGCATGGTAATGTGCATAGGCTATAAAACTAGTCTTCACACGATAGACATCCAATATCAATGTAGTAAAAACTTTTCACACTTAGTGCATTGAATATGATGAGAAGTTGGATGCTTGATAATTGTTTTGAGATATGAGGATAGTGATATTAGACTCATGCTAGTGGAGTTATTATGAAATTGAGAAATGTTTGTGTTAAGGTTAGTGATTCCCGTAGCATGCACGTATGGTGAACCACTATGTGACGAAGTTAGAGCATGAGGTATTTGTAAAGTGTCAACCTTTGTGTGGAGGTCGGGGGCGCGCGATGGTTAACTCCTACCAACCTCCCCCCTAGGAGCATGCGTTGATTGCTTTGTTTTGATGACTCGTAGATTTTTTCAATGAGTATATGAGTTCTTTATGACTAATGTTGAGTCCATGGATTATACGCACTCTCACCCTTCCACCATTGCTAGCCTCTCTTGTATCGTGCAACTTTCGCCGGTACCATACACCCACTATATATCCTTCCTCAAAAACAGCCACCATATATTCCTCAAAACATCCACCATACCTACCTATCATGGCATTTCCATAGCCATTCCGAGATATATTGCCATGCAACTTTCCACCGTTCTGTTCATATGACACGCTTCATATTGTCATATTGCCATGCATGATCATGTAGTTGACATAGTATTCGTGGCAAAGCCACCATGCATAATTTTTCATACATGTCACTCTTGATTCATTGCACATCCCGGTACACTGCTGGAGGCATTCATATAGAGTCATACTTTGTTCTAGTATCGAGTTGTAATATCAAGTTGTAAGGAAAGTCTGATGATCATCATTATTAGAGCATTGTCCCATGTGAGGAAAGGCTAATCAATAAAGCCCCTCCAAAAAAAGAAAGGTGATGTCTACTACGCACCCTTCTTCTTGTAGACGTTGTTCGGCCTCCAAGTGCAGAGGTTTGTAGGACAGTAGCAAATTTCCCTCAAGTGGATGACCTAAGGTTTATCAATCCATGGGAGGCGTAGGATGAAGATGGTCTCTCTCAAGCAACCCTGCAACCAAATAACAAAGAGTCTCTTGTGTCCCCAACACACCCAATACAATGGTAAATTGTATAGGCGCACTAGTTCGGCGAAGAGATGGTGATACAAGTGCAATATGGTTGGTAGATATAGGTTTTTGTAATAAGAACATATAAAAACAGCAAGCTAGCAAGTGGTAAACGTGAGCATAAACGGTGTTGCAATGATAGTAGGCAAGGCCTAGGGTTCATACTTTCACTAGTGCAAGTTCTCTCAACAAGGATAACATAATTGGATCATATTACTTGCCCTCAACATGCAACAAAGAGTCACTCCAAAGTAACTAACAGCGGAGAACAAACGAAGAGATTATGGTAGGGTACGAAACCACCTCAAAGTTATTCTTTCTGATCGATCTATTCAAGAGTCCGTAGTAACGTTCAATCTATCATAGAGTTCATACTAGAATAACACCTTAAGACACAAATCAATCAAAACCCTAATGTCACCTAGATACTCCATTGTCACCTCAAGTATCCGTGGGCATGATTATACAATATGCATCACACAATCTCAGAAACATCTATTCAACCAACACATAGAACTTCAAAGAGTGCCCCAAAGTTTCCACCGGAGAGTTAAGACGAAAACGTGTGCCAACCCCTATGCATAGATTCCCAAGGTCACGGAACCCGCAAGTTGATCACCAAAACATACATCAAGTTGATCACATGATATCCCATTGTCACCACAGATAAACACGTGCAAGACATACATCAAGTGTTCTCAAATCCTTAAAGACTCAATCCGACAAGATAACTTCAAAGGGAAAACTCAATACATTACAAGAGAGTAGAGGGGGAGAAGAAGATCCAACTAGAATAGCAAAGCTCGCGATACATCAAGATCGTGACATCTCAAGAACACGAGAGAGAGAGATCAAACACATAGCTACTTGTACATACCCTCAGCCCCGAGGGAGGACTACTCCCTCCTCGTCATGGAGAGCGCCGGGATGATGAAGATAGCCACCGGAGAGGGATTCCCCCCTCCGGCAGGGTGCCAGAACAGCTGTAGATTGGTTTTCGATGGCTACAGAGGCTTTCGGCGGCGGAACTCCCGATCTAGGTTTCTTTCTGGAGGTTTCAGTATTTATAGGAATTTTTGGAGTCGGGGCCAAGTAAAGGGGGGCTACGGGCTGTCCTCGAGATAGGGGGGCGCGCCCCCCTGCCCAAGGCGTGGCCCCCACCCTCGAGGGCAGCCCGTGGCTCTCCTGGCCCAACTCTTTTGCTTCGGGGGCTTCTTTCGGTCCAGAAAAAATCGTCAAAAATTGGCTTGTCAATTTGACTCCGGTTGATTTTCCTTTTCTGTAAAACCCTAAAACAGGGGAAAACAAAAACTGGAACTGGGCTCTGGGTTAATAGGTTAGTCCCAAAAATCATATAAAAGTGTATAATAAAGCCCATAAGACATCCTAGAAGGATAATATAATAGCATGGAACAATAAAAAATTATAGATACGTTGGAGATGTATCAGCATCCCCAAGCTTAATTCCTGCTCGTCCTCGAGTAGGTAAATGATAAAGAAAGAATTTTTGATGTGGAATGCTAACCAATATAGTTTTTCAATGTAATTCTCTAAATTGTGGCATGAATGTTCAGATTTGAAAGATTCAAGATAAAAGTCTATATTGACATATGAAACAATAATACTTCAAGCATACTAACAAAGCAATCATGTCTTCTCAAAATACTATGGCTAAATAAAGTTGTCCCTACAAAATCATATAGTGTTGGCTAAGCTCCCTCAATATCACACAAAAATATTCATATCATGCACAACCCCGATTTCAGCCAAGCACTTGTTTTCATACTCTATCTTTTCAAACCTTTCAACTTTCACACAATACAGGAGCGTGAGCCATGGACATAGCACTATGGGTGGAATAGAGGTGGTTGTGGAGAAGACAAAAAGGAGGGAGATAGTCTCACATCGACTAGGCGTATCAACGGGCTATGGAGATGCCCATCAATAGATATCAATGTGAGTGAGTAGGGATTGCCATGCAACGAATGCACTAGAGCTAAATATCAATGAAAGCTCAACAAAAGAAACTAGTGGGTGTGCATCCAACTTGCTTGCTCACGAAGACCTAGGGCATTTGAGGAAGCCCATCGTTGGAATATACAAGCCAAGTTCTATAATGAAAATTCCCACTAGTATATGAAAGTGACTAAGCATGAGACTCTCTACAATGAAGAACATGGTGCTACTTTGAAGCACAAGTGTGGAAAAAGATAGTAGAAATTGTCCCTTTTTCTTTTCTTTTTTTTCCGTTTTCTTCTTCTTTTTTTTTTCTTTTTTTTGCCATTTTTTTTCTTTGGCCTTTCTTTTTTTTCTTTTTTTTTTGCGGAGGGGCTCTATAGATTCAGCCTTTCCTCCCATGGGACAATGCTCTAATAATGATGATCATCACACTTTCATTACAACACGAAATTATAACTCGATACTACAACAACAAAGTATGACTCTATATGAATGCCTCCGGCGGTGTACCGGGATGTGTGCAATGAAACAAGAGTGACATGTATGAAAAATTATGCATGGCGGCTTTGCCACAACTACGATGTCAACTACATGATCATGCATGGCACTATTACAATATGATGCGTGTCATATGAACGGAAAGGTGGAAAGTTGCATGGCAATATATCTCGGAATGGCCATGGAAATGCCATGATAGGTAGGTAGGGTGGCTGTTTTGAGGAACAATATGGTGGCTGTTTTGAGGAAGGGTATATAGTGGTTTATGGCACCGGCGAAAGTTGCGCGGTACAAGAGAGGCTAGCAATGGTGGAAGGGTGGGAGTGCGTATAATCCATGGACTCAACATTAGTCATAAGAACTCATATACTTATTGCAAAAATCTATGAGTCATCAAAACAAAGTAATCAACACATGCTCCAAGGCGGGAGGTTGGTAGGAGTTAACCATCGCGCGCCCCCGACCTCCACACAAAGGTTGACACTCTACAAATACCTCATGCTCTAACTTAGTCACACAATGATTCACCATACGTGCATGCTAAGGAAATCACTAACCTTAACACAAGCGTTTCTTAATTTCATAATAACTCCACTAGCATGACTCTAATATCACTATCCTCATATCTCAAAACAATTATCAAGCGTCCAACATCTCATTCTATTCAATGCACTTGGTGTGATTTTTTTTACTACATTGACATTGGATGTCTATCATGTGAAGACTAGTTTCTTCAGCCTAAATGGGTTCGGCCTAGCGTGCGACACGACCCATGACCCTCCACAGCTGCTCCTCGGCAGCGGCCGGTTCCGAGTCATCAATATATCCCTTGTCGACACCATGGTGCACGTCATCCATACCACTGACCTTATGCTCAGCACTCTGGTCATAGCTGATCGGATCCCACAAACACTGGGCCAATTCCCTTCTTTTTTTTGACAGAGAGGCGCCTTACTCGCTATCCACCAGCAACGTGCATGCGACACTACTAGGGCATGGCAACCCGGCCATCATCAGCGGATGCGCCTCCTTCTGCTCGAACAACGACACCACGGCCACCACCAGCCGCCTGGGGACAGTGGGGTGGCCAACAGGTGGCATCCATGGTGGAAGAGGCGGTGGCAAATACTGCTACGGCATGGGATGCTGTCAAGCGCGCATCTCTGAGTCAATGGATGGAATGCCCGAGGAATTGCGCTTCAGTTGGGTTGACACCAAACAAACCCGAGGACCTCATGCCGTTGCCTGGATTCATGTTCATTGCAAAGGAGGGTTGGTTTGATCAGCCGGATGTCAATAGCAAACTGATGCGTGATCATGACCACACGTCAGCAGAAAAAATTGAGGCCCCCCTTCTTCTCCGGTGGGAGGTTTTGCTCTTGGATAGTGGCTCCTCACCATCAGCTCGTGACCTCTGTAAGAGCAAGCAAAGTCACTGCCAAGAGCTGGGAACAGAGGCTATTCCTGCCAGTGCAACGACGGCTACCATGGCAACCCCTACATTCACGACGGATGCAAAGGTCTGTTCCATGCACCAATTCCATCGATCACGTATACCACTACTACTAGTACGTACATACATGCAATTTACTCAAGTACTCCCTCTGTAAACTAATATAAGAGCGTTTAGAATACTAAAACAGTGATCTAAACGCTCTTATATTAGTTTACAGAGGGAGTACACCTTTCTTTCCTTGTATCCAGGTGGCCCAAAAGAACCCATCAAAGGTGAGCAACAAATGCTGCAACTTCGCTTTTTGTACACAGCTACACTAATTGGGCAATCGATCTGGTATTCTCTAGCTAGTTATCTACTCAGTTTCAATCAACGAAACAAATAGCGCGCTATATCGGCGTTTAAACTTCGCTATAGCATATTTGAGGGTGTCATGTTACGTTTTAGCCATTTTACACGCTATGCCGCTATTCACGTTATAGCACGCTATAACGGCGCTAAACGAAAAAACGTTTTAGCATTTTTAGCACTAAAAAAGCACACTAATCGTACACAACAACTACAACATGATTAATGATCAAAATAAGAAAAGGTTTTAGGTACAAAGTAATTGATCTTTAGATTTAACTACTAGCGGAAATTTCCAAAAACCATATTTAGCAAATAAGGCACATGCTTACAAAGTTAAATGTAATGGTACGGCATTTCTTTTAAAATACAGTTTTTCAGTAAAAGGTGTATTCAATTATTATTTTACTACTAAAAATAGCACACTAATTGTATACAACAACTACAAGTGGTTAATGTTAAGAAGAGAAAAACTTGCATGTACAAGTATAATCGATCTTTAGGTTTAATGATTGACGAAAATTTCTGAGAAAGTTATCAGAGTTAATAAGGCACAAAAGAACAAAGTTAAATGATATGGTATGTGCATTCCTTTTACTATTTTTCAGTAAAGGCTATTTGATTACTAGCTCAACACTAAAAGTAGCACACTAATCAAGTAAAAACAGTAAAAGTACACCTCATACAATAGTTGTGTCACCGAACTAGAAACAAAGTAACACGACTGGTCCGGCGACGTTGATATCATCAAGATAATTTTGAATCGGTTTATGCTTTGGTATGTATTGGACTACATTGCATGATTCTTTTCCATCTAGGAAAACTGAACATGTATGATAGTAAAACCAATCATAAGTGAGGACGTATATGCAAGGAAGAAAGTTCATATGGAGAAAGATATGAACATGCGTACACACGTATACAACTATTTAGGTGACGTTCTAAATAAAATTTACTAACCTGTAACCACGTGAAGGAATAGGAATAAGAGATATTGATAGAAGAGAAACCAATGACATAATTATTAAACCTACATTTTATATCTGAAACTCGGAATAGAAGAAATTTAGCAGTTTGTTTGCATACAAACTTAGTATGTTTTCCCTAAATGGCAACAATTTAAGATAAAAAAATATTTTCATAAAAGATCAGTATGAATTCGAAATACATATAAATTATAAAATAAAAATGATCAACTAATCATGCAAGAAAGTTAACCACATTTTTTCACATAAGAACATTTTCATTATCGATCAAATAACAGCACATATTACAAGTAATATGCTTTATTTATATACCAGGAAAGAGATTATTTTCTAAATAAAATTGGAAATATTGAAGTCTTACACATCTTACTAGAACATTTTACATAAAAATAAATAAGCAAGAATATGAATCTATTCCACGCTAGCACATGAATATTAGTAGTTTCACATACATGAACATGCATAAAATATCACCGATCAGAGATGCACATAATGTTAGCAATGCCAATCAACCGGAAGGCTGAGCACGACTACTATTAGGTGCAGTGATTAGGTGGCTAAAACAGCCTTTTATTTTTTTAAAGCTACTGGAAACTTGGTTTTTGTACAGTTTGCATATTAATTTAAATATGACACTAGCCTAGGCACAATGGCTATAGTGGGTGATAATGTGAGATCATGCTATATCAATCCTAAACTGATAAATAGTCTTGCATGACCACGAGTGGAAGCACCTGGAGTCAAGATATATCATTGATCAATAATACACAATAACAATCTAGTGAGTGATGAGGTGGGTTGACTATGAGAGCAAGATATATAGGTATAGCCACTCAATGTTTGTAGAATGTTTCTTAGAGAATGTGGATGTAAAGATCGACAGGCTGACGAGTTGAAGAGGAAAATCAGGTGAGATTAGCATGCACGCACGCAGGCACACATAGGTAGAAATGTTTCTTTTGCATGGGAAGCCTCGATTCCATCCATTTGCTGCTTTGAAACCCAAAGGTCTTGCCAATAACGAAGTAGTATAAATCATATTCCTCCAACACATACTCTTAATCAATATTTAATAGTATATCAGAGATAATGTAGCAATAAATCATGTTAAATAACTATTGGTTATGAGGTAAGAAAAAGAAACAACATACCATTAGATAATTTATTTGAGCCACACAAATACCTGGGTCAGCTAGTTTATAATACCTAATAAAATCATATATTATTAAAACATGTTTGAGATATTTATGCATTGTATTTATGATACTGGAGAAGACAAATGATAATGATTATTTTTTTCAGGTTTAAATATCATTATTGGAGCTTCTAGTGGGGCCGGCCTCATAATTTTGGTCCTCACTAGATACTTTATTTCCTACATATTGAAGCAGCAAAGAGCAAAAATGTTGAAACGGAAGTATTTCGAGCAAAACCGTGGGAAATTGCTGCAACAATTGGTATCTCAAAGAGCTGATATTGCAGAGAGAATGATTATAAGCTTGGAAGAGCTAGAGAAGGCAACAAATCATTTTGATAAATCTCGTGAGCTTGGTGGTGGTGGGCATGGTACTGTCTATAAAGGGATTTTATCGGACCTCCATGTTGTAGCCATCAAGAAACCAAAGATAGTGGTTCAAAGGGAGATCGATGAGTTCATTAATGAGGTTGCTATCCTATCACAAATCAATCATAGAAATGTTGTAAAACTATATGGTTGTTGCCTTGAAACAAAAGTGCCACTATTGGTCTACGAGTTCATATCCAATGGAACTCTTTATGATCATCTTCATGTCGAAGGACCAATATCATTGTCATGGGATGATAGGCTACGGATAGCAACTGAAACTGCCAAATGTCTTGCCCATCTTCACTCAACATCTTTGGTACCTATCATCCATAGAGATGTCAAGCCTGCTAACATACTTTTGGATGATACTCTAACAGCAAAGGTAGCAGACTTTGGTGCTTCAAGGTACATTCCATTGGAAAAATCAGGGCTCACAACAATGGTGCAAGGTACACTAGGATATCTCGACCCGATGTACATGCACACATGGCGCCTCACAGAGAAAAGTGATGTTTATAGCTTTGGTGTTATGCTTATAGAGCTGATGACAAGAAAGAAGCCATTTACTTACATGGCTCCCAAAGGCAATGGTCTTGTGGCACATTTTGCTTCCTTATATGCGGAGGGCAATTTTTTGAAAATTTTAGATCCACAAGTTATCAGCGAAGGTGGCAACAAAATTGATGAAATTGCTGGAATTGCGGTAGCATGTGTAAAAATAAGAAGGGAAGAGCGACCAACAATGAGACAAGTAGAGTTGAGATTGGAGGCTGTTCAATCAACTGGTCAATCTGAGGCAAATGGTGGTATTGCAACAAATTCTTTATCAATAAGCACAGCAAGATTAACTAGCAGACAATATAGCTTGGAAGAAGAGTACATCATGTCGGCAAGATATCCAAGGTAGTCCTTAATGAATCTGAGATGAACACATTTAAATTTCAGAGATTTATGTGCGCGATGTTGCCTTAGTGGAAAAGGCGCTTCCAATAATTTCCTTCTGGCGGTAGCTTTGTTTCTTAGCTTATTATTATTATTCATATTGAATGTAAACTCACAGCGTGCTTTGTAAGCTTATTGTAGTCGATTTGTTTGCCTCTATTGCAAAAATTTGTCTCTCGCCTTGTTTGGATTACGGTTATTTAAAGATGCCTCCCGCATTGTTTTGACTGCGGTTGTTTTTCTACTTCCTTTAGCGAAGCAATGCATGATCTTCCTTTCCCTTCCATAGTAAACAACACTAGATCTAATTGAAACATATCTTGTCTGGTTTGTCGTTGGGCTCACGGGGTGCATTCTAGTAAATCCCATTTCGTTCCCAGAAAAAAGACATTTGGAACATGATAATGTCATATGTATTTAATACTGAAGAATGCATACAGAGATCATGACTGACAGTTGCGAGAACCCATTAACCTTCATGAACTTTTTTTGTGTACTTGTTGACCGTATAGTCAGCTTTAGGTTTAAGTTCAAAATGTTTGCATACTGTTTTCATGCCTCACAAGAACATTATATTTGTGACAAACAAAAGGTGAGCAACAGCTTTACCAAGAAATACCTATAGTTCCAAGAAAAGATGAACAGAGGACTCCAGGTTCCTAATGCACATAGGGCAAAAATATCAGTTTTCCCAACCCTTCTGTGCAGCCTGTCATTGCACGATAGTCGATCTTCCAATATCAACGAGAAGAAAAAATTTGCCTTGCTGGGAGCCCAGCTGGTCTTCCAAATTAGTTGTTTGTCGTCCGTTTTTTTGAATTCCTTGAAACTGAAAATTGTATGCCAAGCTTGCATTGTACTGCCCAGAAGGATCTAGCCGCCACGCGATGTTGTCCTGAACCTAGCGGCCACTGCGAGTTAATTGCATAAAACCATCACATTTGGGGCTTCTTCTGCAGAAAACCACATGGTCCCTAAACATTTGCAAATCGCACCATGCATTCAGTCAACTTTTTGTGAATAGCACTGATCGCTCGCTTTGCAGCGTCTGAGGGCGTTTCCGACAGGTGGGACCCAAAACAGGTGATGTGGCATAATGACCGGGCGGACGACGCCGTTAGGTCAGCACCTGGTCTAACCGACGCGGTCGGCTCGCCCGACCGTACTAGCTCTCACTCTCTCTCGCCCGTACTCTCTCTGCTCTTTGGCGACCGCGAGCTCTTCCTCTCCTCTTTGCTCTGCTCGCCCCCACCCGGCGGCCATGGTGTCGTGGGACGACGGCAATAGCAGCGAGTCGTCCTTGGCGCAGTACATCTCCTCCCGCGGCTCCCCTGTGAAGGCCAGTTCGTTAGGTTCTGGCCGATTTAGGGTGTCGATTCGGGCATTTCGGATTTAGGGTTTCTGCTACTTTCGGTCGATTTGAACTCGGTCTTTCTATTTTGACCAGATCGCAGCTACCATAGATGACCCATACCACTCTGTTGACGATGATAAGGTGATATGCGAGCATGGCAAACCAGGGAAGAAGTATGTTGCATTCGAAGGGATTAGCACTAGGAGGAGGTTCATTGCTTGTGGCATTGTAGTAAGTTAGCAAATTAGTTCTGCTTTTTTTTAGTTGGTGCTCTCCTTTCCGGTACTTAGAATTTGTTCTAGGGTTAACTAGGCACCGTTCAATGTTCATACACACTGTCCAGCGTTCATATTCTGGGTTCACTATTAACAAGACCTTTGATTTAACACTTAACTAGTTTAATCCGAACTATTAACAGAACTGAACTGAATATTGAACTGATTGTTTAGTTACATAAAGTAATGGTTAACTGAATTTTCAAGTTAAGTGTTAACTGAATTTTCAACTGAAGTGTTAACTGAATCTTGAAGTTAACTGTTATATGAATCCTTAAGTTAACTGTTAACTGAACGGGGTGTTCAATTTAACTGAATATTTACCTGAATATTTAATTTTGGAAAATAATTGTCTATTTATCTAAATCTTCAATTTAACCGCGGGGAGATAGTAATTGTGGAGTAGTGCAATGGCTAGATGAGCACTAGCCAGATCATCTACAGAATGCTCTTCACAAACTCTCGCTCATGTATGAGGATAGCCAACATTGCAATAGGATTGGATGCCTGGAACATTCATCTACTGGTCACAATTTGACAGAACAAAAAAATCAGTTGCAGAAAACCTATGAGAAGCTTGTTGAAGATGTGAACAACCTGCTAGATAGCCAGGATAACCTTCAAGAGCAACATACCAGCATTATATTGGTGAGAAGAACAATAGTATCCATGTTGATATGAGCAATGAAGGAGATCTGAATGAACAACAGGTTGTAAAGGATGCTGAGATCACTAAATTGAAGGTTGTTATTGACTAGTTGAAGTTCATTCATATTGCTCAAGGCAATGTCATAATTTTTTTGAAGTTAAATCATCTTAAAGATAAGGAAAAGATGAGCTATGATAATAGGACTTTGAAGTTTTCCTTTGCTGACTTAAAGAAATAGAAGGAGGAGTTGTGCATTGAGAAGAGTAACCTGGATTGCATCATTGCTGAGCTGATGAAAGATAATGAGAAGTTGGTCAATGATAATAAGACCCTTGAGTCACTAGTAGAAAACATGGCTTTGGTTCGTCCAGAAAAGAGCATTAATCCCGGTTGCATTACGAACCGGGACTAATGTGAGCATTAGTCCCGGTTCGAGCGGCGAGGGCACCGTACAGGCATTACTCCCTGTTCGAATGGGACCTTTAGTCCCGGTTGGTGCCACGAACCGGTACTGAAGGTCTCAACCCCATTAGTACCGGTTCGTGGCACGAAACGGTACTAAAGGTTGCCACGAACCTTCGGCTGTCATCAGCTAAAAATGCATTAACACATGCATAATTAATAGCCAACAAAACATATCATTTTCTCATTGTTGAAGAGTAGCAATAACATTTTCATGTGATATCCATCTAGTACCACATCAGCTCATCATCACCACAAGTAGCAGCACTTCCTTATCTTCTAATTGCATTATCTAGCACATCATCAGCTCCTCATCACCCCAAGTAGCAGCAGTTCCTTATCTTCAAATTGCATTATCTAGCACATCATCAGCTCCTCATCACCACCAGTAGCAGCAGTTCCTTATCTTCTAATTGCATCATCTAGCACATCACTGGACCAACAAAAACTTGTCATTTCTCTAAACAAGACATGTTGTAGTTCTGAAGAATTGCAAATGTAAAAGCTTTGCATATATGATTTGCCATGAAAAACAAATCTAGAATGTCCCAGATCTAAGAAGGATATTGTAATAGCAAGTTGGATTTCATCTGTTCATCACAACACACATGAAATCTGCCTAACAATAAACAATAAAAACTGAAATGGATATTTCTGTCGCATCACATTGGAATCTATACAAGCAAGTTTAGTCGCATCACATTGGTTTTGTTCAACAAAGGTATGACATATAACAGTGAAGTATTGCTTAGACTATTCTTTTTAAGAGAGAAAGAACAAGATAACAGTACATAACTATCACTTAACATCAGAACAAGATAATAGTGCATGAATTTAACTTACCAAGCGTTTTCTTAACATACTCCCTCCTCAGATTCTGCGGGAGTGCAAGCATCATATGCATTTCTTCTAGAGCTTTGGAAAATATGCTAGCAGCATTCACGATTTCAGTCCCAGTGAATCCAAGACTTGATAATTCATTGATAGCTTTCTCTTTAAACTTCTGTCTAGGATCTTCCTCCATTGCTTTCTCTTGGGCAATAGCTTCCCGTTCCATTGTTGCTGCCATTTGGCCGACATTATGAGTGACACTCTTCAGCTGGCTGTTTACATCTCCAAACATGGTGAGAAAAGGATCAGTTGATTCTGACCTGCGAGACCCGTTACCTTTCTTTCTCTTCTTAGAGTTTGTAGAATCAGCGGTGACATGGCGTCAACTGAACAAAGGGCAAAAGAATCCCGAAGCGTCAAATTCTGCTTAAATAGCAAGCAACCTATATGAGTATAGTACAATACAACATATGTTTTTTAGATAATAAGGGGTGAAACCCCCGGCTCCAATCAATTAAGAAAGAAACCAAACAAGTACCACAGAGTTTTAACAACCAGCCTCACCACAGGGCAAGTGCAAAGCTATAGAGATGAAAAGGAAAGACACGTCCAAACATGTTTTTTTGCAACCTATAACAAATTAAAACAAGATACATCACACTCTCACTAAGGCCACAACAGCGGTACAGTACAACCTATGTGATCCACAATAAACTGTAGAATCAATTTATTATTTAAATAACAAGCAGCCTCTTCCCTTGCAAGGGCATGCATGACTCATATTATTCATATTATCTCTTCCATAGCTATTCTCTTATATCACCCTCGGCAAAACAAAAGGGCACAAGAAAATCTAGCTAATGCAGCCATCAGATTTACAGTGAGATAGTACAGTACAATAAAATATGAGCAATCCATGCAATTCTCAAGCATCAAATTTTGATTGAACAACAAGTAGCCTATATAAGCACAGTACAATCAGTGTGATCCAATTCAACTACTTTATTTATCTATATCCAACAGAGAAAAGGATCTGACCACCTCATTTGTTCGGGACAACAAATCACAGTATGACAAGGAAGCAAACATTACTGATTCCACCAAAGAATCCCTTAAAATATTCCAGTCATGCGCACATCCATGAACAGTACCCAAATCTCAACTGGCGGACTAAGTCTGAAGCCCTAAGCAGAGTACAGTTCGACCTAAACGCTTGGATCTTCCAGATCGGAGAAAGAAAACGATAAATCCGGGCACTAGAGAATGAGGAGAGGAGGGAGGGAAGAGGGGAGGTGGCGCACCGTGGTTCTTGTCGAAGATGCCGATTCGGGGAAGGTTCGCGTCGAGGAAAGAAAGGGGACCAGCTGTTTGGGGCGGAGCTTGGAGACAGGGCCGGCCCTGAGGGGGGGCAGGGGGGCGGCCGCCCCGGGCCCCCAAAATTCAGGGGCCCCCACCCAGGTATGCAGCAACTAAGCTAGGTTGGTTATGGGCCTACGTCAGAAAAAAAAGGGTTGGGCGCTAGTTTTTCACGTACGAGCGCAGCAAGCAGCAGGCCAATCGTCCACCCCTGCGATCGATTCAGCCGGGAGCGAGTCATTCACGGAAAAAAAGAACCATCTACGCGAGTCTTTTCAATTCCATCAAGGCAATCAGGCAGTCGCAGCTATTCGAGCCCTAAGCCGCCGCCGCCTGAAGTTCGTACTGGTATTGCCGCCTCATCCCTCCTGCGTCCTGGTAATTTCCTTCCTTTAGCTGCTGATTTCAGTTCCTAGGGTCCCATCTCTAATTATGTATATGCAGTTAGGAACACGTCTAATCTAGTTTACCGCTGATTTAAATACCACGGCCGGAGGGACCCCCATCTGCAATTCTATGTTGGCACTTGGCACACGCACTAACGCTCTTTGCCGAATCGACCATCAGGTAGTATATCATATTGCCGTTCCTCGATGCATAAGCCGTTACAGTTCACCAATTGATGCAACATTTTTTCAGCATTGTGTGTTATCATGTCGTAAAGGAAACAAGATGTATGCATCAAGTAGCGATACAAGGAAAATAAAGAAGGCCGAGGATAAATTGGTACAATCACAACACGGAGATATGCACAAATTTCTCAAGAGTAACATTGGTGTTTCTGCTGCTTCGATAAAGCAAGATGATGAGTTGGCGAAGGTTGCCATAGAGGAAGAGTAGTAACCTATTGGGATTTCAGAATATGACCAGGGAGAAGAAAATGTCGACAGCAACATCGGTGGTAACAATGTAAGTGTCATCGAGAATGTAAGTAATTGATTTGACGCGCACGCATAGTCTACTAGTCTTGATGCACAACATGTTCTTACTCCTAATATTTATGATCCAAACAATTGGGATAATCTTGATACTAAAACAAGAGACATTTTAGTTGAGAAAGGGCTTTGAGAGAGGAAAAACGGAATACCATGTAGATGATGCAGGAAGACATTTTTCATATGCTCATCATTATAGAAAATTAAGCAATGCAGAGAAACATGATAGAAAGTGGCTAGTTTATTCAAAAGATCTCGACAAAGTTTTTTGCTTTTGTTGTAAGATCTTTTATTATAGTGTCAGCTATGGAGATTATCAAGCATGTCAGAGAAGTTGATTGCTATTCTAATATTTCCATCGCTTATCGCATCTTATTTACTGTGCCTGTCACGTTCGCGTCGGCCGAAAGAAGCTTTTCGAAGTTGAAATTATTGAAGATTATTTGACGTCAACAATGACTCACGAGAGTTTAAATGCCTTTGCAACATTTTGCATCCAGAAGAAAATATCGGATGAGATTGACATCCACTCTATCATAAGTGACTTTGCATCAAGGAAATTAGAAAAAAAGGTAATATGTATAAATTATTTGATTCGCATACTGATTTTGAATTCATTTAATTTCTATTGATAATATTTCATATATGCATATTTCATTGTTATCATTAGGATGTCTATATTAAGGGCCCCGACTTTTAATTTTGCCCCGGGCCCCCAAAATATCAGGACCGGCCCTGCTTGGAGACGTCCGACGTTGGATCTTGCGGCGGAGGAGGGAGATGCCGGCGTTCCTACTCCGGCGGCGACGGGAGGTCGTGGCGGCGACGGGGAGAGCTCATGGTGGAGGCGAGGTCGGGACGAGTGGGGGACGAGAAAGTGGATCTGATTACGGAGACGAGCGTTTTCTGTTTTCACTCGGTGTGCCCTGTTTTGGGCTTTCTGAAGCGACGTATCCGATTACAAGGCAATGGAAACCGGCCCAGCCGAACCAAACGCCCGTAACGTTTTTAGGAAGCAGTGTAATCAAGAGACGGTGCAAAACTGACGAACCAAACGCGCCGATTTTATTTCCCATATCCATGTTGTAACTTACATATCTACCGATATTTGCCATTTTTGTCATGTGAAATTCTTTACATAAGTCGAAGGATCTAATTAATTAGTCGCATGTCCTTGCTTCTTGCGACCTATTCATTGAGCAAACACTGATGAAACAGAAAGGTCGGCCCAGGTGGGTTGAAAGCAAACTATTTAGTGTTAGCAGCAACCAGAAGTTGAGCATGTGCTTGATCTATTATGAAGTCATGCAGGACTCCCACCAATGTATCTTCTACTTCTATTCACAGTCCTCCCACCTCTCTCGCCGTCGTAGCCCCCCTCTCGCACCTACGCAAAACATGAACGAGCGGTTCCCCGAAGACTCGGCGGCGGCCAATGGTTTCGGCCGCCGCTCTCTGCACGAAAAGGAAACTCACCTCCTCCACGAGGCGAACTACCCCGCCCCGCCAGACATGCGCGCCCCGTCGCGGTGGAGGCTCAGCACCGGCGGCGTCCCTGTCCCACCTCTGCCCGTCCCCGAGACGCCCGCCTACTTCCACGCCAAGATCTACTTCCACGCCAAGATCGAGCGCGAGCGGGTATCCCTTTCGGAGGAGGAGCGGGTGCTCCGTCGGAGTACGCCGCCGGCAACCACGCAGCGTGGTCGGCATTCTTCGAACGCCGGCAGGCGGTGCGGCTCGCCTCCACCAACAACGCGCCGATGCCGCGCGGCCGCAACAACAGCGAGGGCCGCCGCCTGTGGTGGGGCGTCCCTGGCTGCACGCTGCACCGTCCTCGAGTACCTCGAGGGCAGCAATGATCTGCCGTGAAGCATCGCGCCGGGGCAAGGGGTCGAGCAGCGGCGGCGACCGTGTCAATGAGGAGAAGCGACGACTGCGACCTGCTCAGCGATTACTTCGGCGTAGCTTTTCATGTTTATTTTCGTGCTTTTATTTGTGTAAAAAAACGTCTGAATTTCGTCGAATTATGCCGTGTTTGATGAATTTTGACCGAAGTGTTTGCGGTTTATGGGCGTCTGGGGGTCGACCTGCGGGCGGCTGGGAACCCGCTTGCCCTCACGCCGAAAAAACCGCCGGCTCGCCCCCAAGCGACGCTTTTTCGTGTTCTTGGGGGGCCGAACGGCTGGAGATGCTCTTACAGCTGACACTCGGGCCACTCGTCATACACTCTTGAAACCTTCGGCTGTCGGCTGGAGATGCTTTTGTGCAGGCAGACTGGCCAAGTCACGAGCTCATGCCAATCCAAGGACAAATCGTGTGCGAGTGACAGGAGAAAAGGCCAAAAAAATAACACAATGATAGCCGTTAGGACCGAAATAGCCCGCGTTAACATTTTTTTGACGGGAGTTTCGGCTGTCGGTGGAAATAGAGGTAAGTACTCACATACACACACGTATCTCATCATCTCCTCACAAGAAATGAATCGAACAGGGTTCGCAGAAGACGCCAGTCCATTGAAGTTCGGCGTCAAGCTGCAGAGGAACCAATGTGTGAATACATAGACAAAACAGAGTGTTCCTAGTATGCCTTTACTAGACTAGCTCATTGATCAAAGATGGTTATGTTTCCTAACCATAGACATAAGTTGTCATTTGATCAACGGGATCACATCATTAGGATAATGATGTGATGAACAAGTCGACCCATCCGTTAGCTTAGCACTATGATCGTTTAGTTTTACTGCTATTGCTTTCTTCATGACTTATACATGTTCCTATGACTATGAGATTATGCAACTCCCGAATACCGTAGGAACACCTTGTGTGCTATCAAACGTCACAACGTAACTGGGTGATCATAAAGATGCTCTACAGGTTTCTTTTCTACATACAGGGGGGCCAGTGCTGATGGTTTGGTCCCAAACGGGCAGACTGCGAGGCCGCCACGGGGAAACTCGAGGTATCTGGCTCCCGTAGGATTTCCCATCCGGACGTGGCCTGAGACGAGATACGCGCGGCTACTATCAAGGTGTCGGCACGCCGGGAGGTCTTGCTGGACTTGTTTTACCATTGTTGAAATGTCTTGTGCACCGGGATCTCCGAGCCTGATCGGATTGTCCCTAAGATAAGGGGTAATATTATTATTATCTCTGCTGATCGTGAGAGCTTGTGATGGGCTATGTTGGGACACCCCTGCAGGGTTACAATCTTTTGAAAGCCGTGCCCGCAGTTATGTGGCAGATTGAAATTTGTTAATGTCCGGTTGTAGAAAACTTGACAGAGGATCTGAAATAAAACACACAACCATGTGAGTAACCGTGACCGTCTCTTTTCACTTTGAGAAGAGAACACGGTGGGGTTATGATTGACTCGTAGGTAGTTCAGGATCTTTAGCGATCATTACTAGTTTGTGGCCGCTCCGTAGATGCTCATCTTATTCTTGTACTCGTAAGTTAGCCACCATATTTTTGCTTAGCCGCTGTTGCAACCTCACCACTTAACCTCTTCCTTCCCAATAAGCTTTGCTAGTCTTGATACCCATGGTTATGGGATTGCTGAGTCCTCATAGCTCACAGATACTACAACATCAGTTGCAGGCGCAGGTTTCCGATGACTTGACGTGAGAGCGGTGTTACCTTTTGTTGGAGTTCTTTCTTCTTCTTCTTCGTCAGTCTTGGGCTAGGTTCTTGGTCGGCAGCCTGGGATAGCAGATGGATGTCATTGTGCTTTTCATGTTTGCATCTGTAGTCGGATGCCTTGTATTGATGTTGTTGTATTCATGTGACTTGTATGAATTGTTGTATTCCCATGTATTTATGTAATGGTACGATGTAATGATATCCATCTTGCTAAGCGCCTGAGATGCGGTTGTGCCTCAATCACGTATGAGTCACGTGATCGGGATAGAATCACATCTTGGGCCTGACATAAGGACACACAGTCCTTGCCCAATCACTCTGGTAAGTCTTCTCGGTTAACTTCCGAACCTTCACATACTTCGTTCACTGGCAGTCCACAGTCACTCAAGGACGCTCAGAACGTGACGCCTAAACGGCGGGAGGAAGCACAGTCTTCAAGTGTAACAAGTCTTCAGGTCACACAGACAGAAAGACTTCAGTGATTCTTAACTCTTTTGGCTTTGGGTGTTTTGGGTTTTGTCCTCAAAGGGATCTTTTCTCTCAAAGACTTCGGAGGTGGGTTGCTCTCAAACGACAGAAGCCGTGCACTAACTCTGAGCAGCCACCAATTTATGGTGTAGGGGGTGGGCTATTTATAGCCATGAGGCAACCCGACAGGATATGTTCGAAATGACCCTTGGTCACTAAGGAACTGACACGTGTCTCACGGTCGGATTTTGAACACACGCGGCAACTTTACTTGAGTTCCAAGTAAAGCTGACTTATCCTGCTCTGGATAAGATTTTCTCTCATTTGTCTTCGCTTGAAGACATAGGAATTTTGGTTGAGCATCACCTTATTTATTCAACTGTGTTCACTTGGACCCCACTTAACAGTATGGCGGATCCTATGACTCAAGAAGGAATAAAAGGAACTACGAGAGAAACTATGACTTCGCGTTTTATAGTCTTCAGTGGATGTCTTCATAGGCCATTATCTTCACGTGAATGTCTTCTCGTACCACCATTAATTTCAATGTCTTCACACATTTTTAGGGGTCATCTCTGGAAGTTAAACCGAATCTGTGAGGAACTATTACCTGTGTTATCCTACAATTCTCACAAACACATTAGTCCCTAAACCTCTTTTGTCGTCAATACTCCAAAACCAACTAGGGGGCACTAGATGCACTTACAATTTACCTACTCTCTTACCCGTTGGAAGATCTTTCCAGATTAGTCTCCATGCAAATGTTTGAATCCTTGGCGCTATATTTTTTCTTTCCAAATTTGTTTTAAAAGCTCCTTTGAGCTCTCTGAAATAGCTCTTGGTTGTGGTTCTCCTTATTCTTGTAACACCTGTAAACACAATCTATATGCACTCTATGTTGTGAATTTCCCTGATGGAGTAAGTTTCCAAGAAAGGAGATCTTCTCCTACATCCTGGATGATTGGAGTCTGCTTAATGGCGAAGGCTGCATCTGGATGAAAGAGTTTGTCAATGAGTTGATTATTCCATTGTTTCAGATTTGGGAGCAAAAGATCTTTGACAATAGATGGATATATATATTATCCCAAGAACTGTACCAAGGGTTACTCCAAAGAGAAATGTTCCCTTCTATGAGTTGGTAGAAAGAATTTTTAATAAGCATGGGTCTAACTTTCAAGATAGCTGTCCAAAAGGAAAATTTGGGAACACTCTGGCTAGCTTTTCAAGAAGAAGTATCAGGATAGTACTTGGATTTGAGTATCTTGGAGAGGTAGCTATTAGAATCATCTACTATTCTCCATGCCGCTGAAAGAATTAAACCTCTATTAGTGGCTTGCATATATTTGACTCCAAGGCCTCCTTCATTTTTTGGTGAACAAATATCTTTCCAAGATCGAAGACAAAGAGATTTTGAATTATTATTTCCTCTCACCCCTGTCCACCAAAAGTTCCTAAAGATTGCAGTGAGTTTAGATAAGAACTTGTTGGGGAAAAGAATATTGGACATATAATAAACAGGGATGGCAGCGAAAACTGAATTAATGAGAGTGAGTCTTGCCGCATGAGAGAGCTTATTGGCTTTGTAGCTTGGTAGCTTGGCTCTGAATTTATCAATGACAAAATTATACGCTTTGGATCCATCCTTGGCCGGAAGAATAAGAGGATGCCCTAGATGAATAGTATTTTGATCTATGTCTGGAACTGGAAATATATTTTTGATAGTTTGCTTAATGTTATTGTCCACACCTTTGCTGAAAATAATTCCAGATTTATGCCAATTTGGTGTCTGATCTGATTTCATGCAGAAATCTTGAATGAGTTGACTCATTGTTGGTGCCACATCTTGTAAGGAAGCTTGGCCACAAACTAGAAGATCATCAGCAAACATGAGTGAGTGGATGGGAGGACAATTTGGGCCAAGAGAAATTCATGTGAGTTGATTAGAAATCATTGCTTCTTGCAACTTGATGGAGAGTTCATTTATGGCAAGAACAAAAAGATAGGGAGACAGCGGACAGCCTTGCCTGGTCGCTCTACTATTCCTAAACTTTGCATATGCTTGACCATTAATAATAATTGAAAAAGTGGGGGAAGAAATGCAAGCATATATCAGATTAATGAAATAAGCATGTAACCCTTTACGAGCGAGAGCCAAGACAATGAAATTCAATTCTAGACGATCAAAAGCCTTGGCAAGATCAATTTTGATTATGAAAGAAGGAGCATTCCAAGTGCTTAAATTGAATGAGTGAGTAATTTCTTGAGCTATAATAATATTATCACTGATTCTCCTCCCCTGAATGAAAGCTTGTTCAGAGGGATGAATATAATTTGGAAGATGTGGCTTGAGCCTTTGAGCTAAAGATTTGGCAATGATTTTATACACAACATTACATAGGCTAATAGGCCTAAAATCAGCCGGAGTAATACAGACCAGTTTCTTTGGAATAAGGACAATATTAGTGTTATTTATATGACTTGGCATTATACCTGTTTCATAGAAGCTCCTCACCAGATTGACCACATCATCTCCAATCCAGTCCCAAGCAGCTATGAAGAAGGTTACATTCAATCCATCCGGCCCTGGAGAAGCGTTCCTCTTCATTTCCTTAAGAATTTGCCAAATTTCTTGCTTATCTGGAATGCTATTTGTGTAGTCCTGCTGGCCTGCATTCATCTCTGTTCTTATATAGGGCCTCCCTTGGTTAGTTCTATTAGAGGCAAAAATCTTCTTGAAGTATTCAACAAAAGTGTCGACAATTTTTTCAGGTTTAAGCCGAGTCATATTATTATGATCTCTAATGGAAACAATTTGATTTTTCCTTCTTCTTTTGAGAACAGCCTGACGAAAATAAGAAGTATTTCTATCCCCTTGTGTTGCCCAATGCTTTTTTTCCCTTTGTCTATAAAATTCAGTAAGTTTGGTCATATTTTCTTCACACTTGTTTATTAGAGAAGCTTCCAACTTGTGGTCCTGCTCCGAAATTGGTTTCATTTGGATACTTCTTATCTGTTCTTCGAGGGAATTTAGTTCATGATTGATAGACCCCTACTTTTTACACCATCTTTTGAGAGATCCTGCAAGATGATTAGTTCTAACATAGAAAGGTCTATGTGCAGTGCTAGTCCACACAGCCTTTGCATATGAATGAAAATCATTTTCCATGAGCCACCAATTTTCAAATTTGAAACTTTGCGTAGGCTTTCGAAACTTTCCATCAGTAGAAATAAGTATAGGAGCATGATTACTCAGGGTAATAGGAAGATTGTAGATATTTGTATTCAGAAAAAGAGAACACCACTCTGCATTCACCAAACATCTATCAAGTTTTTCATAAGTTGGATTAGTGGAAAAACGTTTGTTTGTCCATGTATAAGTAGGCCCGCTGTAACCAAGATCAATCAATCCACAAGATTTCACAAGATTACGGAAAGCATTCATACGACTAGTATTAACATAGGGAGTACTTTTCTCCATATCATACAAAATATCATTCATATCACCCATGCAAACTACAGGCTTGCTGGCGTTATCATACACAAAAGATGCTACAAGCTCCCAGATCTGGTTTGTTTGACGATGATATGGATCTCCATATATACAAAGCAGAGCAAACTCCTCCTTATTAGCTACATCTAGGACAGTAGCTAAGATAACATGGAAGTTAGAAGTATGTACATTAATTTGCAGAACATCACTCCACATCAGCCAGAGTCCCCCAGAGCGCCTCTTGGAAGGAACTACAACACTGTTGTCCATGTCAAAGCGAGTGTTCAAATCAGCAGGTTTTATCTTAGAAGTTTTAATTTCTGAAACAAAGGTTACCTTAGCTTTTGTGGCGTGGATCAGTTTAGCCAAGTAGCATGGGCAGATTGATGTGCTTGGTATTCTTCAACTCAATCAACTTAGGATGCATAAAAACAGGCTGATACATAATTTGATGTTTGTGCTTGCACCATCATAACTTGCATGCATGCACGGCATCTGGTTCTGATTCATTTTAATTTCAAGTCTGGACATGAATGCTTTTGTGCAGGAGGACTGGCCAAGTCACGAGCTCATGCCAGTCCAAGGACAAATCGCATGGGTGTGACAGGAGAAAAGGCCAAAGAAAAATAACACAATGATAGCCGTTCAGACTGAAATAACCCGCGTTAACATTTTTTGACGGGAGTTTCGGTTGTCGGTGGAAATAGAGGTACTCACATACGCACACGTGTCTTTCTCTGGCTGGACCGAAATGGCTTGGTATCTCATCATCTCCTCACAAGAAAGAATCGGACAGGGTTCGCAGAAGACGCCAGTCCTTTGAAGTTCGGCGTCAAGCTGCAGGGGAATCAACAAGTCCGGCCGGCCATCATGGAAGCAGACAGCGAGCAGCTGCCATGGGAATGGGAATGGAGGTGCGAGCTGCGGTGTTTCAAATGGAACATAACAAAGCTCCAGGCCCTGATGGTTTTCCCGCGGAGTTCTATCAGAACTTCTGGGATGTCATCAAGACTGACCTAATGGAGTTGTTCAATTTTTTTCATGCCGGCTAACTAGACCTATCTAGGCTTAATTTTGGCGAGATTGTTTTGTTGCCAAAGGCTAAGGAGGCTGAACAGATTCAACAGTTCAGGCCGATCTGCCTCCTTAATGTCAGCTTCAAAATCTTCACCAAAGTTGCGACTAATAGGCTCAACGCGGTCGTCGATCATGTTGTTCAGCCATCCCAAACGGCTTTCATGCAAGGACGAAATATACTCGATGGAGTAGTAATCCTTCACGAGACCGTCCATGAGATGCACCGGAAGAACATGAGTGGAGTAGTATTTAAAATTGACTTTGAAAAGGCATACGACAAAGTCAAATGGTCATTTCTCCAACAGACCCTAAGAATGAAAGGTTTCTCAGAAAAATGGCGCGACCTGGTCCAAAATTTTGTTACTGGAGCTAGCGTGGCTATAAAAGTCAATGATGATGTAGGTCATTACTTCCAGACGAAAAAGGGATTACGACAGGGTGACCCAGTGTCTCCAATGTTATTTAACATTGTCGCTGACATGTTGGCTACTTTGATCAAACGCGCCAAACAAGACGGTCAAATTGCAGGAGTAGTGCCACATCTTATGGATGGCGGACTCTCTATCTTGCAATATGCCGATGATACAATTCTTTTTATGGAACATGACCTAGATAAGGCTAAAAATATGAAACTATTGCTTTCAGCTTTTGAGCAAATGTCAGGTCTGAAAATTAACTTCCATAAAAGTGAATTGTTCTGTTTCGGAGAAGCCAAGGAGGCGACTGCACAATATGCAGACTTGTTTGGTTGTGCACAAGGCCAATTCCCGATTAAATATTTGGGAATTCCGATTCATTATCGGCGTCTCACTAATGCGGAGTGAAAACATGTTGAAGAGCGATTGGAGAAACGGTTGAGCAGTTGGAAAGGCAAGTTGCTCTCTGTTGGAGGGCGACTAGTTTTGATCAATTATGTTCTCACAAACATGGTTCTCTACATGCTCTCATTTTTCCAAATTCCCAAAGCGGTTCTGCAAAGACTGGATTACTTCAGATCCATATTCTTTTGGCAAGGAGATAGTGAAAATAAAAAGTATAGACTAACCAAATGGAGTGTGGTTTGTCGACCAAAAGACCAGGGAGGTTTAGGTGTTCAGGACCTCCAGGTTAAGAATGATGCCTTGCTCAGTAAATGGCTGTTCAAGCTACTTACCGAGGATGGTGTTTGGCAAACCCTGTTGCGCAATAAGTATCTAGGCCAAAAAGCGTTGTCTCAGGCATATTGGAAAACTGGTGACTCACATTTTTGGTCTGGTCTGATGGCGGTAAAGAAACATCTATTCCGCTTTGGATCATTCGCGATAAAGGACGGCTCCGAGATACGTTTCTCGGAGGACAGGTGGCTAGGAAACACCACTCTTCAGGAACAGTATCCGGCATTGTACCGAATTGTACGCGATAAGAATGATACTATTGCGCACGTGCTCAGCTCCTCCCGCCCGAATGTATCATTGAGGAGGGATTTGATTGGCCTCCGCCTTGCGTCATGGCAATATCTTCTATCCTGTTTGGATTCGGTTAACTTGACACAAAGGAGGGATGTGTTTCGCTGGAATCTCACTACATCTGGATCCTACATAGTTGACTCTATGTACCGTGCACTCTCGCACTCAAAGGTTCCATTGAATAATAATAAACTAATATGGAAATCAAAGATGCCACTAAAGATAAGATTTTCATGTGGTATCTTCGGAGAGGAGTTGTGCTAACAAAAGATAACCTCGCTCGACGCAACTGGCAAGGAAGTAAGAAGTGTAGCTTTTGTACTCATGACGAGACAATTAAACACCTCTTCATTTAGTGCAAGTTCGCATGTTCTATATGGTCAGTCATCCAAATAGTGTCCAATTTGTATCCACCCACAAGTGTTGCCAATATATATGGTCACTGGCTTGATGGAATACCAAATACAATTAGTACACTAATACGGGTGGGAGCGTCTGCCTTATTATGGTCGCTTTGGCTATGTAGAAACGATTGTGTTTTTAATGGCAAAACCTCTTCTTCTATGCAGGTTATTTACCGTTGTACACTAATACGGGTGGCCAGGGAGGTTTTTACCCAATATGGGTGGCAACATAATCTCCGGATCGGTCCACCTCCTCCATCGACATTGGCATAGTTTTGGACTCATATGACTTTACTGTTGCCAACTTGTCGTTTTTTTATATACTTTGCTAGACTCTTCGTTAAGGCTGTGTGCATCTTAGCTATGCAGAGGCCGGATGTCGCTCATTATGCTTTGTATCCACTTGATGCTACATTCTGAGTTAATAAAAGCGCCCTTTATCGAAAAAATATAAATTTTAGAGGGGCAATACTATGCAAATCCGGTCTCTCAAAAGCCCACGGACGCGATCGGGCGCGTCCACGGAGAGTTACAAAGCATGCAAAGTCCTACGTATTGTATACTATGTACTACCCTACTTACTCTTCATTATTGGAGATGTCTACGACGACAGTGTCGGGCGTCGGCTGGACGGACGGGTGGGAGGGCTCCGGTTCATCCTCTTCTTGCTCGAACACATCAATGTAGGCGAGCACCTCCGCCTCCTCTGCGGCCTGTTGCGCCTCCATCTCTTGCCGGCGACGGCGTCTGGCCTCCGCAGCTGACTTCGATCGGAGGAAATTGAGGATGGACCACTGCTCTGCCTGAAGATCCGCGTCGCCAGCATTCCCTGTCTCATCCTCCTCAACCTCCTCCTCCTTGTCGCCCTCCTCCTCCACTTCCTCCTCCTCCTCCTCCTCTCTGGATCCACTGCATCCGGAGGTAGCCCTATGATGATCCGGGTTTCGCACCTAGCCCGGATCTGCTCAAGAGCTCGAGCCGGCGCTTCGGCGTCAGAAATGGGGTCCCATATCCGCCCCATATTTGGACTGGATATGAGTGATGCCGGTAACCTGGGCGTTTGAGGCCCGTTTGAGGGGACTGTCTGAGTCAAAAAAATTGTGACCGATCAGTGACCAGGCGGCCCGCCCGGGCGTATGAGGCGGGTTTGAGGCGCCCGGCTGTTGATGCTCTAGCATCTTCTCTGCATGCCTTTCACCGTTTCTATTGAATGTTGGTTTTCTATGTTTATCAGCGGTTTCCATCGAGCACCTTTTTTTAGTAAATCAGGGCCCTTTTAGACATTCGATAATGTAAATTCTTCCCGACATGTTATGTTTATAGGTGCTATATTCTTGTTTTAGTTTGTTTTCCTTGAATAACAACCCTCCTTGCCGATTTTTGTTAGAGCTTAGCTTTACTTCCATACAGTAAGTTTAGTGGCAGATTGATGTGCTTGGTATTTTTCACTCAAATCAACTTAGGATGCATAAAAACAGGCTGATATACAATTTGATGTTTGTGCTTGCACCATCACAATTTGCATGCATGCACGGCATTTGGTGCTGATTCGTTTTAATTTCAAGTCTGAACGAGCTCGTGCCAATCAATCCAAGGACAAATCGCGTGCGAGTGACAGGAGAGAAGGCCAAAAAAAAAAAATATAACACAATGATAGCCGTTCAGACTGAAATAACCCGCGTTAACATTTTTTTGACGGGAGTTTCGGCTGTCGGTGGAAATAGAGGTAAGTACTCACATACGCACACGTGTCTTTCTCTGGCTGGACCGAAATGGCTTGGTATCTCATCATCTCCTTACAAGAAAAGAATCGAACAGGGTTCGCAGAAGACGCCAGTCCTTCCAAGTTCGGCGTCAAGCTGCAGGGGAATCAACAAGTCCGGCCGGCCATCATTGAAGCAGCGAGCGAGCAGCTGCCATGCATGGGAATGGATTGATTTTTAGCCGCCTCTGCAGGCTTCGCTGTTGGTCACATGCATCTTCTCCACGTGAAACTGGTGGATCCGTGTACGTACGTAGGAAAAAAAAACTGGTGCCGGCATGATGGCGCTTGAGGTAGCCACTGCCTGCCAGGCTAGCGCTTTTATATAGGGCTCGATCCACCGTTCAAGCATCAATCCATCCATCCATTGCAATGGCGCAAGTAACCATCTCCGCAGTAGCTATAGCGGCAGCGGCACTGATACTAGTGCCGGTGTTCACTTTCACTAGAGGATCAGTAGCAGCAGCAGATGATCCGAGCCCCCCGCCGCCGCCGATCGGGATGCCCAACTGCGACACGTCCTGCGGCGACGTGGAGGTGCACGGACGCCAGCTGCTACCTCCCGGGCTTCAAGCTCACCTGCGACACCACCGGCTCAAGGCCACGGCTGCTGCTCGACGCCGACGGCACTATTCAAATCCTCGGTATCTTCGACGCCCGCTCGGGAGGCTACATGAACGTCCAACGCAATGGTGAAGTTAAAATCGACGTCAATGGCAACGGCACGTTCGGCCAAGGCCTTAGGCTCGACGGACCATACATGTTGCTAACCACGTCGTCCTTAAGGAGCGAATTCATCCTGACGGGTTGCAATGTGCAGGCGACGGTGAAGAGTGGCAACGTCACCGTGGCCAGCTGCACCTCGCTTTGTGATGATAGAGCGGACTATGAAATCAGCGTGCTCTGGCGGCAGCACAGGCTGCTGTCGCGCGAACATCATCACGCCGGTCTACGACGACAATGGACACGACCAAGTATGCAACACCGCATATGACGTGCAGCTCAGACGGTTGGGTGGTTGGAACCGTAGCACGGATCGGGACCGATTACCTGTGCGTGTGTTTGTCGCCGAACGTCCGTGGTTCGACAACACCTCCGTCTCAAACGACCTTCTAAAGATTGGCCGACCCCCATCTAAGGAGTCAATGGAAATTCCCGTTTGGCTAAAGTGGGAGGTTGTTGGCCATCCTAACAGCAGCAGCGTCTGCAAGAGCAACCACAGCCAACGCATAAATGGCACAAGAAGAGGAGGCTATACGTGCTTCTGCAAAGGTGGTTACGAAGGCAATCCTTACCTCAAAGACGGGTGCAAAGGTATGCATAAGTATATAATCAAGAAAAGCTTAATTATGATATTTTAATTGGTTTGATCGATTAATCCATCTACATCTGGATATTATATGTAGATAGCAATGAGTGCGAGCTGTCACCAGCAAGCAATAGGTGCTACGGTGAATGTATCAAAACGGAAGGATCCTTCACGTGCCGGTGCCCTCCAGGAACCACCGGAAACTTCACCATACCCGGTGGGTGCGTCAACACTACTATCGCTGTCGAAGGTACGTCAACAAGTTTGTAACATAAAAGGTCTTATAAAAGTTTACAGAGGGACTACTTCAATGTTTTCCTTTTTTTTTTTAAACAAGACAATGTTTTACTTTTGCTGGCAGTGATATTTAGCCAATCTCCTTTTGGACACATGCATCGGACTCCATGTATACATGGTTTTGCAAAACATTTTTCTTAAGACATAGAAAGGAAAAAAACCTTGGAAAGGTGTTTCCTGCTGAGCATGTACTGCTACAACGCTATTTTTTATACCCCTCCCTCGGTGAATATGTCATCTTAGGTTGTGCCTCACAACCAAGGCAGAGAAGAAAATGAGAAAACTTAATGTTTATTTGATAAGGCTGGTTGTAATGGGGAGTATCATATTCTAGTATCATGCATAGTCTATATCTATACTACTATATAGTGTACCAGTTTTGAATGTTTGAATTCACACATTGAAATGCATTTCTGGCCGTTCATTGGGCTCCATCCGACGGCTTGTGGTGCAGGGATTCGCTGCTACAGTACAATTGGGTGTTATCTGGGTCTTTCTAGATACATCTATGGTTAGCGCTTGAGTAAGGGACCCACTACATGTCAATTTGTTGGAGCAAACAGAGAGACCGCCACATATTGATTTTTTTTCAAAAGTGGCACTGTATTTTGAGCAAATTCGAAAACTGGCAGACTGAACGCGTATATTTCAAAAATAGCAGCCCGTCGGTCTGGCGTAGACCGAAGAGGTCTTTTCGGCCTGGAAAAAACCGAAGAGTGACTTTTCGGTCAGGCAAAAACCGAAGACTTCTGTAATGGGCCGAAGAGGGGCTGTCGGTGCGGCGTGCACACCTCTTCGGTCTTGGGCTGACCGAAGAGGTCTTCGGTATACGGTAGGCCGAAGAGGGTGGGATAAGGCCACCCGAGCCGTTTCTTCCTCCTCTTCCTCTGTTCTTCCTAGTTCGAACTCTCTCTCTCTTTCTTCTCTGTCACTTCGCCCCCTCTCCCCGATCTCTTCATTTGTCCACCCATTTTCAAAACCAAACCACAGAAACGGTAGATCGTAGCCATCTCCACCAGCCTACGGTGATTTTTTTTCCAATGAGATAGCTATTTGTGTGTAAGTGAGTTGTAGTAATGGTGGTGTGAGGAGGAGGAGGTGGTTTGGCTGGGCAAGAGGAGGTGGCCGTCGAGGGGGTGGCGTTGGTGTTGCTCGTTGGTACAAGTTCTGCGTGAGGTGGCCACACGCGTCGAAGGTATAATCACGCGTGATAAATTTTTTTAGTGTTAATTGGCTCGTGCTGTCATTTTAGCGGTCGGTTAGTGTAGCGGGTAAAAATATTGTTCGTTGTGAATAATGAGATGGAAGTGTCTGACTATGTTTTATTTTGTAATATGTCGGACTATGTTTTATTTTCTAATATGTAGAAGTATGTTTTAATTTCAGATATGTCTTCGTATGCGTTGCTCAAAGATACGATTGAAAGAAAACACCGGGCCGCACTTTTGCAACAGGGCAAGGACTTAGATGTGTTGACCACTCGCACTCCAAAGTCTAACTGGGTATTACACCCTGCATGGATTAATAGGTTTGTGTGCTTATAATGTGTAAATTCGTATTTTGTAATATATGATGCCCGCTAACTGTTTGTTGTACATTATCTTTATTTTGTAGGTTAATGTGGGCTGGACTGCTACCGTTAGCACGGCTGGTTGAGGGTACATTGGATGAGTGGGTTGATCATCCGGAAATGGATGAACATGGTGAACCATTGCAGCTACGCAAGAGGCCAACGAAACGCTTCTCTTACGACAGGTCACTCCTTACCTGCTTAGTAGATAGATGGAGACCGGAGACACATACGTTTCACTTTCCCTGGGGAGAGATGGCGCCTACTCTGCAGGATGTGTCTTACTTGTTGGGATTACCGTTGGCCGGTGCTGCCATAGGTCCTTTAGATGCAGATTCTGGCTGGCTAGGTACGATGCAGGCCCGTTTTCTAGCTGTGAAGCCAAATGCTAGGGGCTTAGACAACGATGCTCACGGGCCTCGTTTTAAGTGGTTGGGCCAGTTTGAGGTAATCTTCTCGGTCAGATAAACGAATGTTGTTTTTATAATTGTCCTCACTAAATAGAATAATAAAATCATTTCTTTTATATGTAGATTCGCATGTTAGGATACCCTGGAGTTCAGTTGACAGATGCACAGGTTGATCGGTCCCTAGAGGCATATCTTCTTTGGTTGTTCGGCAAGACTATGTTCACGGAGAACCACGTGAGCACTGTCGATGCGCGCCTCATCAGCATTGCACGAGAGATAGCTGACGCTCGTTGCCCAGGGGACATTACACAGAGGAGTTGGGGTTCTGCTGTGTTGGCAGCTACGTACAGAGGCCTGTGCAAAGGTTGCCTTTTGAGCTCGC
>LR738716.1:4336054-4348072 GCA_902687465.1 Secale cereale
TAGTGGTGTTGATCCGCTCTTAGACAGCTGCGGCGATGACGATGACCACGCAGCAAACACGTATGACTTCTCTCAGCCGCTGCATCATACTCCACCACCACCACCGTCGCAGGAGACACAGACCGTGACAGACGAGGTTATCTACGGTCGTGGACACCGTCCGACTCACCCACCGCGTCCGCGCTTATCGCTTTCCGGTCCTCGTCCGAGGAAGGTCCAGACTCGTCGACGTAGTACCGAGCAGTGATATGTTTGTATATGTATGAGACATACATGTTAATTTCAGACTATTCTTATGTGTGAGGACTTATCTATGTATCAGAGGTAATTGGTACTACTGCTGCACCGATAACACAGTGCTCCTCATCTTTATAATTGGTACTACTGCTGCAGCTATTATAATGCATTTTTTTGGTACTACTGCTACTGCTGCAGCTATTATAATGCATTTTTTGGGAAAAAAATAAAAAAAAAGTTGTCTTCGGTGTACAGTAGGCCGAAGAGTGCTCCATGCAACTTCGCTTTACGCTAAACGTAAAGAGTTACCACTCTTCGGGCTACAGAAAGCCGAAGAGACCTCTTCGGTTTACTGCTGACCGAAGACAGGTCTTCGGCCCAGCACCGCCTATCTTCGGTTTTTGCCTGACCGAAAAGTCACTCTTCGGTTTTTTCCAGGCCGAAAAGACCTCTTCGGTCTACGCCAGACCGACGGGCTGCTATTTTTGAAATATACGCGTTCAGTCTGCCAGTTTTCGAATTTGCTCAAAATACAGTGCCACTTTTGAAAAAAAATCCCACATATTCACATCGCTAGAGTACATGGCCTGTCTACAAGGAGAAACAAGTGGGGTCCGTACCACATAGTCCGACAGGAGGTAAAAATTAGAATGATAAGAAAAATATAAAGTAAAACAAATCAAACCAGTGAATGGCGCACATATATAGCCTCACTGCCTCGCCTGCATTTCTGGTGCTACAGTAAACATAGCAATACATAGGGTACGAGCAACATGAAACTATGTATACATGAACCAAATTTAAAAATGTCACAAATTACAAAATAAAAATTTCATGCCTACATCTTCACAAAATATATGCTGGGAACAAAACGAAAAAATATCTTTTTATTTTTCCTGTACATAAAAGATAAAATTTGATGCTTCTAAATAGCGTTTCACGACATGTTTTCTTTTCTTTTTTGCACATGTAAAAAAAGTTATTTTCGCCAAACTTCCTATGATCACATAGAACATGGAGGGAGAGGAAGGAGTGCAACTTTTTTCAGATTATTTTGTCATTTGGAAATTTGTTTTTCGAAGTGAGTTCATATCTACCTTTTGAGATTTTTTTTTATCATTTTAAAATGTGTTTTTTCGTAGTGGGTTCATATGTATCTTGGTTCATCTATGTATTTTCTGCAATAGGTACCCAAATTTTGTGCAAAATACATACTCCATATATGCACGATGGTCATATTTCTTGAATCATTTCTTCGGCATTTTCATGACTTATTTTGGCAAAAATCACTCTGTAGAATAAAGACGCGCATTGCGCGTGCACACATACTAGTATCATATGCTGGTATCATAAAGTAGTACATTTATTGGCATGCATGACACAAAGTACACTAGTAGATAAAGGGTCATCAGACCCGGTTCATTTGGGCCTTTAGCCCCGGTTCCAGAACCGGGACAAGAGGGTCGGTACTAATGCTCTGACCCTTTAGTCCCGGTTCAATCCAGAACCGGGGCAGAAGGGTGTCATGTGGCCTGTGCACCGAGCCCAGGCAGGAGGGGCTTTAGTCCCGGTTGGTGGTACCAACCGGGACCAAAAGGCATCCACGCGTCAGCATTTCTGTGGCTGTGGTTTTTGTTTTTTTTTTTTTGAAAGGGGAGGGGGGGTTTTAGGTTTTGGGGGGTTAATTTAGGTGTTTCATATATTGTGTTAGCTAGCTAATTAATAGAGAGAAGTGTCCTCTCTTATGTCCGTGCTTGGTCGACGCTACATACAACACATACGTATATAGAGAGGACTAGTCACGCTAGCTAGCTAGCTAGCTGCTAGCTACTAAGCAAACGAAGGAAACAGAAGATCGTATAATCAACATATATATATGCATACAGAGAGAAGTAATATCGACCACCTCTCCTTCTCCGAGAGATCGGTCGAACAACAAGTTCTCGTATATCTATCCGACACTACCGGGTACATATACACAATTATCTTTTACAAAAATAATCTCCTATAGGATGGACGCATGGTCCACATGGTATTCTCTGGCTGGCGCGATCACGTGTTTAAGGAAGAATGCCGCCAATTCCTCTTGAATTGCTCGCAGACGATCTGTTGTTAGGAGTTCATCCCGCATCCGAAACATCTAATTTGAAGTAGGGGGTCAATACATGAAATGATGCTATAAAATTGTGAATATTATAATTAATTGCTTACGCACTTCAAATTGTGCTTCAGAGTAGCCCCGCTCACAGGTCGTGTGGCGGATGGACTCGCAAATGTAGTATCCACAGTAATTATTCCCGGGTTCCTGCCACAACCACTTTACAAGAAATAGAGGTCAATCAAACTGATAAGCAAGAATGCCAACAAATGGTATTGATGAAACTAGCGCTTGAATCAAGATATAGGAGATGCGTGGAACATGCTACTATATAATACTTACTTTCGGGTGTCTAAATTCTAGCTTCTTCGGCAGTCCCGGAGCTTTTTTGGTGAATTTTCTCCAAACCCTGCCAGACAAAGAAAACAATTACTTGATATATATCAGAAATGAACAAAGTTGCTGATATGCATGGTGGATAATATTGATCGATTTAACTTACCTCTCAAGCATTTGAGTCATGTCCGCATACTCCTCGGGATCTTTACGTCTAGAGTCCAAGACAGTTACTACTCCCTTTTCAAGCTTAATCTCTAAGAGAATATAGTGGAAGCTGCGCACGCATGCATGAACTCATCAATTACATCACTATAACCTTAACTGATATATAAGGGAAACCAAATATGCACAAGACAGTAACACTCACTTGAAGTTGTAAGGAAAGAGTATTATATCTTTGTTTTCATTTACCACCAACGATCGTAGCAAGTTGGTCTCGGTATCGTCGGGACGCAATTTAACCTCGGTTGCATCTATGAGGTATGTGTTAACAAACCCAATATCACCTACTTGTCTTTTCTTCAATTCGACGATCTTCAATCTGCATAATATAGTGAGGGTAACCATAAATACATGCAATGAAGATCAGCTATATAATGACAGAAGTAGTACTACTTACAGACAGTAGCAGGTGACCGTTGTTTTATCGAGGGCCAATTGATTGAAAAACTGATAGAACTCCTCAAATGGAACAGGCAACAGGTCAATTCCAACGAGGTCATGCTCCGGTTTAACTCTCAAATACAAGTTATCCCTCCCCCCAGACTCTCTGCAGATTTTCAAGTACCAATCATGCAATCTTCGCATATTCGTTGATAGAGATCTTTCATTTTTGACGAGAGGCTTCCCGTACTCGTATCTTTGTATCTGCACTTCCAAGAAATCATAGTGTACATCGTCGGACGCGTAATCTGCAAGATTGGTATAACCGGGCACCATCCTCGGATCATTAGCGACCATGTCGCTAGACACCTTGAGCGGGGGGCACGATTGGTTCGCTTGTTCGCCGAGCTGGGCAATTTGTTTCCCAGCTCGTCCTTCTGCTAACCTCTGATCACTTTTTGTACTTCCCGACCGCTTGGCATCTTGAAATGTCTTTTGAATCATGCGGTCATAGTTGCCCTTCGGCTTACTTTTCGCTGGTTGCTTCAGGGCAGCAAGAGTGCGTTTTGCTTTCACCGCATCTATCTTCTCCTCCGGAGGTGGATGTCTCTGTGCTTTCAACCCTTCAAAAAAGTCCTTCACTTCGCCTTGAGCGATCTTCGTGTTTTCCTCGTCGGACCTCTCGTACGGTAACTTCTCTAGAGGCGTGAGAGAAGGACCGAATCTGCATCGCCTCCCGCCTCTGGCTGTACTGGTAGACGTCGCCGGACCAGACGAAGCGGCTGTCTTTTTTACTTGCTTACGCGCCGGAGCAGGAGCAGCCGAAGCGGCGGCAGGTCTCTTTCGCCCTTGCTGATTAGGCGGAGAAGGAGGAGCAGGCTGGCTGCTCGGGCGCGCCGGCGGCGAAGGAGGCGGAGTGCCGCCACGCGCCGGAGAAGGAGCCGGAGTGCCCTGATGGTCACTCGCCGGAGGAGGAGGAGGCGGAGTGCCCTGACTCGCCGGAGGAGGAGGAGGAGGCGGAGGCGTCCAGTTGAGAATGTTGATTAGGTCCTTCCGCCATAGGCATGGAGTCTTCAGTGAAGAACCCAGCCGAGTCTCCCCTTCACCGGTAGGGTGGTCAAGCTGGAGCTCCTCAAATCCCTCCGTTATTTCGTCGACCATCACCCTAGCATATCCTTCTGGAATCGGCCGGCAGTGAAAAGTGTCGTCGGGTCCAGAAGGATAAACAGAGCCAGCAGCCGGCTTGACCTTCAGATTCATCCACTGTGCCATAAGGTGGCAATTTTGTGCCTGCGTGATAGCATCCACAGGATTCCTGGCAGTAGCCGTCAAGGCAGGCTCTGGCTGAAGCAGCTCGGTGGAAGCCACGCTGCTTCTCCGCTGAGATGGCGGGGTAGCTTCGGCAATTCTTTTCTCCCGATTTGCTTCCCGTTCCTCTATCGCTTGTATTCTGGCGGGGCGGGGCGGCGACGAGGCGGCGTCGGGGCGCGGCGGCGGGGCGGGGCGCGCGGCGCGACGGCGACGGGCCGGGGCGTGGCGACGGCGCGGGGCGGGGCGGAACGGGGTCGCGGGGCGGGGCGACGGCGACGAGGCGGCGTCGGGGCGGCGTCGGGGGCGACGGCGACGGCGACGGGGCGACGGGGGCGACGGCGACGGCGACTGGGCGACGGGGGCGGGGAAGGAGAGGGAGGCGTCGGGGGCGCGGAAGAAGGAAACTGCCCAAAATTTCGCAAGTCTTGGTTATATAGGAGGGGCATTAGTTCCGGTTGGTGGCTGAAACCGGGACTAAAGGGGGGTATTAGTCCCGGTTTCAACCACCAACCGGGACTAATGCCACCCTTTAGTCCCGGTTGGTGCCACCAACCGGGACGAAAGGCCTTGCCGCGGTGCGGTGGGAAGTTTAGTCCCACCTCGCTAGTTGAGAGAGGTCAGCACCAGTTTATAAGCCCCGCTGCCTCTCTCCTCTCGAACTCCTCTAAACTGTAGGCCTAAGGGCCTAAACTGACACTGCTTTGCCTGTGGGCTTGCTGGGCTTTCTACGGGCCTGAATCCTGGCCCATGGTTGGGTTTCTAGTCGTATTCAGGCCGTGTGGGCCCAGCAGGTGGCATATTTTTTTATTTTTTTTCTTTGTTGCTTTATTTTTTAGTTTTGTTTCTACTTTCAACAAAATACTTACTGTTGCTATTTTTATTTATTTGTTTTCTTTGTTGCTTTATTTATTTTATTTTGTTTCTACTTAAAAAAAATACTTATTGTTGCTATTTTTTTTCAAGTTTTTTTGTTTTGTTTTCTGCATTTATTTATTTTTTGCTTTATTTTTTAATTCTTTCTGGTAAAACCAATTACAAACTTTCTGTTAGTGCAAGTAGTATTCAAATTTGAATAGTTTAAATTTGAAATTATTTGTTTTCTTTGTTGCTTTATTTATTTTATTTTGTTTCTACTTACAATGAAATACTTATTGTTGCTATTTTTTATTTTTTTGCAAGTTTTTTTTGTTTTCTGCATTATTTATTTTCTTTTGTTTTTTGTTTTATTTTTTAATTCTTTCTGGTAAAACCAATTACAAACTTTTTGTTAGTGCAAATTTGAATAGTACAAACGGACAATGGTATCATACTCGTTTGTTACAAAGTTGGCATGGTATCATCATAATAGTTGCGGAGAAAACTCTTCACTTTTTCTTCGCTTGTGTCATTTGCTTATTGCGCCGTAACCATGGATAATCTTCATCGTTTATCAGGATGCTTGGGTCAGCCTTGACTTTGAAGGGAGGAATTTCATGAAACTTTTCATAATCTTCAGACATGTCTGTCTTGCCCTCCACTCCCAGGATGTCCCTTTTTCCTGAAAGAACTATGTGGCGCTTTGGCTCATCGTATGATGTATTCGCTTCCTTATCTTTACTTTTTCTCGGTCTGGTAGACATGTCCTTCACATAGATAACCTGTGCCACATCATTGGCTAGGACGAACGGTTCGTCAGTGTATCCAAGATTTTTCAGATCCACTGTTGTCATTCCGTACTGTGGGTCTACCTGTACCCCGCCTCCTGACAGATTGACCCATTTGCACTTAAACAAAGGGACCTTAAAATCATGTCCGTAGTCAAGTTCCCATATGTCCACTATGTAACCATAATATGTGTCCTTTCCCCTCTCGGTTGTTGCATCAAAGCGGACACCGCTGTTTTGGTTGGTGCTCTTTTGATCTTGGACAATCGTGTAAAATGTATTCCCATTTATCTCGTATCCTTTGTAAATCAATACAGTCGAAGATGGTCCCCTGGACAACAAGTACAACTCATCACAAACAGTGTTGTCACCTCTGAGACGTGTTTCCAACCAACTGCTGAAAGTCCTGATGTGTTCACGTGTAATCCAGTCGTCGCACTGCTCCAGGTGTTTGGAGCGCAGACTGTTCTTGTGTTCATCGACATACGGGGTCACCAATGTAGAGTTCTGTAGAACTGTGTAGTGTGCTTGAGACCAAGAATATCCGTCCCTGCATATTATTGAGTCCCTTCCAAGCGTGCCTTTTCCAGTCAGTCTCCCCTCGTACCGCGATTTAGGGAGACCTATCTTATTAAGGCCAGGAATGAAGTCAACACAAAACCCGATGACATCCTCTGTTTGATGGCCCATGGAGATGCTTCCTTCTGGCCTGGCGCGGTTACGGACATATTTCTTTAGGACTCCCATGAACTTCTCAAAGGGGAACATATTGTGTAGAAATACGGGCCCCAGAATGACAATCTCGTCGACTAGATGAACTAGGACGTGTGTCATGATATTGAAGAAGGATGGTGGGAACACAAGCTCGAAACTGACAAGACATTGTGCCACATCACTCCTTAGCCTTGGTACGATTTCTGGATCGATCACCTTCTGAGAGATTGCATTGAGGAATGCACATAGCTTCACAATGGCTAATCGGACGTTTTACGGTAGAAGCCCCCTCAATGCAACCGGAAGCAGTTGCGTCATAATCACATGGCAGTCATGAGACTTTAGGTTCTGGAACTTTTTCTCTGCCATATTTATTATTCCCTTTATATTCGACGAGAAGCCAGTCGGGACCTTCATACTGAGCAGGCATTCAAAGAAGATTTCTTTCTCTTCTTTCGTAAGAGCATAGCTGGCAGGACCTTCATACTGCTTCGGAGGGATGCCGTCTTTTTCGTGCAAACGTTGCAGGTCCTCCCGTGCCTCAGCTGTATCTTTTGTCTTTCCATACACGCCCAAGAAGCCTAGCAGGTTCACGCAAAGGTTCTTCGTCACGTGCATCACGTCGATTGAAGAGCGGACCTCTAGGTCTTTCTAGTAGGGTAGGTCCCAAGATATAGATTTCTTCTTCCACATGGGTGCGTGTCCCTCATCGTCATTCGGAACAGCTAGTGCGCCGGGGCCCTTTCCAAAGATTACGTGTAAATCATTGACCATAGCAAGTACGTGATCACCGGTACGCATGGCGGGCTTCTTCCGGTGATCTGCCTCGCCTTTGAAATGCTTGCCTTTCTTTCGACATTGATGGTTGGTCGGAAGAAATCGACGATGGCCCAGGTACACATTCTTCCTGCACTTGTCCAGGTATATACTTTCAGTGTCATCTAAACAGTGCGTGCATGCGTGGTATCCTTTGTTTGTCTGTCCTGAAAGGTTACTGAGAGCGGGCCAATCGTTGATGGTCACGAACAGCAACGCCTTTAGGTCAAATTCCTCCTGTTTGTGCTCATCCCACGCACGTACACCGTTTCCATTCCATAGCTGTAAAAGTTCTTTAACTAATGGCCTTAGGTACACATCAATGTCGTTGCCGGGTTGCTTAGGGCCTTGGATGAGAACTGGCATCATAATGAACTTCCGCTTCATGCACATCCAAGGAGGAAGGTTATACATACATAGAGTCACGGGCCAGATGCTGTGATTGCTGCTCTGCTCCCCGAAAGGATTAATGCCATCCGCGCTTAAAGCAAACCATACGTTCCTTGCGTCCTTTGCAAACTCCTCCCAGTACTTTCTCTCGATTTTTCTCCATTGCGACCTGTCAGCGGGTGCTCTCAACTTCCCGTCTTTCTTACGGTCCTCATTGTGCCATCGCATCAACTTGGCATGCTCTCTGTTTCTAAACAAACGTTTCAACCGTGGTATTATAGGAGCATACCACATCACCTTCGCAGGAACCCTCTTCCTGGCGGGCTCGCCATCAACATCACCAGGGTCATCTCGTCTGATCTTATACCGCAATGCACCGCATACCGGGCATGCGTTCAAATCGTTGTATGCACCGCGGTAGAGGATGCAGTCATTAGGGCATGCATGTATCTTCTGCACCTCCAATCCTAGAGGGCATACGACCTTCTTTGCTGCGTATGTACTGTCGGGCAATTCGTTATCCTTCGGAAGCTTCTTCTTCAATATTTTCAGTAGCTTCTCAAATCCTTTGTCAGCCACAGCATTCTCTGCCTTCCACTGCAGCAATTCCAGTACGGTACCGAGCTTTGTGTTGCCATCTTCGCAATTGGGGTACAACCCTTTTTTGTGATCCTCTAACATGCGATCGAACTTCAGCTTCTCATTTTGACTTTCGCATTGTGTCCTTGCATCGACAATGACCCGGCGAAGATCATCATTTGGTTCCTCTTGATCTTCAGCAGCTTCACCCGTTGCAGCATCATTGGGCACATCGTCTGGTTCCTCTTGATCTTCATCAGCTCCCCCCATTGTAGCATCACCGTATTCAGGGGGCACATAGTTGTCATCGTACTCTTCTTCTTCGCCGTCTTCCATCATAACCCCTATTTCTCCGTGCCTCGTCCAAACATTATAGTGTGGCATGAAACCCTTGTAAAGCAGGTGGGAGTGAAGGATTTTTCGGTTAGAGTAAGACATCGTATTCACACATTGAGTGCATGGACAACACATAAAACCATTCTGCTTGTTTGCCTCTGCCACATTTAGAAACTCACGCACGCCCTTAATGTACTCGGAGGTGTGTCTGTCACCGTACATCCATTGGCGGTTCATCTGCGTGCATTTATATATAATTAAGTGTGTCAAAAACCATTACAGAACATCATAAATAGATAATTAAGTGACCAAATGGATAAAAGTTCATCATCACATTAAAACCAAAGTACATACATATATAGTTCTCATCTAACAACATATATAGCTCTCCATACACATCGAATATGTAAAACATTTCAACGCGAAAACAAATGCTATCATAATCGCAACCAAGGTAACAATTGATCCAACGGCATAATGATACCAAGCCTCGGTATTAATGGCATATTTTCTAATCTTTTTAATCTTCAACCGCATTGCATCCATCTTGATCTTGTGATCATCGACGACATCCGCAACATGCAACTCCAATATCATCTTCTCGTCCACAATTTTTTTTATTTTTTCCTTCAAGAATTTGTTTTCTTCTTCAACTAAATTTAACCTCTCGACAATAGGTTCCATCTTGATCTTGTGATCATCGATAACTTCCGCAACATGCAACTCCAATTCCATCTTCTCCTCCTCCATTTTTTCCAATTTTTTCTTTAACGAAATGTTTTCCTCTTCAACTAAATTTAACCTCTCCACAAGAGGGTCGGTTGGAATTTCTGGTTCAACTACCTCCTAGACATAATAAAACATCTATGCATGTCAGGTTGGTCGGCATAACTATCATAAGCACTAAAACAAATAGTTATAAATTAAAGATAATATACCACATCCGAATCGTAGACCGGACGAGGGCCCACGTGGGCGGATATCAAAACCATCGCACTATATAATAACAAGCAATAATAAACGTAAGAAAATTAGACAAATATCTATCTGAAGCAATAATAAAAGTAAGAAAAGCATGGACATAACAAGAGGCTCACCACGGTGGTGCCGGTGACGAGATCGGCGGGGGCGATCGACGGTGGCGAAGACGGGGACGGGACGTGACGGACCGCTAAACCTAGACAAATCTCGGAGAAAATAGAGCTTCGAGAGGAGAAAAGCTTAACTAGTGTGGCTCGGGCATTCCACCGAACACGTTGTGTGCATAGGAGGTGAGCTAGAGCACCACTAACCCCTCTCCCCCTCGGCCAGAAAAAAAACAGAGCAGTGAGCTCTGCTCTTGAGTGAGGGGGTATATATAGGCAACTCACTAGTCTCGGTTGGTACTATAAACCGGGACTAAAGGGGTGCCTTTGGTCCCGGTTCATAACACCAACCGGGACCAATAGTGGTGGGCCAGGAGCAAGAGCCATTGGTCCCGGTTTTTAGCTCCAACCGGGACCAATAGGTCCAGACGAACCGGGACCAATGGCCCACGTGGCCCGGCCGGCCCCCTGGGCTCACGAACCGGGTCCAGTACCCCCATTGGACCCGGTTCTAGATTGAACCGGGGCTAATGGGCTGGACCAATGCCCTGTTTTCTACTAGTGGTAGCACATCATTTAATATGATACGGTATCATGATATGATACTCAAGCCTCTCTTTCTTCATTTAATTTCATGTCACCTCATCAAAATTGCTTAGTTGGCATGCATGATACTACCTATGATATCATTGCATGCAATGAACTGATCACTGCATGTCGTGTTTGATAGTCTCAAGTCATTAAAAGCACACATGTCCACATCTCTTATTGGTTGATTGCTTTATTCATGTCAAAAAACAATAAACAAGGTGAGAGTTAATGCATCGCGACTAAGTGTTTTCGAATTATTTGGTTTTCATAAGGTGACTTATACACCTAGACGGAGGGAGTACATTTTTATCTCATTTATACACAAGCAATGTTATAAGCCGTCCCGAACGTGTTTTAATTATCAATCTTGGGCTCTTGGTCAGGCCTTGGCCAATAATTACTCCTTTAATTTGATTTATTATGTGATACAATATCATAATGTAATGTACTACTTCTAATATAAATTTAGTAGCACCCGTATATAATAAACTACATAACGCCATGCGCGTTGCTGCGGAATTTTGTAGCAGTGAATAAAATTAGAATATATGAGGCTTCCTCCAATGCAAAGGTGCTAAAAGCATTAAATGTGTTAAGCAACTATAGTCTCCAGTGCATTGGTGATTAGCTTGTTGTTGCTAAGGTTACATCATTTAATTATTTAGCAACTAAAGTCTTGCATGGATAGGCTAGTTCTTTTTATTTTTAATGTTTTGCATAAGTTCCCGTGACTAGCACCGTTTCCTTTTGGGGTCACCAAACTCCTCTCACTCCTCTTAATTATGGTGCCACATAGGATTTTTGGCCTTCTTGGCATGCTTAGCACCTATCTAAGGTGGAGCATTGGGAGCAGCCTGAGAATAGTACCACCCCACATGCAACCTAGATGTTAATGGAGGGTGTATGCATGTTATATTGTTGTGTGGCATTCAATTTCAACTATTTATGGTTGAAAAAATTAATGATGTGAAGAGCCTTCATTATGTTATGGGAAGTGTAAATTGGAAATTTGAATGGCTGCATGGGCACTTGATGATGTGGAGGGCGTGCATGTGGCGAAAAGTGGAAAGTTGACCGATTACATGCACTTGATGATATGGATGGCCTGCATATGCATTTAAATGGAAGATGGCATGTGTGAGGCATATGTGATAAGGAAAATAGGCTACATGTGCGGCTAGGCTAATTGACGCGCGCTGTGGAGCGGTCACTTTCCGACAAGGTTAAAAAGAAAACCGCGGCATGGTTCAGTTAGGATAGAAGGAATGTTGGGTCC
>LR738716.1:4348117-4395898 GCA_902687465.1 Secale cereale
CCCCCCCCCCCCCCCCCCCCCCCGCGAAAATCAAGGGGAGAGATATTAGGTGTAAATTATCATGTACTCCGTCCGTCCGGTGAAGAATGTACATCTAGAAAATTTAGGATAAATTATGGAGTGAAGTAAAAAATGCATTGAAAGGTGCAAGCAACCATCTCTCTCTTTAATTACCTAAGCCCCAAAGAGCTAAGTGCATGTAGAAATTAATAAGACCATGTATAGATTGTTATTTGTCTTGATTACAGTGTGATGAGAGAGAAGTATTTTTATCTACTTTAAAGTGCATTGAAAAGATAGAAGTACATTATTTTGTGTACAAATTTTGAAGCCAAGAGTACACTCTTCATCGGACGGAGAAAGAGTGCATGCATGGATAGGCTCCTTGCGTGGTTAAATAAATAGGTGGGGCCATCGTTGTTTAATTGGAAAAGGACAGTTTGGCGGTCCAAAACTAATCAGGACTTGCGAAGCGCTTCGTGCGTTGGCACGAGTGACCGCGTAAGGCTGGTCACAATGGGGTGGAACTTAGGAGTAACATCACATATTTCAATACAACGTTGCTTATGTGGCACATATTTAATGAAGAGTGGGGTGCTTGTGGTAACTAGCTAAGTTACCGGAACATCACACACTTCAAGAAACAATGAGTCTATAAGCTAATAAATGCATCGTTGCATGACACTACCTACATGTTTCTACCCACTGTGAAGGTAGTAACATAGTCTAGATAAATGTGTATGATACTACCTTATGTTCCTGCCCATTGTGACCAGCCTAAGTCTTTTCGTAAAATATAAGAAAATACAAAGGTGAACATGCGTACGCGCGCACCCACGTAAATAGTAAATTCATAAAAATACTAGAAAAACTTAAAATTTCTGAAATTTCGTTATATGAAGCTTAGTCGATCATTCTACTCACATGTAAAGTTTCATGATGTATTGACATCCATGGTATTCTTAGTAAATAAAATACAAATGTGGCCATACTATTCATTAAACACTGTTTTTAAATATAGCTTCAATTTTATCATTTTTCCCCAGATTACCATGAATGTGATTTCTTCATGAAACTTCATATGCGAGTATACTGATTGACTATGTGTATATTACAAAAGTAAATTCACATTTTTTTTAAATTTTCTAGTATTTTTTTTAAAATTTACTATTTGTAAAGATTGCACGTTCATCAAATCCGCGTCCATAAAATATATGCTTATATTCCATTAAAGAGTTGCCAGTAGATAGTACACACCGAGTCAAAGTTTTCTTCTTCAGTTAGTTTTCTCTAACCATCTCCCGCTAGTCCCCCTCCTCAATTTGTAATCTCAAGAGCTACTTGCAAGTAAAGATATGTGATGCACGTGCTTTTTTTCTTTCAAAATGGCACATACTCTCTTCGTCCGGTGAAGGGTGAAGAGTGTACGTTTGGCTTCAAAACTTGTCCACAAAAAAGTATACTTCTATATTCACAATGCACTTTAAAGTACTTCTCTCTCATCACACGGTAATCAAGACCAATAACAGTCTACACATGGTTTTCTTAATTTCTACATGCACTTAGCTCATTGGGGGTTGGGTAATTAAAGAGAAGAGAGATGGTGGCTTGCACCTTTGCAATGCATTTTTTACTTCACTTTATATTTTGTCCTAAAATCTCTAGATGACTCTTCACCGGACGGATGGAGTACAGAATACGATGAATTGAGATAATGATGTCACCACTCTGTTTCCCTAACATTTATGTTGAATTGAGATAATGATGTCACCACTCTGTTTCCCTAACATTTATGTTTGAAGCAGATAGCTGCATGAGGTGGTGCGGAGACGTGGAGGTGCCATACCCGTTCGGTATAGGCCCGTCTAATTGCTACCGGCGAGGGTTCGATCTCGTGTGCGACACGAGCCATCACGCCCCACAGCTGCTCCTCGGTAATGGCGAGTTCCGGGTCGTCAATATCTCTCTTCCCAACTGCACGATGCGTGTTATCATGACCAACGACCTTTATCCCTTGGCAATTTCGAGAACTTCGCAGGCTACTGAATTTAATGATGTGTTTCCTTCTTTTTCGGCTGAAGAGGTGCCCTACTCGCTGTCCACCAGCAACGAGCTCGTCCTCACGGGGTGCAACGCGCATGTGATGTTGGTGGGGCACAACGACCCAACAATTATCAGCGGTTGCGCCTCCTTCTGCTACAACAGCAATGACACCGGTGGTTTGTGGGGCGAGGGGTGGTCAACAGATGGTATACATGGTGAAAGCAGCGGCGGCGGCAAATACTGCTACGGCAACGGATGCTGCAAGGCGCGCATCTCTGAATCCATGGACGGAATGCCAAAGAAATTGGACTTCAAACGGATCGAAGCCAACTCACAGATATGGTTGCCTGTCTATGTGTTCGTCGCAGAGGAGGGATGGTTCGATCCGCTGGGTGTCACCGGCAAACTGATGCGGGAGGTTAGTACTCTGGACAATCCGACATCTGATGCTATGAAGCCTCGCATTCTTCTCCGGTGGGAGGTGCTGCTCCCGCATAATGGCTCATCATCAGCCAACACGAGCTCACATCCGGACTGCGATGGCGGTGATTATCAGGCAACACCACGCGACAAGATCTGCAAGAGCAAGCACAGCCAGTGCAAACGTGGGAACAGAGGCTATACGTGCCAGTGCAAAGAGGGCTACGACGTCCACGGCGGATGCAAAGGTTCGATCAATTCCATCGATTGCTGCACATATATATACAGCTATTACGTAAATACAACTACCACGTACATGTAACTTACTGAATTCCACCCTTTTTTCTGTCTCCAGATATGCGCTCCAAATACGTCAGAGGTGAGCAACAAATGCTGCAAATCTAATTTTCCTACCTACATCAATGGGGCAGTCCGGTACTCCATACTATGTATCGACGATCGATTGCTCCTGCTCATATATTCATATGTTGCCAATATTTTCGCTATTCCATATAGAAGTTTCTTAGTAAAATGTACACCCTCCATTCTCATTTATAAGTCTTCCTAGAGATTCCAAAAAGTGACTACATACGAAGCCAAATGAGTGAATCTAGACTCTGAAATATGTCTACATACATCGATATGTTGTAGTCCATTTAAAATGTCTAAAAAGACTTATATTTAGGAACGGAGGGAGTAGATCGACCCTGAGTACCCTCGTTGGTAAAAATAATATGACTTCCTAGAAAGCGTGCAAAAAAATATGCAGATTTTCAGCTAGAAAAGTAGACTTTGACTGCTAGCATACTAAAAAAACATTTGGTTTTGCAAGGTCGGAATAGTATTATTAGACTCTTTGTCATGAATATAAAATTCATACATTTCCACTAACATATTATACCTACTAAAAGAGTAGCGATCAAAGAAACATGTTGCAGGTCGTCTCAATATATATGTAAGAAATGTGTCTATCACAGCGATAAATATTTCTACTAACATATTATAAAAACGGTGCCGATCATAGCTTACCACAAACCTTATTAGGGCTCCCTAATTTTTGATCCTAGGGGGTATTAAAAGTAGTCTATGGTCAATGGGCGAAATGAGAATGTGTTAACAATTTCAGGAAAAGGAACAAAACATAAACTAATTAATTTGGTCGACGAAAAACCACAAACAATTGCCATTGTTACTATTATGATCCATGTATTTTTCGGCTCTATATATGTTACTCCTTCTGGCTAGTTGCTAAATGTTTCATTTTGCACATCAACACGACATTCAAAACACAGCAAACCATGACTACTAGTTTATCTTTTGGTATATTTATAATACCTAGTAAAATCATATAATATGAGAGCACTTTTTGCGACAAAATTACGGATTATATTTATGCGCAAAACGGAGACAAATGAATGATAATGCATTGCTTTTTTCAGGTTTAAACGTCATTATTGGACTTGCTAGTGGGGCAGGCCTCATACTTTTGGTCCTCATTGCATACTATATTTCCTACAAATTTAAGCTTCAAAGGGCACAAATGTTGAAACGGAAGTATTTCGAACAAAACCGTGGGCAGTTGTTGCAACAGTTAGTATCTCAAAGAGCTGATATTGCAGAGAGAATGATCATAACATTGGAAGAATTGAAGAAGGCCACAAATAATTTTGATAAAGCTCGTGAACTTGGTGGTGGTGGACATGGTACGGTCTATAAAGGGATTTTGTCGGACCTCCATGTCGTAGCCATCAAGAAACCAAAGATGGTTGTTCAAAGAGAGATTGATGAGTTTATTAATGAGGTTGCTATCCTATCACAAATCAATCATAGGAATGTAGTAAAACTATATGGTTGCTGCCTAGAAACAGAAGTCCCATTGTTGGTCTACGAGTTTATATCGAATGGAACTCTTTATGATCATCTTCATGTCGAAGGACCAAGATCATTGTCATGGGATGATAGGCTACGGATAGCAACTGAAACTGCCAAATCTCTTGCCCATCTTCACTCAACAGCTATAGTACCTATCATCCATAGAGATGTCAAGCCTGCTAACATACTTTTGGATGATACTCTCACAGCAAAGGTAGCAGACTTTGGAGCTTCAAGGTGCATTCCATTGGACAAATCAGGGCTCACAACAATGGTGCAAGGTACACTAGGATATCTGGACCCAATGTACATGCACACATGGCGCATCACGGAGAAAAGTGATGTTTATAGCTTTGGTGTTATGCTTATAGAGTTGATGACTAGAAAGAAGCCATTTGCCTACATGGATCCTGAAGGCAATGGTCTTGTGGCACATTTTGCTATCTTATATGCAGAAGGCAATTTTTCGCAAATTTTAGATCCACAAGTTATGAGCGAGGGTGGTAACAAAATTGATGAAATCGCTGGAATAGCGGTAGAATGTGTGAAAATAAGAAGGGAAGAACGACCAACAATGAGGCAAGTAGAGTTGAGACTGGAAGCTGCTCAATCAACTGATAGATCTGAGGCAAATGGTGATATTGCAGCAAATTCTTTATCAGCAGGCACAGCAAGATTGACTAGCAGACAATATAGTTTGGAACAAGAGTACATCTTGTCTGCTAGATATCCACGGTAGTTCTGCTTGCCCATGAGCTGAACACATTCAACTTTCAGATATTTATGTGCACTATGTTACCTTGTGGAAAAGACGCTTCTAATCCTTTCTCGGCTGGCAGCTTTGTTTTTAGCCTTCTATTATTTTCGCATTCAGTGTAAACTCATGGCCAGCTTTGCAAAGCTCATTGTAATCGATTTGTCTGCCTCTCGCGTTGTTCGGACTGCGGTTGTTTCTCTACTTCCTTTCGCTAAACAATGCATGATCTCCCTCTTCCGCCATACTAAATAACACCAGATCTAATTAAACTTATCTTATCTGCATGGCCGTTGGGCACACACGGTGCGTTCCAGTGAAGCCCATTTGATTCCATGAAAAAAGCCATTTGAACATGAGAATTTCATATGTATTAGTAATACTGAAGAATGCTTACGTAGTTCGTCACCAACAGTTGTGAGAACCCATTACCCTTCCCAGAACTTTCTGTCTACTTGCTGACCTTTGTCAGCTTAACATTACAGTTCAAAATTCTTTGGACATAATATTGTTTTCATGTCATGCAAGAATTTTATATTTGTGACCGACAAAAGGTGAGTGTCAAGAAATGCCTTCAGTTCCAAGAACCAGGTTGCATGAAATCTTTCACCTTACCTGAAAGGTTACAACTAATCCGAAGCTCCAAAAGAATCTTCTTTATAAACACATGTATACTTGATCAGTGTTTTTTCTTCACAAGAGGGGGAACCATCCATTATCTTTACGTTTTTAAGTGAAAAAGATGTACGGTTATGATGCCTGTTGAATAAGTTTAGCATCTACAACCTGGAAATCATCTAAAAAGAAATCTGAAAATGAAAAAGAAATTAACTCAAAAAGTAAGTTTAGGATTAACACATGTATATATAACGTATTTGTGGCTATAACAAAAAATGGACCCCGATAACGCTTGAACGTTCGTTTTTTTACCATGGCGAAGCAAACGTTTTTTATGGCAGTTTTAGTGACACGAGGATGGCAAGTTTAGTTGACACGCATTGCAAAATCCGTGCTCAGTGTAATTTTTTTTTTTTGCCAGGAAATTCTCGTGCGTATCAACTTAACTTGCCATCCTCGCATCACTAAAATTACCATTAAAAACGTTCAATTTGCCATGGTCAAATCCTGAACGTTCGGGATTTATCATTTCCGAAAAAAAATAGAGGAACAAACAAGGGTTTGATTGCAGAAGGATAGTGAGCAGTTATACACAGACAACGATCTATTACAGCTCAAGAAATGATAGTATCACCAATACAATCTTTTCAATAAAGCAGAATCAAATGAAAGCAGAGCTTTGACTGTTTTAAGGAGAGACGCAGCTACTTCAGAACTAGGACGTAGATACCGGAGATCACATAAATATTCTACCTAAAACTTGAAAAAACACAACTGAGGTCACTACTCACTAGGAACAATTAAACTTGACATTGGTAACAGGTTGTTGCAATTTCACGATAAAGTAAGGCACACCAAAGCAGGGGTTAAACACTAGCAACGAGTTGGAAAAATTTCAGCAAGGCAGTGCAATTAACTTAAGGCAGCTGCGGAGGACTTGAGGGGCAAGTCTAAAATGCAGTCGGGGGCTTAGGTATATTCGTGCTTTAAGCCCCTATTCACCATGTTAGAAATATAATTGGGTTTAAGTTAGAGATAAGGAGATAAGAGATAGAATTAGTTTAAACCACATAACTTGTCTTGTACTCCAAGTCTCTACCCTTTTTGTATTTCTATATATACCCTACACAAGGGTCAGACAAATACAACGAATATTATAGGTTCTATATTTTCTACATGGTGTTAGAGCGGTTTGTCCAACGACGCCGATCCTAGGACCTTCCACCACTTCCGCAGCGTGCCGCCCCCGGGAAGATCAATCTCCTCTCCCCGGGGGCGCGGCACCCGATCAATCAAAGATTTGATCGGTTCTATTAGTTATTAAGTTAGATTAGATCAATTCTAGTTTTCGAAATTCTAGTAGATTGATTTTATTTTTTTTCCAAAAATAATCCGACGAGTCTCAGATTCAGGTGAAAGCAGTGCAGAATCAGCGACGACTACGGCAAGACGTGCGGATGCTTAGATCTGAACAAGCACGACCTTCTACATCGACCTCAGGCCCCTCGTCACCCGCACCTGCATCGACTTGGGCCCGCGGGGCGACGGCACACGCGTATTGGGTTTAATCCAATCTGCATCGAACCCACGGCTGCATCGCCTCGAGCTTCATCGCCAAGTGCATCCATCCACGTGCAATAAGATGCCATGCATGCATCACCACGGGAAGGCACCAAGGCACCAGAAGCACCCGCGGGCTTCATTCCATCCGTGTACGCCACCAAGCGTCTTCAGCGTACACCTCATCCTCGACTTCACGCGCGCGCTAATTCATCGACGAGCCAGCCGCAAGATACTTTGAGCAAACCCTAGCAGCTGTTCGAGCAAACCCTCGCAGCTGCGGTGCACGACGCCTCCACAATACTTGGCACTATGAATCACGGGAGGGTGAACTCCCATACGCATCTACACCGACTGCTGAAACTACACCAACGTTTCCATCGAGCCGTCTGCCGCAAATGCATTGTCATCTACACCACCGATCGACACCTTTGCATCGACCCTGTGCCGCTTCGTCGAGTTGTACGACTACGCCGGGCTACAAGCCAACATACTTCTTCAGCACGGCGCGACATCGACACCCCGTCGCCACGAGGGACGCCTCCAAGCAACGCATAATCGCCGGCACGCCGCTGCGATGCCGACACTCCATCGCCAAGGTCTTCATCAACATGGTCTTCACCAACATCATCATCGACACACCGCCGCCGCCTCGTCCACAAGATGGACAACTAGTGTCCTCTGACAGAATTTTTTCTGCAAGATGCGACCTCGACAACGGCAATGACCGCGTCATGACGACGACATCGATCGCGTCATTCACGACTGCACGACTGCATCGGCATCACTACAGTGACGACCCTACACGGCCACATGGTTCTGGCAAAACCTATGTGTGCTCGATGGGTTTCCTCCAGTCTTGGCAAAACCGATGGACTCATCACCGACGGCACCTTCTGAAATTCGCAAGGTGCATTGTCCACGTCTGCAGCTCCGTCATAGCGCAACTTTTTTGCGCCTCCGGCTTTGTGCGGCTTCATCATCCACGACGAGTACACCATCGACCACGACTACATCGACCAAGGCTACATCACCATGATCGGCTACCTCGACATCGACATTAATGGCTTGGTCTACGGCAACACATTGGCAACAACTCCAGTCAACAGCATCCGCGTCGTCACCAGCGTCTACGCCACTCCCGCTGTGACTGCGGGAGGGAATAGAGGAGAGTCAAGGGAGGCACCAGAAGGGGACGCAGTCTGGCTTGGTCTACGGCAACACATTGGCAACAACTCCAGTCAACAGCATCCGCGTCGTCACCAGCGTCTACACCACTCCCGCTGTGACTGCGGGAGGGAATAGAGGAGAGTCAAGGGAGGCACCAGAAGGGGACGCAGTCACTGCCCTAGGTGCCAACCCATCAGAAACGCAGTTGATGATGGCGCAGCGAAGAAGACGACAAAAGCGCAAGACTTCAAATTCAGTCGTACTCGTCCGCTTCACTCCCGCTACGACTGAAGGGGGATGTTAGAAATATAATTGGGTTTAAGTTAGAGATAAGGAGATAAGAGATAGAATTAGTTTAAACCACATAACTTGTCTTGTACTCCAAGTCTCTACCCCTCTTGTATTTCTATATATACCCTACACAAGGGTCAGATAAATACAACGAATATTGTAGGTTATATATTTTCTACACACCATTCTAAAAGAGATGAAAAAATCTGATAGTTTTTTACAGCATCCCACAGCACCCATCTTGTATCATTCCACAGCATAAAAAAGATGTTATGCCTATTCTGAACTTCCTGATCTGAACAGCTTGCCATTCATCTGGAAACCGACAGAAATGATGGAAAAATCTGCCTGAGTTTTTTTTTTAAAAAAGAAGGTAAAAATGGTTGTTGATCACTCGCATTGGGCGAGTGATCTGTACTCTCCTCAGGTACCACATAATTCCATTCAGTGGCCAGCCATTGCTTCATCCCGTCTCGCTTCCCCACAAAGCCAACCTTTGTTCCTCGCAGACAGCCGCAGGGGAGTTCCCATCCGGCTCAGAACCTCCTGTGCCAGTTCCCGCACTTTGGGCTCGCCTCTGACGTCGCTGTGCTTCAGTTCCAGGATGCCATATATGGCTGGTAAGAAAAAGGTTTGACAGCAAATGGCTTCAGTTCCAGGAACAAATTGCACAATTGGGAACACTGAAAAAAAATTCATCTTACCTGAAAGGTTGGAGCTAACTCAGGGCTCCACAAGAATCTTCCTTCATAAACATCCATAACTTCATCTATGTTTTATCATCTCAACAGGAGGAACTGTCCATTATCTTTCCATCTTTAAGGAAAAAAGACATCCGGTTATTATTGTAATCCTGTTGAATAAGTTTTTGGTCCACAACCTGAAAATAAAAGTAACTTCAACTCCCAAAAACTGCATAGCATTATGCCCCTTTTAGCACACTAAATTTCGAGAAGAGGTGCACTTATTTCCGGCGAAAACATACCTTAAGTATGCACAGACCGACAGTTTCAACTTTCAACAGAAAATTATTAAAACACAAAAAAGATAAATAACAGAAAAAATGCAGCTGCTAAGTGTTACCTGGCCGATTTTTTAAGATACTGATGGTATCATCACAGGACACTTCCCACGCTGAATCTCAATGCTGGGAGCCATGGACACCTTCAACCTTAAAAGAAACAGTTCGCTGCTGAACTTCAAGAAAAATCATCTGACACACAAGTTAGCCCGACCTCAACAAACATTCAGAAGTAAACAAAAGCACTTGATAGTACATGTAACAATACCTCCAACAGTAACCTAGCACGTAATATACAATTGGCTAAACAAACAAAACAAATTCGGAGGAATAGAGGCACTGGTTTGACACCAATAAGATAATGAGCAGTCATACACTAACAAAGATCTGTTACAGCTCAAGAAATAGTAGTATCAGCTTCGATTATTTTGGTAAGATATACCGGAGATCCAATAGATGTTCTTGTCCAGGACTTGAAAAACAACTGAGGTTACTAGGAACAGTTAAACTTCATATTTTCAATAGGTTTCTGCAATTTCACCATAAAGTAAGGCACAGCAAAGCAGGGGTTAAACATCAGCAACAAGTTGAAAAAATTCCAGCAGGGCAGTGCAATTACCTTAAGGCAGCTGCCGAGGACTTGAGGGACAAGTCTAATATGCAGTCAGAGGCTTAGTTACTTTTGTGCTTTAAGACCCTAGTTCACATTCGAAAAGAGATGACTATTTTTTCCAGCATTTACACAACATCCAACTTTTATCAATCCACAACATAAGGAAGATATTATGCCTATTCAGAACCTCCTACTCTACAATAAACAGCTTGCCATTCATCTGGAAACCGGCACAAATGAGGAAAAAAACTGCCCGAGTTTTCTTAAAAGATTGGGCAAAAATGGTTGCTGATCACTTGCATTGGGTGACTGATCCGTGCTCTCCTCAGGCACCACAGAAGTCCACTCAGTGGCCAGCCATTGTTTCACCCTGTCCCTCTTCGCCACGAGCCGGCCTTTGTTCCTCGCGGACAGCCGCAGAGGGCTCCCCATCCGGCTCAGAACCTCTTGTGCCAGCTCCCGCACTTTGGGCTCGCCTCGGACATCGCTGTGCTTCCCGACACCGCACACCACAGACACTTCCAATGGCAATGCACGCCCCCCTTTCACTGCATCCACCCACTGCAGCATCAGCACATAGGCTGAAGTTATACTGAACCCGTGTAGGTTCAGCTTCACCTCAGTTTCTGACCAAACCATTGCCTTGTTCAACACTGACGAGGCTGCCAGAAGCTCCTGCACCACATCAGCTTCTGCCGGCCATGGAGATGCAGACTTGAGCTTCCTCACCAACTGCACCGCCGACAGCGGGAGCGAAGGGTCCAATTGGCGAGCAATCGACACCACCGTCGGGCACGAGTTGAGCACAAAATTGTACGCTTTCGTGGTCGGCATGACGCGCAATTTTCGCATCTTCTTCAGCCACATTAGCATCTTACCATGGTCACGGCAAGCGCTGTAGCATGAGAGGACAATGTTCGCCGCGCCGGTGCCCAGCCGGATGCCGGCGTCAGACATAGACGCAATCACCCTCTCCATCTCAGCCAATTGGCCTGCCTTTCCATAGCATTTCGCCACCAATCCGAACTGAAACGCATCTGGCTGGTACCCCAGAGATACCATCTCCCGGAGCGCCTCCTCGGCCTCGGCGGCGAGGCCCAACATGCACAGGGATTTAATCATGGCCATGTAGGTCTTGCCGCCCCCGGCCAGCGGCGTCGGCATCGCCCGGAGCTGCGCGTAGAAATCCATGGCCCGGCGCTTCAGCCCCCGCGAGGAGAAGGCCGCCATGAGGTCGCAGTAGAAGAAGGCCAGCTCCGCGGCGCCGGACTCGAGGCGCGCGGCGGAGTCGGCGATGAGGGATCTGGATTCCTCCGCGGCGCCGTTGGCCTCGAGCAAGGCGGCGACGGCTGCGGCGTGGATCGAGCTCCACTTGAACCACCGGGCCTGGGTCACCGCTTCGTAGAACTGCAGCAAACATTCAGAATTTCGCCGGCGAGGTCAGCGAGAGAGATGGGGGTTGGAGAGAAGCAGGGGTGCGCGGGGGCTCACGGGGACGGCGAGCGGGTCGGAGTCCATGAGGAGGCGGGAGAGCGCGGCGAGGGCGGCGCGCTCCGACTTGGTGCCGACGTAGCCGCGGATGACGCGCTCCGCGGCGCCCGCCGTCACCGTGCGCTCCAGCTCCGACATGAGCCGCCGCTCGCTCCGCCAGCTCGAGCCCCCTCCGGATGCGGCGCGACGCAGCGACGCCGACGCGGGGGAGAACCTCCGGCGACGCAATGCGGCCGGCCCCGGCGCCGGTGGCGGCAGTGATGCCACCGCCGGCATTGCTGCTTGGGGGCTGGAGCGCGGTAGGCTGTGCAAGTTATCAGATGAACGTAGTACCTTATCTATCTGCTCATAACAGAGTGCTCAAAAGGAGATAACGTAGGGCATGTACAATGGTTGATAAGGCAACCTTATCTTAAATCTTAGAGATGACAAAAAAACATGTCTATAATGGGTCATCTCTTAGCCTTATCTTCAATAACTAGTTATTCCTAAAAATATGGTGAGACATATTGTGCTAAGAGATCATCTCTTGCCTTCTCTTAATTAAGAGAAGACAAGCCTTTTCTTATGATTTCTCTCTCCTTCACATCATCATTTATCCTACATGGCAGTGCTAAGATAGAACCATTGTACATGCCCTAACAGGGATACAACGATACTCCGGGCAAGCTTTGAAAGGGGGGCGTGCATTACCCGTCGGGGCGCCCCCTGCCTCGTGGTCCCATGTGATCCCCTTTACTTACTTCGACACCCACACATTTTTTTCTTCCAAAAAAATCATCAACCAGCTCAAACACGAGTTCTACCTCATCTTACTGCCATTTTTGATCTTCTTTCTCAAAGCTCCATTCACAAAACTGTTTGGGGAGATTGTTCTTCGGTATGTGACTCCTCCAATAATCCAATTAGTTTTTATTTTATTGCTTTATTTATTGCAAAAAAATCTGCTTAGGTGACCCTGTTCTTGAGCTTGCATATCAAATTTATGTGGTTCCAAGTAGTTGTAATGCATGATATAGTCTCTAGGCATTTGTCGGAGTAGTTGCTATCAATCTTGTTGAGTTTGGTTCAATTTTATTTGGGATTTTTAATTCTATGCCTCCGGTTTCTTAGTTGTGCTCACTTTTCCCCATTCTCGTTTTTTGCGTCTTTTTGAGCAATTTTTCGGGGGTAAAAGTGAGGAAAATGTGAAAGAAAAAACCCGAGACATGGGGAAAAGTGAGGAAAAAGTTAACGTATGGGGAAAAGTGAGCACAACTAAGAAACCAGGGGCATAGAATTAAAAATCCCATTTTATTTTGAGTCACTAAAAATTTCAGAAATGTTCCAGAAAAAATGCATAGGAAAATCTACCAAGGTGGTTTCTCAAGGAAGCAAGAACCAAGACTCGCGATACGTGAGCCGGACGATGAACTAAGGGAAGCTCAAGTGCGGCCCTGTGAATGACCGTCAGAGGAATTTATGATCCGGGCAGGTATCAAGAAAGAATTTTACACATTTGTGCGTAATGCGGATATTGAGGACTTCGAGTCAGATAAGTGCCCTCAATACCAGTACCTAACTGATACCCCCTCCGTTCCATAATGTAGTGCCTATAGATTTTTACAAAAGTCAAACATTACAAACTTTGACCATGTTTATAGAGAAAAGTATGTACATCTAGAATACCAAATGCACATCATTGGATACATCGTGAGTTATATTTTCAGAATGTATATGTTTGGTATTGTAGATGTACACAGTTTTCTCTATACACTTGGTCAAAGTTGATAAAGTTTGACTTTCACAAAAATCTATAAGCACTACATTGTGGAACGGAGGGAGTACCTTTGTGAGAAGTTTTAAATTTACATCTTCACGTAATTCTCCCACTGTCTTGTTTAATCTCTATGATAAATCTTATACTATGGACTTAGAAGATTTTAATGATGCTTGTAAACTCCCATAGTGGGGTAATGTTGGTGAACCTCGCAAATCTGAGTATAAGGACTTTCTAGCTAGTATCACTGTGGGGGAATCTAGAGAAGTCACCTAAGCTACCATAGGGAGCATTCATTTCCCTGATATACATTATTTTGCTCTATTCATTGGTAGATGCATTAACGGTAAGGATGAAGCTTGCCACATGTGCATACCAGATCTTAGTGTCTTCAAAAATGCGGTATTAGATCTCGATACCTAGTTCAATCTCGTTACCGGCAAGTCTCTTTACTCGTTTCGTAATACATCATCTCATGACTAACTCATTAGCCAATTGCTTGCAAGGCTTATTATGATGTACATTACCGAGAGGGCCTAGAGATACCTCTCCGACACTCGAAGTGACAAATCCTATTCTTGATCTATGCCAACACCACGAACACTTTCGGAGACACCTGTAGAGCATCTTTATAATCACCCAGTTACGTTGTGACGTTTGATAGCACACAAGGTGTTCCTCCGGTATTTTGGAGTTGCATAATCTCATAGTCATATGAACATGTATAAGTCATGAAGAAAGCAATAGCAGTAAAACTAAACGATCATAGTGCTAAGCTAACGGATGGGTCTAGTCCATCACATCATTCTCCTAATGATGTGATCCTGTTGATCAAATGACAACTCATGTCTATGGTTAGGAAACATAACCATCTTTGATCAATGAGCTAGTCTAGTAGAGGCATACTAGGGACACTCTGTTTTGTCTATGTATTCACACATGTACTAAGTTTCCGGTTAATACAATTCTAGCATGAATAATAAACATTTATCATGATATAAGGAAATAAATAATAACTTTATTATTGCCTCTAGGGCATATTTCCTTCAAATTGTGGATTTATGAACAAGATTATCTATGAATATTATTTGGTTCTTCTCCGAATTCTTATATGCACGATTTGATATCTTTGCAAGTCTCTTCGAATTATCGGTTTAGTTTGGCCTACTAGATTTATCTTTCTTGCAATGTGAGAAGTGCTTAGCTTTGGGTCAATCTTGCGGTGTCCTTTCCCAGTGATAGTAGGGGCAGCAAGGCACGTATTGTATTGTTGCCATCGAGGATAAAAAGATGGGGTTTATATCATATTGCTTGAGTTTATCCCTCTACTTCATGTCATTTTGCTTAATACCTTACTCCGTTCTAATGAACTTAATACTCTAGATGCATGCTGGATAGCGGTCCGATGTGTGGAGTAATAGTAGTAGATGCAGAATCGTTTCGGTCTACTTGACACGGACGTGATGCCTATATTCATGATCATTGCCTTAGATATCTTCATAACTATGTGCTTTTTCTCTCAATTTCTCGGTAGTAATTTGTTCACCCACCGTAATACATGCTATCTTGGGAGAAGCCACTAGTGAAACCTATGGCCCCTGGGTCTCTTTCCTATTATATTACATCTCTTTTATTTACATCGCATCTCGTTACTATTTTGCAATCTTTACTTTCCAATCTATACAACAAAAATACCAAACATATTTACTTTACTATCTCTATTAGATCTCACTTTTATGAGTGACTGTGAAGGGATTGACAACCCCTTTATCACGTTGGTTGCAAGGTTGTTGATTGTTTGTGCAGGTACTAGGTGACTTGTGTGTTGTCTCCTACTGGATTGATACCTTGGTTCTCAAAACTGAGGGAAATACTTATGCTACTTTGCTGCATCATGATACGTCTCCAACGTATCTATAATTTTTTATTGTTCCATGCTATTATATATTATGTTTTGGATGTTTAATGGGCTTTATTATACACTTTTATATTATTTTTGGGACTAACCTATTAACCCAAAGGCCTAGTGCAGATTGATTTTTTTTTGCCTATTTCAGGGTTTCGCAGAGAAGGAATATCAAATGGAGTCCAAACGGAATGAAACCTTCGTGAGAGTTATTTTTGGAACGATATCAACACAGAAGACTTGGAGTACACGCGAGGGAACGAAGGAGGCAGCCACGAGGGTCCAGGGCGTGCCCCCCACCCTCGTGGGCCCCTCTGGCTCCCCCGATGCCCTTCTTCCTCCTATATATATCCATGTACCCTGAAAACATCGAGGCAATAGAGAAAACCCTAATTCCACCGCCGCAACCTTCTGTTCCCGTGAGATCCCATCTTGGGGCCTGTTCCGGAGCTCCGCCGGAGGGAGGATCTTCCACGGAGTGCTTCTAAATCAACACCATTGCCTCACCATGAGTTGTGAGTAGTTTACCACAGACCTTTGGGTCTATAGGTATTAGCTAGATGGTTTCTTCTCTCTTTTTGGATCTCAATACCAAGCTCTCCTCGATCTTCGAGGAGATCTATTTGATGTAATGTTTTTGCGGTGTGTTTGTCGAGATCCGATCAATTGTGGGTTCATGATCAAGATTATCTACGAGAAATATTTGGTTCTTTTCTGAATTCTTTTATTTATGATTATAATATCCTTGCAAGTCTCTTCGAATTATCGGTTTAGTTTGGCCTACAAGATCTATAGTTCTTGCAATGGGATAAGTGCTTGGCTTTGGGTTCAATCTTGCGGTGTCCTTTCCCAGTGACAGTAGGGGCAGCAAGGCACGTATTGTATTGTTGCCATCGAGGATAAAAAGATGGGGTTTATATCATATTGCTTGAGTTTATCCCTCTACATCATGTCATCTTGCTTAAAGCATTACTCTGTTCTTATGAACTTAATACTATAGATGCATGCTGGATAACGGTCGATGTGTGGAGTAATAGTAGTAGATGCAGAATCGTTTCGGTCTATTTGTCAGGGACGTGATGCCTATATATAATGATCATGCCTAGATATTCTCATAACTATGCGCTTTTCTATCAATTGCTCGATAGTAATTTATTCACCCACCGTAGAATTCTGCTATCATGAGAGAAGCCACTAGTGAAACCTATGGCCCCCGGGTCTATTATCAACATATTAATCTCCAATTTACTTTACTTTGCTTTATCTGCTTTTTGTTCTTATATCCAAAAATATCAAAAATATCACACTATCCTATCTATCAGATCTCACTTTCGTAAGTGACCGTAAAGGGATTGACAACCCCTTATCGCGTTTGCTACGAAGTTCTTATTTGTTTGTGCCGGTGTGAGGGGCTCGCGCGTGGTCTCCTACTGGATTGATACCTTGGTTCTCAAAACTGAGGAAAATACTTACGCTACTGTGCTGCATCACCCTTTCCTCTTCGAGGAAATACAACGCAAGCTCGAGAAGTAGCAAGAAGAATTTCTGCGCCGTTGACGGGGAGGCTTACGCAAAAGTCATATACCAAGTACCTATCACAAACCCTTATCCTTCGCATTACATTTATTTGCCTCTCGTTTTCCTCACCCCCACTTCACCCTTGCCGTTTTTATTTTCCCTTCTTTTTGCCGTGTATTTACCGTTCGCTTGCTTCTTGTTTGCTTGTGTGTTGGATTGCTTGCTTGTCACTATGGCTCAGAACAATACCAAAGTGTGTGACTTCTCCAATACCAACAATAATGATTTTATTAGCACTCCGATTGCTCCTATTACCGATGCTGAATATTGTGAGATCAATGCTTCTCTGTTGAATCTTGTTATGAAAGATCAATTTTCCGGCCTTCCTAGTGAAGATGCTGCTACCCATCTAAACAACTTTGTTGATTTGTGTGATATGCAAAAGAAGAGGGACACGGATAATGATATTGTTAAATTGAAGTTATTCCCGTTTTCACGTAGAGATCGTGCTAAAACTTGGTTTTCCTCTTTGCCTAGAAATAGTATTGATTCATGGAATAAGTGCAAAGATGCTTTTATCTCTAAGTATTTTCCTCCTGCTAAGATTATCTCTCTTAGAAACGATATTATGAACTTTCAGCAACTAGATTATGAGCATGATGCACAAGCTTGGGAGAGAATGAAATTAATGATACGTAATTGCCCTACACATGGTTTGAACTTATGGATGATAATACAAACTTTTATGCTGGCTTGAATTTTGCTTCTAGAAATCTTTTAGATTCGGCCATAGGAGGCACTTTTATGGAAACTACCTTAGGAGAAGCTACCAAACTCCTAGATAATATCATGGTTAACTACTCTCAATGGCACACCGAAAGATCTACTAGTAAAAAAGTACATGCTATTGAAGAGATTAGTGTTTTGAGTGGAAAGATGGATGAACTTTGAAATTATTTGCTACTAAGAGTGCTTCTTCTGATCCTAATGATATGCCTTTATCCATGTTGATTGAAAATAATAATGAATCTTTGGATGTGAATTTTGTTGGTAGGAATAATTTTGGTAACAATGCTTATAGAGGGAACTTTAATCCTTGGCCTTTTCCTAGTAATTCCTCTAATAATTACGGTAATTCCTACAATAACTCTTATGGAAAGTTTTGTAAGATGCCCTCTGAATATGAAACTAGTGTTAAGGAGTTTATGATTTCGCAAAAGAATTTCAATGCTTTGCTTGAAGAAAAATTGTTTAAGATTGATGAGTTGGCTAGAAGCGTGGATAGAATTACTCTTGATGTTGATTCTTTGAAACTTAGATCTATTCCGCCTAAGCATGATATCAATGAGTCTCTCAAAGCCATGAGAATTTCCATTGATGAATGCAAGGAAAGAACCGCTAGGATGCGTGCTAAAAAAGAGTGCTTTATGAAAGCGTGTTCTTCTAGTTATCATGAAAATAAAGATGAAGATATTAAAGTTATTGATGTGTCTCCTATTAGATCCTTGTTTTCTAGTATGAATCTTGATAGAGATGGGACTGGAGATGAGTCTACTTTAGTTAAAAGGCGTCCCAATTATTCAGAGTTTTTAGATCTTGATGCTAAACTTGTTAAAAGTGGGGTTGAAGAGATTAAAACTTTGCATACTGATGAACTCACTATTTTGGATTTCAAGGAATTCAATTATGATAATTGCTCTTTGATAGATTGTATTTCCTTTTTGCAATCCGTACTAAATTATCCGCATGCTTATAGCCAAAATAAGGCTTTTACCAAACACATAGTTGATGCCTTGATGCATTCTTATGAAGAAAAACTTGAATTAGAAGTTTCTATCCCTAAAAAGTTTTATGATGAGTGGGAACCTACTATTAAAATTAAAATTAAAGATCATGAATGCTTTGCTTTGTGTGACTTGGGTGCAAGTGTTTCTACTATCCCAAAAACTTTGTGTGATTTGTTAGGTTTCCATGAGCTTGATGATTGTTCTTTAAATTTGCATCTTGCGGATTCTACCATTAAGAAACCTATGAAAAGGATTAATGATGTTCTTATTGTTGCCAATAGGAATTATGTTCCCGTAGATTTCATTGTCCTTGATATAGATTGCAATCATTCATGTCCTATTATTCTTGGTAGACCTTTCCTTAGAGCGATTGGTGCAATTATTGATATGAAGGAAGGAAATATTAGATTCCAATTTCAGTTAAGGAAAGGCATGGAACACTTTCCTAGAAATAAAATCAAATTACCATATGAATCTATTATGAGAGCCACTTATGGATTGCCTTCCAAAGATGGCATTACCAAGATCTATCCTTGTATCGTGCCTAGCTAGGGGCGTTAAACGATAGCGCTTGTTGGGAGGCAACCCAATTTTTTTTCTTTTTGCTTCTATTTAGGAATAAATATTGCACCTAGCTTCTGTTTAGATGTGGTTTTGTGTTTTAGTGTTTGTGCCAAGTAGAACCTTTGGAAAGACTTGTGTGAAGTTTATATGATCATGCTGTAAAAAACAGAAACGTTAGCGCTCACGAGAATAGTCACCAGATTTTACTCGAGAGTGCTATTAAGTTGATTCTTTTTGCACATGATTAATAGAAAAATTCCTCACGTTTAACAATTTATTTCATCTTTTTGGAGTTACAGAAATATCCGAAAGTTACAGATTACTACAGACTGTTCTGTTTTTGACAGATTCTGTTTTTCATGTGTTGTTTGCTTATTTTGATGAATATATGAGTAGTATTGGGGAGTATGAATAATAGAGAAGTTGGAATAAAGTAGGCTTAACACCAATATAAACAAAGAATGAGTTCATTACAGTACCTTTGAGTGGTGGTTTGTTTTCTTATACTAACGGAGCTCACGAGATTTTTGGCTAAGTTTTGTGTTGTGAAGTTTTAAGTTTTGAGTATGGCTTTGATGGACTATGGAACAAAGAGTGGCAAGACCCTAAGCCTGGGGATGCTCAAGGCACCCCAAGGTAAAATTCAAGGACAACCAAAATCCTAAGCTTGGGGATGCCTCGGGAAGGCATCCCCTCTTTCGTCTTCATCCATCGGCAACTATACTCGGGACTATATTTTTATTCACCACATGATATGTGTTTTTCTTGGAGCGTCATGTATGATTTCAGTCTTTGCTGTTTAGTTGGCCACAATCATCCTTGCTGGACACACCTTTTGAGAGAAATAAATGTGGTTTAGAATTTGTTAGAATACTCTATGTGCTTCACTTATATCTTTTGAGCTAGATAGTTTTGCTATAGTGCTTCACTTATATCTTTTAGAGCACGGTGGTGATTTTATTTTGTAGAAATTGTTGATCTCTCATGCTTCACTTATATCCTTTTGAGAGTCTTTTAGAACAACATGGTAATTTGCTTTGTTTATAAAACTAGTCCTAATATGATAGGCATCCAAGATTTATATAGTAAAAACTTTCATATAAAGTGCATTGAATATGATGAGAAGTTTGATACTTGATGATTGTTTTGAGATATGGGGATGGTGATATTAGAGTTATGCTAGTGGAGTAATTATGAATTTCAGAAATACTGGTGTTAAAGTTTGTGATTCCCGTAGCATACACGTATAGTGAACCGCTATGTGACGAAGTTAGAGCATGAGATATTTATTGAGTGTCAACCTTTGTGTGGAGGTCGGGGGCGCGCAATGGTTAACTCCTACCAACCTCCCCCCTAGGAGCATGCGTTGATTTCTTTGTTTTGATGACTCGTAAATTTTTGCAATAAGTATATGAGTTCTTTATGACTAATGTTGAGTCCATGGATTATACGCACTCTCACCCTTCCACCATTGCTAGCCTCTCTTGTACCGGGCAACTCTCGACGGTACCATACACCCACCATATACCTTCCTCAAAACGGCCACCATATCTACCTATCATGGCATTTCCGTAGCCATTCCGAGATATATTGCCATGCAACTTTCCACCGTTCCGTTCACATGACGCACTTCATATTGTCATATTGCCATGCATGATCATGTAGTTGACATCATATTTGTGGCTAAGCCACCATGCATAATTTTTTATACATGTCACTCTTGATTCATTGCACATCCCGGTACACCGTCGGAGGCATTCAAATAGAGTCATACTTTGTTCTAGCATCGAGTTGTAATATCGAGTTGTAAATCAATAGAAGTGTGATTATCATCATTATTAGAGCATTGTCCCAAAGAAAAAAAAAGAAAAAAAAAGAAGGAAAGGCCAAAGAAAAAAAGAAAGGCCCAAAAAAAGAAAAAAAAGAAAAGAAAAGAAAAGGGACAATGCTACTATCCTTTTCCACACTTGTGCTTCAAAGTAGCACCATGTTCTTCATGATAGAGAGTCTCTTGTTTTGTCACTTTCATATACTAGTGGGAATTTTCATTATAGAACTTGACTTGTATATTCCAACGATGGGCTTCCTCAAATGCCCTAGGTCTTCATGAGCAAGCAAGTTGGATGCACACCCACTTAGTTTCTTTTGTTGAGCTTTCATACATTTATAGCTCTAGTGCATCCATTGCATGGCAATCCCTACTCACTCACATTGATATCTATTGATGGGCATCTCCGTAGCCCATTGATACGCCTAGTCGATGTGAGACTATCTTCCTCCTTTTTGTCTTCTCCACAACCACCACTCTATTCCACCTATAGTGCTATATCCATGGCTCACGCTCATGTATTGCGTGAAAGTTGAAAGGTTTGAAAAATTGAGTATGAAACAATTGCTTGGCTGAAACCGGGGTTGTGCATGATATGAATATTTTGTGTGATGAAGAGGGAGCATAGCCAGACTATATGATTTTGTAGGGACAACTTTATTTGGCCATGTTATTTTGAGAAGACATGATTGCTTTGTTAGTATGCTTGAAGTAGTATTATTCTTATGTCTATATAGACTTTTGTCTTGAATCTTTCAGATCTGAACATTCATGCCACAATAAAGAAATTACATTGAAAATTATGTTGGTTAGCATTCCACATCAAAAATTCTATTTTTATCATTTACCTACTCGAGGACGAGCAGGAATTAAGCTTGGGGATGCTTGATACGTCTCCAACGTATCTATAATTTTTGATTGTTTCATGCTATTATATAGTATGTTTTGGATGTTAATGGGCTTTATTATACACTTTTACATTATTTTTGGGACTAACCTATTAACCCAAAGGCCCAGTGCAGATTGTTGTTTTTTGCCTATTTCAGGGTTTCGCAGAAAAGGAATATCAAACGGTGTCCAAACGGAATGAAACCTTCGCGAGAGTTATTTTTGGAATGATATCAACACAGAAGACTTGGAGTACATGCGAGGGAACGAAGGAGGCGGCCGCGAGGGTCCAGGGCACGCCCCCTCCTACAGGGCGTGCCCCCCACCATCGTGGGCCCCCTCTGGCTCCACCAATGCCCTCCTTCCTCCTATATATATCCATGTACCCTGAAAACATCGAGGCAACAGAGAAAACCCTAATTCCACCGTCGCGACCTTCTGTTCCCATGAGATCCCATCTTGGGGCCTGTTCCGGAGCTCCGCCGGAGGGGGGATCTTCCACGGAGTGCTTCTACATCAACACCATTGCCCCACTATGAGTTGTGAGTAGTTTACCACAGACCTTCGGGTCCATAATTATTATCTAGATGGCTTCTTCTCTCTTTCTGGATCTCAATACAAAGTTCTCCTCGGTCTTCGAGGAGACCGATTCGATGTAATCTTTTTGTGGTGTGTTTGTCGAGATCCGATGAATTGTCGGTTTATGATCAAGATTATCTACGAGAAATATTTGGTTCCTTTCTTAATTCTTTTATGTATGATTATAAGATCCTTGCAAGTCTCTTCGAATTATCGGTTTGGTTTGGCCTACAAGATCTATAGTTCTTGCAATGGGAGAAGTGCTTGGCTTTGGGTTCAATCTTGCGGTGTCCTTTCCCAGTGACAGCAGGGGCAGCAAGGCACGTATTGTATTGTTGCCATCGAGGATAAAAAGATGGGGTTTATATCATATTGCTTGAGTTTATCCCTGTACATCATGTCATCTTGCTTAAAGCATTACTCTGTTCTTATGAAATTAATACTCTAGATGCATGCTGGATAGCGGTCGATGTGTGGAGTAATTGTAGTAGATGCAGAATCGTTTCGGTCTACTTGTCACGGATGTGATGCCTATATATTCTCATAACTATGCGCTTTTCTATCAATTGCTCGACAGTAATTTGTTCACCCACCATAGAATTCTGCTATCATGAGAGAAGCCACTAGTGAAACCTATGGCCCCCGGGTCTATTCTCAACATATTAATCTCCAATTTACTTTACTTTGCTTTATTTGCTTTCTGTTCTTATATCCAAAAATACCAAAAGTATCACACTATCCTATCTATCAGATCTCACTTTCGTAAGTGACCGTAAAGGGATTGACAACCCCTTATCGCGTTGGCTGCGAAGTTCTTATTTGTTTGTGCAGGTGCGAGGGACTCGCGCGTGGTCTCCTACTGGATTGATACCTTGGTTCTCAAAAACTGAGGGAAATACTTACGCTACTGTGCTGCATCACCCTTTCCTCTTCGAGGGAATACAACGCAAGCTCGAGAAGTAGCACTCAACCGAGATCTCTTAGACTCACATCAATATAGCATCAACAGCCTGCAACGAGCAAATGACGTGCTAAAGGTGGAGATTAGAGAGCTACACAACGAGACTGGTAAGCTCGTTAAGAAGACAAATAAGCCGAGGGACGAGAAGGACAAGCTCATCGAGGATCGGGATAAACAGAAGCAGGAGAGAAAACTCCTCGGGGCAGCTAGGATTGACCTCAACATGGACATAGCTTATTTCAAAAAAGATGGAGAGGGCAATAGAAAGAAGCTTTGCTAACTGAGCGTAATCCTTGATGAAGAGTAGTTTTTTAACTAGCTAGTCCATCATAGTTGATGATGATCGAGTAACTAGAGGTGATGAGCAACATTTTTGAACTTTAATTAACTTGTTAAGTTCATGAGCATCTATTAAGTAAGTAGCTAGTGTTGATGAGTATATTGTGTAAATGAGTATCTATTAAGTAAGTAGCTAGTGTTGATGAGCAATTTTTTTTATTACCAAAAAAACCATTTCCTAGCATTGGCCAAGGAGGCATGACAGTGTTATGATGAACTTATTATTGACGTTGGACAGGTGACAAGCCAACAACATGTAGGATACTGCTGACGTGGGCCCCAACGTCACCACTACTTTTTAGCAATGGTGCCATATTGGTGCCGTCGTGTGTCCACGCCAGCATGGCCATTTTTGCCATGCTATATCTAGGCTTTTCTACACTAGTGACTAGCAAGAATCATTGGAGGGACCGAGAGACAGCAAGCTTGAATAAGGTCAACAATGTGCAAAAACACGAGCTCAAAAGATTAGGTCCATTGGGGAAGAAACACCCCTTTTATAGGACCCCACGAATCTGCCTGTTATGCTGCAGAAAAACACAGGACCGGTACAACCACTTTTTGCTGGATTCCCTGATTAGGGCACCGGGCGGTACAACTGGAGGATGCAATGGTAGTACCGGGAGGCGAAAGCCATTCGGGAACTACCGATCCAGCACCACCCAACTTAGAATGGCTTTTTCATATTGAGAAGTTCTATCTAGTGGCATTCGATCACAGAAGCCGTTGATAGCAGCACAAATCACAACAATTTGTTTTTCAATTGGAAGACGTTCATATTGTGAAGAAGTCTGTCGAAATTCCCATTCCAGTCTGAGGGGATATTTGAAGCTGCCCATCCGGGATCTCACTCAAATCCAAACCTAGCACTTTTGTATTTATTCCTTCTCCTTTTAGAAGGTCCGTAGCCAAGTAGAAGAGAAGAAAGAGATTTCCTTATCTACATGCCAGCTTTCATTCCTACTTTTGATACTGCTCCATAACAGAAGGAAATTACCCCTTAGCGGTGGTTGGAGCGGTACTTGAGCCAGTACAACCGCCGAAGCCAAGTACGGGTGGTGACTAAGTCTGGAGTGGTACAACCGCTCCAGTCACCGGTAGTACCGGTACATCGAAGCCATATGGAAAACCACTGGGCCACTACCACCCTACTACCGCCCATAGTACCTGAGAGGAATCATCCTAGAGTGGTACTAGGGTCGGTAGTTATCCGGTACAACCGCCGTCCATCAAACCTGGAGTGGAAGAGTCCACATCATTACAGCCGCTAGGAGACAAGCAGTACCACTGCTCTACCAACACCTGGAGGACTGATGGCCCGAGGGAATCACTTCTCGGGCGGTGGTTACATCAGAAGTATCGGGCATGCCGGTACTACTGGTCCGACCAGAGTACAACCGTCAGTGCGATAAAACCAGAACTGGCATAACTTCTACAGACGAACTCTGAACTCAGCAAACTCAAGCTTGTTGGACAGGGGCAAAAGGCTTACCATTGGCAGGCAGGGCGTCCGCCATTGGTATTTGGCCAGATTACTAGTGGAGGTGCAAATACATGCATGCCACTGGTACGCTTACACATATAAGCCGTTCTGTAGTAGTGTCTCCTAGTGCAAAAATCACTCCATTCTCTGTACTAGCTTTCATTCTTTAAGGTGCGAATTGGCCTTGTTTTAAGTTTTGTGTGCATTTCACTGAAAGATTAATTTTATGTTCAAATTAAGCCATTGTAATTTATAAAATCACCAGAAAAATCAGATTGAGACTAAACCTTGCAGTCAACACTCACTATGCTAGAAGATGGTGTTGGGAGAATAAGAATGTATGACGATAACAACTGCATGGTGCATCTAGAGTGACCATGTAGTGCATGGTTATGATTTAACATACATCATTTGTTGGAAATATGCCCTAGAGGCAATAATAAAAGAGTTATTATTATATTTCCTTGTTCATGATAATCGTTTATTGTCCATGCTATAATTGTATTGATTGGAAACTCAAATACATGTGTGGATAAATAGACAAACTTTGTGTCCCTAGTAAGCCTCTTCAGGACTAGCTCGTTGATCAAAGATGACCGCGGTTTCCAGGTCATAGACATGAGTTGTCATTTGATAACGGGATCACATCATTAGGAGAATGATGTGATGGACGAGACCCAAACGTTAAACATAGCTTTTGATCGTGTCAGTTATCGCTATAGTTTTCTGCATGTCAAGTATAAGTTCCTATGACCATGAGATCATGTAACTCACTGACACCGTAGGAGTGCCTTGTGTGTACCAAACGTCGCAACGTAACTGGGTGACTATAAAGGTACTCTACAGGTATCTCCGAAGGTGTCTGTTGAGTTGACATGGATCGAGACTGGGATTTGTCACTCCGTGTGACGGAGAGGTATCTCCGGGCCCACTCGATAATACGTCATCTCAATGAGCTCAAAGTGACTAAGTAGTTAGTCACGGGATTATGTATTACGGAACGAGTAAAGAGACTTGCCGGTAACGAGATTGAACTAGGTATAGAGATACCGACGATCGAATCTCGGGCAAGTAACATACCGACGAGACAAAGGGAACTGTATACGGGATTGCCTGAATCCTTGACATCGTGGTTCATCCGATGAGATCATCGAGAAACGTGTGGGAACCAATATGGGTATCCAGATCCCGCTATTGGTTATTGACCTGGAGTGTCTCGGTCATGTCTGCATAGTTTCCGAACCCGCAGGGTCTACACACTTAAGGTTCGGTGACGCTAGGGTTGTTAGTGAGAACAGTGCATGGTTACCGAAGGTTGTTCGGAGTCCCGGATGAGATCCCGGACGTGACGAGGGTCTCCGGAATGGTCCGGGGACGAAGGTTGATATATAGGATGAGAGTGATCGGAGTCCGGAAGTGTTCCGGGGAGTATCGGGGAGTCGTCGGATGACCGAAAGAGGTTTCGGGGGTCTCGGCAAGTGTTGCGGGCCCTATGGGCCACAAGTGGGAGACGCAACAGCCCTCATGGGGCTGTGCGCCCCCCCTTAGGCCCTCTCCACCTGCGCCAAGGGGCTGGGCCCTCCCTAGGGCTGCCGCACCCCCTAGTCTTGGGGGGCAAGGCGCCTGGGGGGGGGGGGGAAACCCTAGCCCTGGCCGCAGCCCTGGCCGCCGCCCCCCCCCATCTCCCCTTGGCCGCCGCCCCTAGGGGTAAACCCTAGGGCGCCCCTCCCCTCTCTTCCCCCTATATAAAGAGAGGCAGAGGGAGGGCAGCCACACACGTTCGTGCCTCGGCGCTGCCCTCCCTCTCCCACAAACATCTTCGTCTGTTCCGCAGTGCTTGGCGAAGCCCTGCTGGAAGTCCTCCACCACCATCTCCACCACGCCGTCGTGCTGCTGGGCTTCTCCGTCAACTTCTCCTTCCCCCTTGCTGGATCAAGAAGGAGGAGACGTCCCCGAGCTGTACGTGTGAAGAACGCGGAGGCACCGTCCGTTCGGTGCTAGGATCTTCGGCGATTTGAATCGCGGCGAGTACGACTCCATCAACCGCGTTCTTGAACGCTTCCGCTTAGCGATCTACAAGGGTATGTGGATCCAACTCTCCCCTCGTAGATGCATCTCCTAGATTGATCTTGGTGAACGTAGGAAAATTTTTTGTTTCCCATGCAACGTTCCCCAACAGTGGCATCATGAGCTAGGTTCTTGCGTAGATGCTTTCACGAGTAGAACACAAAAGGGTTTGTGGGCGTTGATGTTTAGATTGCTTCCCTCCTTGGTCTTTCTTGATTCAACGGTATTATGGGATGAAGCGGCCCGGACCAACTTTACATGTCCACGTACATGAGACCGGTTCCATCGACAGACATGTGACTTTTGTTGCATAAGATGGCTGGCGGGTGTCTGTCTCTCCTATCTTAGTTGAATCGGAATAGACAAAGGCGGTCCTTGTAGAAGGTTAAATAGCAACTTAAATATCACCGTTGTGGCTTTGCGTAGGTAAGAAGCGTTCTTGCTAGATACCCATAGCAGCCACGTAAAACATGCAACAACAAATTAGAGGACGTCTAACTTGTTTTTGCAGGGTATGTATGTGATATGATATGGCCAATGACATGATGAGATATATTTGATGTATGAGATGATCATGTTGTAATAGTTAATATCGACTTGCATGTCGATGCATACGGCAACCGGCAGGAGCCATAGGGTTGTCTTTAATTTTTGTATGACCTGCGTGTCAATCATTAAGCGCTATGTAATGCTTTACTTTATCGCTAAACGGTAGTAATAGTAGTAAGAGCATGGTGGGCGCGCGACAACCCCGATGGCGACACGATGATGGAGATCATGATGATGGGGATCATGGTGTTACGCCGGTGACGATGGAGATCATGCCGGTGCTTTGGAGATGGAGATCAAAAGCACGAGTTGATGGCCATATCATGTCACTTATGATTTGCATGTGATGTTAATCCTTTTATGCATCTTATTTTGCTTAGGACGACGGTAGCATTATAAGATGATCCCTCACTAAAATTTCAAGATAAAATTGTGTTCCCCCCGAGTGTGCGCCGTTGCGAAGGTTCGTCGTTTCGAAGCACCACGTGATGATCGGGTGTGATAGACTCTACGTTCGCATACAACGGGTGCAAGCCAGTTTTGCACGTGCAGAACACTCGGGTTAGACTTGACAAGCCTAGCATGTACAGACATGGCCTCGGAACACGGAAGACCGAAAGGTCGAGCATGAGTCATATAGTAGATATGATCAACATGAAGATGTTCACCATTGACACCACCTCATCTCACGTGATGATCGGACCTGGGTTGGTGGATTTGGATCATGTCACGCTCGGATGACCAGAGGGATGTCAATTTGAGTGGGAGTTATAAGTAATTTGATTAGTTAAAACTCACTTATCATGAACAATAGTCTAAGATGTCTTTGCAAATCTTTGGTTGTAGATGGCTCCCGCAATAGCTCCCCTGAATTTTAATGCGTTCCTAGAGAAAACTAAGCTGAAAGATGATGGGAGCAACTTTGTGGACTGGATCCGCAATCTGAGGATCATCCTCACAGCTGCCCAAAAGGTTTATGTCCTAAATGCACCGCTAGGTGAACCCCCCGCTCCGGCCTCTGTGGACGTTATGAACGCCTGGCAGTCGCGTGCGGATGACTACTCAGTAGTACAGTGTGCCATGTTGTATAGCTTGGAAGGAGGACTTCAAAGGCGTTTTGAACGTCATGGAGCATATGAGATGTTCCAGGAGTTGAAGTTCATCTTTGAGAAGAATGCCAAGATCGAGAGGTATGAGACCACCGATAAATTCTTTGCTTGCAAGATGGAGGAGAATTCGTCTGTCAGTGAGCACTTACTGAAGATGTCTGGGTACTATACCCGCATAGCTGATCTGGGACTTATGTTCCCGGAGGAGGCTATCATTGACAGAATTCTCCAGTCACTCCCACCTAGCTACAAGAGCTTCGTGCAGCAGTATAACATGCAAGGGATGAACAAATCCATCGCCGAGCTGTTTGCGATGCTGAAAGTCGCTGAGTCAGACATCCAGAAGGAGTATCAAGTGTTGATGGTCAATAAAACTACCAGTTTCAAGAAGAATGGCAAGGGCAAGAAGGGTAACTCTAAGAAGGGTGGCAAGGCAGTTGCTCATCCAGTAAAGAAACCCAAGGCTGGGCCCAAGCCAGAGACTGAGTGTTTCTATTGCAAGGGGAACGGCCACTGGAAGCGGAACTGCCCCAAGTATCTGGCAGACAAGAAGGGGGCCAACAACAAACAAGGTATATGTGATATACATGTTATTGATGTGTACCTTACCAACTCTCGTTGTAGTGCCTGGGTATTTGATACCGGTTCGGTTGCTCACATTTGCAACTCTAAACAGGAACTACGGAATAAACGGAGGCTGGCGAAGGACGAAGTGACGATGCGCGTGGGGAATGGTTCCAAGGTTGATGTGATCGCCGTCGGCACGCTCGCTCTTCGATTACCATCGGGATTAGTTATGAACCTGAATAATTGTTATTTAGTGCCTGCGTTGAGCATGAACATTATATCTGGATCTTGTTTAATGCGAGACGGTTACTCATTTAAATCAGAGAATAAAGGTTGTTCTATTTATATGGGTAATATCTTTTATGGTCATGCAACCGAAGTAGGGGGTTTATTCTTATTGAATCTCGATAGTGATGATACACATGTTCATAACATTGATGCCAAAAGATGTAGAGTTGATAACAATAGTACCACTTTCTTGTGGCACTGCCGTCTGGGTCATATCGGCGTGAAACGCATGAGGAAGCTCCATGCTGATGGACTTTTGGAGTCTCTTGATTTTGAATCACTTGACACATGCGAGCCGTGCCTCATGGGCAAGATGACTAAGACCCCGTTTTCAGGAACAATGGAATGGGCTAGTGACTTATTGGAAATCATACATACTGATGTGTGTGGACCGATGAGTGTCACGGCGCGCGGTGGATATCGTTATTTTCTCACCTTCACTGACGACTTAAGTAGATATGGGTATATTTACTTGATGAAGCATAAGTCTGAAACGTTTGAAAAGTTCAAGCAATTTCAGAGTGAAGTTGAGAATCATCGTAACAAGAAGATCAAGTTCCTACGATCTGATCGAGGGGGAGAGTATCTGAGTTATGAGTTTGGCAATCACTTAAGAAAATGTGGAATTGTTTCACAGTTGACGCCACCTGGAACACCACAGCGTAATGGTGTGTCCGAACGTCGTAATCGAACCCTATTAGATATGGTACGTTCTATGATGTCTCTTGCCGATTTGCCACTATCGTTCTGGGGATATGCGTTAGAGACAACTGCATTCACTTTAAATAGGGCTCCATCTAAGTCCGTTGAGACAACACCGTATGAACTGTGGTTTGGTAAGAAACCTAAGTTGTCTTTTCTCAAAGTTTGGGGTTGCGATGCTTATGTCAAAAGGCTTCAGCCAGAAAAGCTCGAACCCAAAGCGGACAAATGTGTCTTCATAGGATACCCAAAAGAGACGGTTGGGTACACCTTCTATCTCAGATCCGAGGGCAAAGTGTTTGTCGCTAAGAACGGGTCCTTTCTCGAGAAAGAGTTTCTCTCGAAAGAATTGAGTGGGAGGAAGGTAGAACTTGATGAGGTTATTGAACCTCTACTTCAACCAGAGAGTAGCGCAGCACAGAAAGATGTTTTTGTGGAGCCTGCAACAGTTGAAGAGGAAGCCAATGATGATGATCAAGAAGCTTCTGATCAAGTTACTACCGAACCTCGTAGGTCGACAAGGGTACGCGCTGCACCTGAGTGGTTTGGTAACCCTGTCTTGGAGGTCATGTTGTTGGACAACAGTGAACCTACGAGCTATGGAGAAGCGATGGTGGGCCCGGATTCCGACAAATGGTTAGAGGCCATGAAATCCGAGATGGGATCCATGTATGAAAACAAAGTATGGACTTTGGAAGTATTACCTGAAGGGCGGAAGGCCATTCAGAATAAATGGATCTTTAAGAGGAAGACGGACGCTGACGGTAATGTCACCGTGTATAAAGCTCGACTTGTGGCAAAGGGTTTTTCACAAGTTCAAGGAGTTGACTACGATGAGACTTTCTCACCCGTAGCGATGCTTAAATCCGTCCGAATCATGTTAGCAATAGCTGCATATTTCGATTATGAAATTTGGCAGATGGATGTCAAAACGGCGTTCCTTAACGGTTTTCTTAAGGAAGAGTTGTATATGATACAACCGGAAGGTTTTGTCGATCCAGAGAATGCTGACAAAGTTTGCAAACTCCAGCGTTCCATTTATGGGCTGGTGCAAGCATCTCGGAGTTGGAATCTTCGCTTTGATGAGGTGATCAAAGCGTTTGGGTTTGTACAAGTTTACGGAGAAGCTTGTATTTACAAGAAAGTGAGTGGGAGCTCTATAGCGTTTCTGATATTATATGTGGATGACATATTACTAATTGGAAACAATATAGAATTTTTGGACAACGTGAAGGGGTATTTGAACAAGAGTTTTTCGATGAAGGACCTCGGTGAAGCTGCTTTCATATTGGGCATGAAGATCTATAGAGATAGATCGAGACGCTTGATAGGACTTTCACAAAGTACATACCTTGATAAGGTTTTGAAGAAGTTCAAAATGGATCAATCCAAGAAGGGGTTCTTGCCGGTATTGCAAGGTACAAAGTTGAGTAAGACTCAATGCCCAGTGACTGCGGAAGATAGAGAAAAGATGAGTGTCATCCCCTATGCTTCAGCCATAGGCTCTATCATGTATGCAATGCTGTGCACAAGACCAGATGTCAGCCTTGCCATAAGTATGGCCGGAAGGTTTCAAAGTAATCCTGGTATGGATCACTGGACAGCGGTCAAGAATATCCTGAAGTACCTGAAAAGGACTAAGGAGATGTTTCTCGTTTATGGAGGTGATCAAGAGCTCGTCGTAAAGGGTTACGTCGATGCAAGCTTTGACACTGATCCGGATGACTCTAAGTCTCAAACCGGATACGTATATATTCTCAACGGGGGAGCGGTAAGCTGGTGCAGTTCCAAGCAAAGCGTGGTAGCCGATTCTACATGCGAAGCGGAGTACATAGCTGCCTCGGAGGCGGCAAAGGAAGGTGTCTGGATGAAGGAGTTCATGACAGATCTTGGAGTTGTGCCTAGTGCATTCAACCCAATGACTCTGTTTTGTGACAACACTGGTGCCATTGCTCTAGCCAAGGAACCAAGGTTTCACAAGAGGACCAGACACATAAAGCGACGCTTCAATTCCATCCGCGATTCAGTCAAGGAGGAGGACATAAGCATTTGCAAAGTACACACGGATTTGAATGTTGCAGATCCGTTGACTAAGCCTCTTCCGCGGGCTAAGCATGATCAACACCAAGACTCTATGGGTGTTAGATTCATTACCTTGTAATGCTAGATTATTGACTCTAGTGCAAGTGGGAGACTGTTGGAAATATGGCCTAGAGGCAATAATAAAAGAGTTATTATTATATTTCCTTGTTCATGATAATCGTTTATTATCCATGCTATAATTGTATTGATTGGAAACTTAAATACATGTGTGGATAAATAGACAAACTTTGTGTCCCTAGTAAGCCTCTTCAGGACTAGCTCGTTGATCAAAGATGACCGCAGTTTCCAGGTCATAGACATGAGTTGTCATTTGATAACGGGATCACATCATTAGGAGAATGATGTGATGGACGAGACCCAAACGTTAAACATAGCTTTTGATCGTATCAGTTATCGCTATAGTTTTCTGCATGTCAAGTATAAGTTCCTATGACCATGAGATCATGTAACTCACTGACACCGTAGGAGTGCTTTGTGTGTGCCAAACGTCGCAACGTAACTGGGTGACTATAAAGGTACTCTACAGGTATCTCCGAAGGTGTCTGTTGAGTTGACATGGATCGAGACTGGAATTTGTCACTCCGTGTGACGGAGAGGTATCTCCGGGCCCACTCGGTAATACGTCATCTCAATGAGCTCAAAGTGACTAAGTAGTTAGTCACGGGATTATGTATTACGGAACGAGTAAAGAGACTTGCCGGTAACGAGATTGAACTAGGTATAGAGATACCGACGATCGAATCTCGGGCAAGTAACATACCGACGAGACAAAGGGAACTGTATACGGGATTGCCTGAATCCTTGACATCGTGGTTCATCCGATGAGATCATCGAGAAACGTGTGGGAACCAATATGGGTATCCAGATCCCGCTATTGGTTATTGACCTGGAGTGTCTCGGTCATGTCTGCATAGTTTCCGAACCCGCAGGGTCTACACACTTAAGGTTCGGTGACGCTAGGGTTGTTAGTGAGAACAGTGCATGGTTACCGAAGGTTGTTCGGAGTCCCGGATGAGATCCCGGACGTGACGAGGGTCTCCGGAATGGTCCGGGGACGAAGGTTGATATATAGGATGAGAGTGATCGGAGTCCGGAAGTGTTCCGGGGAGTATCGGGGAGTCGTCGGATGACCGAAAGAGGTTTCGGGGGTCCCGGCAAGTGTTGCGGGCCATATGGGCCACAAGTGGGAGACGCAACAGCCCTCATGGGGCTGTGCGCCCCCCCTTAGGCCCTCTCCACCTGCGCCAAGGGGCTGGGCCCTCCCTAGGGCTGCCGCACCCCCTAGTCTTGGGGGGCAAGGCGCCTGGGGGGGGGGGGAACCCTAGCCCTGGCCGCAGCCCTGGCCGCCGCCCCCCCATCTCCCCTTGGCCGCCGCCCCTAGGGGTAAACCCTAGGGCGCCCCCTCCCCTCTCTTCCCCCTATATAAAGAGAGGCAGAGGGAGGGCAGCCACACACGTTCGTGCCTCGGCGCTGCCCTCCCTCTCCCACAAACATCTTCGTCTGTTCCGCAGTGCTTGGCGAAGCCCTGCTGGAAGTCCTCCACCACCATCTCCACCACGCCGTCGTGCTGCTGGGCTTCTCCGTCAACTTCTCCTTCCCCCTTGCTGGATCAAGAAGGAGGAGACGTCCCCGAGCTGTACGTGTGAAGAACGCGGAGGCACCGTCCGTTCGGTGCTAGGATCTTCGGCGATTTGAATCGCGGCGAGTACGACTCCATCAACCGCGTTCTTGAACGCTTCCGCTTAGCGATCTACAAGGGTATGTGGATCCAACTCTCCCCTCGTAGATGCATCTCCTAGATTGATCTTGGTGAACGTAGGAAATTTTTTTGTTTCCCATGCAACGTTCCCTTCCAACATTTGGGCCCTTCGATGCTTAAATATGTAGAAAACAAGGAATGCAATGAGAGCCAAAAGTACAAGGCCCGTCCCACAAGCAACTCCAATAATGATGCTCTCCCTGCTGGAAAAGATAAGCACTGTCATTCATTTTCTACCGTATGTGTATAGACACTATGGTAGATATGAGTATATATAGATAGAGAAATCAATACGATCTAACAAAAAAAAAATCAAATGACAAAAAGGAATAGGTACCGCTGGTCTTGACGACGCGGCACGCAGGTGGGCAACCCCATCGGCGCCGGGGCCGGGCTCGTCTCATTACCCATTGCTGCTGGTCGTCCAGCGAAAGTGAGCAGCGGCATGAGTAGTAGCGCCGCTGCCGCCATAGCTACCGCCGAGATGGTTAGTTGCGCCATTGTTATGGTCTTATGGTGTGTGGAGTATGGATGGATGCGATGATGAATGGCGAATGTGAGCGAGCCCTTTTGCATGCTTTTATGAAGAGGAGTGTGGAGTATGGATGGATGCCACCGATAGATTCCACGTACGTACACGGAGTCACGGAGCCACCCGTTTCACGTGGAGAAGATGCGGCCCAGCAGCTCGATGCGCGCCGAGTCGATCGAATCAACAGGGACGCGCAGAGTTCCCATGGCGCTGGAGCTCTGAAACGTGCGCCTCTGCTACAAACCCTAGCCCGCCTCTGTCTTCCCCGCGGAGACGAGGTATCTCCAGTCTGGCCGCCCAACGCTCAGATGCCCGGCACCCTTCCGTTTCCATTTGACTGCTGTTCCCATGGAGGCTCTGCAGGTCAACCACCGTCACGACGTTTACTTCAGGGCCGTCCATCTCCCGCGTCGTCATTTTTCTCTCAAAGCCTGCGATCGTGGACCGGGGCGCCCTTCCTCGGCTCCTTCAATCTTTTAGGCAACTCTAGGAGGACCCGGCCTAGTAAAGCTTAATAGAGTGTTTTTATTTCATTCAATTTTGGCAGGACCTAACCGATCCTCAAGATATAACAAATTATAATTTTGTTTTTCTAACTTATTTATTTCTAGTTTACATTTCAACTATACATATTAGCACACCTACTATATAGAAACTAAACATAAATATGAAGGTTCAAGCAAATCATGAATATAGTTTATAGAGTAAATGGCACTGATGGTGAGAGAACTTGCATTGCGGGTGCACTTAATTCACGGTACTTGCCACCCGGAAAAACCCATCATAGAACTTGTGTTTCGGATGCAAATAGGTCACACAGGCCATCTGAACTGGCCACCTGCCCCATTTTTCGAAAAAAAAACAAACATCATAGAACTTGTGTTCGGTTTATATAGGTTCGATCACTGCTTTAGCGAACCTTTGAATGTCCTTCAAGATTGTGTCTTCACCAACATGAAGTCATGAACATAGTCGTCAATTGCATCGACCGGACACCCATATGCCAAAACTCGAATAGCTGCAATGCACTCCATCAAAGGGCTTGCACTTATCTCTCAGCATGCATTTCTTCGAAGCTTGAACCAGTCGTCATACTTCTCACGACTTTTGCAATGGTTAGAAAAAGACTTGTGTGCATCCGAATTTCTCCGGATAGGTTGGATTTGGATCAAAGTACTCTCCCATGATCTTGGCATGGCCTTCCGCTCTATCACGGTTGATTTGTATGCGGCCAAGCTGCGATCCTCTCCTAGGCTGCTGAATATCATCATTGAAAATCATCCCAAGTACGGTTTCAAAGTCTCCATCATCTTCTTCCTCTTCGGACGACGACAAGTCCTCGAAGACCATCTCCTCAACCTCTTCATCTTCAATTCAAACGACTCGGTTCAAAATGAAACGAAAGACAAAACTTGCCTAGGAAAACGGTCAAAGACTTGCAGGACGGTGGTGGTGCACTGGCCGACAGGCGTCGTTTAGGCCAAACCAGCTCGCGATGACGCATGGGATTGACCTTCAGTGGTGCCCAAGCAAGGTCAGATGTGGCGGCCGCCAAAGAGGAAGAAGTTTCGAAGCAATCCGACGAATCGGCTATGGCAACGGCGGCGGCATTTCACCTTGATTCTGGTGACAACAAGGGGCACGACGGGCTCGGAGTCGGGCAGAAGGATGGAGAGGGCCACAACAGGCAATGAGGTAGTGGTGGGCACGCGGACGGTCAGCGGGAGGTACGCCGGTGAAGAGGCGGTGGTGGGGGGGAGGTGCCAGAGAGGTTGATTTTTTCCTCTGAGCGGTAGCGCCCGAGTATATTTAGGTGCTAGGAGGCGGAGTAAAAATTATCCTGCTCTATTCGGTTTAGGGGATTGTCCAGGTGCTGGTTAGAGGAGTTAAACAAATATTTCACTCCTATAACACTGGATAGGGGATCGGTTAGAGTTGTCCTTAGAGCTAGTGGCTGAGTATCTCTGTGATCCCTGCATTTTGGCCAAACGGACGTGTTTTAATCTGCTTTAATGACTGTTGGGTTTGCTTTCCACCAACAACAGGTAAAAAAATGTTAACACTTATATTTTTTAAGATAAAAGACACTCAACTTTATAAATAAAGCCAATCAATGAGTTCACAACACTATAAGTTGTCACAAGTGCACCATAATCGAAAGTGCGGGCTGCGCACAACCAGAAAGACAAGTAACATGCACGCATGCCGACAACCTACAACCTGTAGTAATAAGATATAATAGCTACGACATCACACCAACTACGTCGTCGGAGCCTGCACTCTTGGAGCTAACGAATTTGCAGTAGCTCGAAACCAAGAGATCAGAAGCTCCGTCGCGTCGAGGTCACAACTTTTAACCAGCGGGTTCAACTGCTAGACAAAAGATTTGAAGATGATGTCAGCAAGTTTAGATGGAAAACATTTTCAATGGTAAATTTATATCTAATTGTCCATAAATCCCAACTAACGGGAGCGAAACTAAATCAAAATAGATGTTTTATTTGTTTTTCCCTTTGTTTTTTCCTTGGTGTACTTTTGTTTTTTCTTTATCTTGCTTTCTACATTAGTTTCCTTCTGTTTTTCTCAATATTTTTTCTTTTCTTTCTTCATTTTTTACTTCTCGGTTTCCTTTTTCTTTTTGGGTTTCTTTGGTTTCTTTTTGTTTGCTTGTCGGCTTCTTATCAGTTTTATTTCTTTTCAACACAAGTCTACTTTGTTTTTATTTATTTATTCTTAATGGTTCTTATTACGGTCTTTCATTTTTCTTGTGTTGTTCAAGGTTATCCTTTGTTTTTCTTTTTCCCCTTCGCTATACTTTTGCTTTCCTTTGTTTATTCCTGTTCTTGTTCAGCTTTATTACCTTTTTCACTTTTGTTTTCTTTGTTTCTTCCGTTTTCATTTTGCTCATTTTTTCTTTCTTTGTTCGTTTTTTTCAGCACACTTTTATTAGGAATTTGTTTCTTCGCCTTCTTTTGTTTCCATCGATTTTGTTTATTGTTTTTTCCTTGTTTCCTTGGTTTCTTTGATTTTTTAGCTTTTCTTCGTGGTTTTATCGATTTTCTTTTCGAACTCATGTCTACTTTTTTCTCGGTATGCAATGTACATTTTTAGAGCACACATGAAGTACATTTATAAACAAATACATATCTTGAACACTTTTTTGGATACATGGTAATATTTTTCCAAACATTGTTGTATATTAATTGAACATATATTAACATTTTTTAGATTTACACAAACATTTTTCAGTACACATCGTAAACATTTTTTCGTACAAATGATTAATATGTTCTAATTTCCTTTGTTTCATTTTTCTACATTTTCTATGTGTATGAAAAACATTTTTCATTCAAATGGTTAATATTTTTTGCACAGATGAATAATTTCCATACAACTGTTTTTGAACAAGATTAACATTTGTTTTATTAACACAAACAGTTCTTTTTACAATGTATAAATATTTTTCTTACAAATGATTAACATGTTCTACTTTTCTTTGTTTCGCTTTTGTACATTTTTTGTGTGCATGAAAACCTTCCGTACACATCATTAATAAAATTCGCACACATGAATCATTTCCCTTAGAAATGTTTTTGAAAATGAATAACATTTTCTTATTTACACCACTATATTTTTTACAATGTACTCCCTCCGTCCCAAATTAAGTGACGCAAAAGTGACTCATCTTTGTACTAACTTTAGTACAAAGTTGAGTCACTTTTGCGTCACTTATTTTGGGACGGAGGGAGTATAACATTTTTCGAACACATGACTAATATTTTTCCGTACGAATGATTAATATTTTCTACTTTTCCTTGTTTCACTTTTCTACAATTTTTTTATGTATTTCCGTACATATGATTAACATTTTCGCACACATGAATAATTTTCTTACAAATGTTTTCAAACATGATTAACATTTTTTTTATTTACACAAACATTTTTATACAATGTATAAGCATTTTTCGTACCCATGTTCTACTTTTCTTTCTTTCAGTTTTGTACGTTTTTTGTGTGCACAAAAAACATTTTTCTTACACATGATTAACATTTTTCACGCACATGAGTAATTTTCTGTACAAATATTTTTTACATGATTAACATATGTTTTATTTTACAACAAATTTTAAATACAATAAAAAAATCATACCCATGATTAAGATTTTTCTGTACAAATGATTAACATGTTCTACTTTTCTTTGCTTCACTTTTGTACATTTTTTGTGTGTATGAAAAACATTTTTCGTACACATGATAAACATTTTTTGCACAAAGGAATCTTTTGCCGCACAATTTTTTTAACATGATTAATATTTGTTTCACTTACACAAATATGTTTTTACAATGTATAAACATTTTTTGTAGACATGATTAACAGTTTTTAGTACAAATGATTAACATCTTTTTTGTTTCACTTTTGTAAATTTTGTGTGTGTGCATGAAATAAAATTTTGAGCACATGCTTAATAGTTTTCTCACACATGAATAATTTTCCATACAAATGTTTCTTATGAAGATTAACATTTTTTTCATCTACGCAAAAAATTATTTAAAACGTATAAACAGTTTTCTTTCAATTGATTTTATATTTTTCCATACAAATGATTAACATGTTCTACTTTTCTTTGTTTCACTTTTGTAAAAAAATTGTGTGCAGGGAAACCATTTATCGTACACATGATTAATATGTTTCGTACATATGATTTTACTTTTTTTCATAGAAAATGATTAACAAGTTTAACTTTTCTTTGTTTGTCTTCTATAAAAAAAATTGTGTGCGTCAAAAACATTTTTTCATACACATGATTAATATTTTTCGTGCACATGAATCTTTTCATAATTACACAATTTGTTTTACAATGTATAAACATGTTTCATACACATGATTAACATTTTTTCGTACAAATGATTAACATGCTCTACTTTTCTGTGTTTCACATTTGCGCATATTGTGTGTGCATGAAACATTTTTCGTGTAACACGATGCTATACACGTTTAACATTCTCAAATGCAAGAGTAACATTATAAAATTTAATGTGATTTGTTTTGGTAATATACATATTTGGAATTATTAACAAAGCAAAAAATCGAAAACAAAAATGGGATTAAAAAACGAAAAAACAAAAGAGTAACATGATGCCAGCAGGCTAGCCGTAGTTACTAGGACGGGCCAATAGCAGCGCCCCTGGGGGCGAGCCGTGGTAGGGCTCGCAGCAGGCGGCAGATAGCCGCGCCCCGTGAGTAGTAGGAGTAGTATTATATAATCCCGCAGCGGATTTCCCTCTCTCTAAAAAAAAAAAAGAGTAATCAACCAACCCTAAAAAAATACAGTATGTGATCGTGTAGCGTTCTCTCTCAAGAAAAGGGTAATCTGCTTCTAAAAAAAGGTAATCTTGTAGCGTACGCATGTACGTCACCGATGACGTTCCCTCAACCGGCAGTACTACTAGCTGTGCGTATGCGCCACGTACGTTCCCACTTCCCAGGCGAGGAGGCAGTGAGCAGCTCGTGTTCCAACGATGGAGGAGGAGCGACCTCGCCAAGTAGCACGTGCCGAAGACGTTCGTTCCAACGAAGCATGCATGCACACGCCGCGGCAGATCAGCGCGCCAATTGTCAACCCATGGTCCGTCGGCGTCGGCAAGTATATAGGGACAGATTCAATTAATCTCGGCCATCAAATCATGTCAATCCAACGACCAAGACTGCTTCAATGTCGAGCGCTCAACATATTTAGCGTGCAGTTAATTTCATGCCAAATATAGTGCTAATCACATAATAACACGCAAATAATATCCTAATTAATATCCGCATGCACAAATTAACGTGCATTGCACGTACACATTGATTAGCTAAAAAAGAAAACGACCAGTCTCATCGAGCTCGGAGGAAAATCTTGCTTGGTTCCTTTCGATCTTTTTTTTCCAGAAAACTTTCGTTCTATTCATCAACAGTTAAAGTAGGAGTACAAAGAACATCAGAAGTAAAAAAATCATCCAGGTCCGTAGACCACCAAGCGGCGAAGGCTCGCCGCCATCATCTCCCCTCCCTCATTAGAGACGGGGCAAACATTGATGTAGTAAACAGTCGGAAAGTCGTTGTGCTAAGGCCTCATGGGACCAGCGTACCGAAACAACAACCGCCGCCGATGAAGAGAAGCATAGATCGGAAGGATCCACCCTACAGACACACATACGTAGAAGAGCGACGACTAGATCCAAGCGGATCCAATGAAGACAGACGCCGACCGGATCCCACGATATTTGCCGGAGACACACCTCCACACGCCCTCCGACGACGTTACAAGCTCCGACGGGACGGGGGCTATGCGGGAAGGACTTTATTCCATCTTCAGGAATCCACCACCACCTTGTCTTCCTGTGTATGGCACAAACCCTAACAAATTAAAAAAAAAACACCTACAAACGGCGCCTTCTCGTAGGCAAGGGTCGGGATCCACTGCGCCTCCATGGTCCAAAAACCATAGGAGTCAATACGGACTGGCAACAGCGGCGGCGAGAGGCAAAGAAACCTTAGCGCCTTGGTCTGCTCTTTATTAGTGATAGTTGTTGTTCTGGTGCGTTGGCCATGTGTGGCCTTACTCTGACGACTTCCCGACTGTGTACTAAAACAAATTTTTCCCGGCTCCAATGAGAGAGGGGTAATGACGGCGACGCGCCTTCGGCTCGCTTCAATGTGTGTAGTAATCGCTAGGTGGCCTATGAATTTGGATGTAACTTTATTATTTTTGGTGTTCATTATACTATCCTGAGTGAAGATCAATAGATCAAAAGTTTTTTTTTTAAAAAAAAATTATAACTGGGTGCATCGCTCGATGCAAAAGGCCGGAGCTCCCCCCTCCCTCAAAATAATCTACGCCGCTAGTCCCGGTGATGTCCTCAAAGTCAAACCGGTACACTATAACTGCACTCAAGTTAAGCTAAAAATGGCAAGTAGGACCATAGGAAGAGCCAAAAAGGGCAACGAGAAGGAAGCTCTTATATTTAGCTCGCGACACTAGCTTCCTGCAGGTGTTTAGGATTATCCCACTCTGTTAGTTTAACATATCATGCTACGAATGGCATTTGAAAATCAAAATTTGATGCTTGTGTATGTGTGTGTCTCTGTCAACATGTCCACAACATTATATATGGGCCTGATTGTTGATGTAGTAGTAGTGTCTAGGTTGAATGTACCTGGCTAACCCATTGGTGGTGAACCGAGCTGGCTCTCCTCAATAAGCTCTTTGCTTGATTGGCATCACTTGGACAAGTTTGTGACTCCGTTCAAAAGATAATGCGTAAAGCAATCATCCAACTATATATCACTTTATTGTCGTTTAAAGCAAATACAATACGGAGTACAACCGATCAAAGATATTTGTATCAACACAAAGATACATGGCAAAAACAAAGCTTACTAATATTAAGATATGTGCGCCAAAGTCCTCAATCATCTTGAACACCTTCATTCGCATATAGTGTTCCTCCATATCCATGCTAACAAAGTTACCTAAGACTAAGTCAAATCGTAATTTCAAAGTTCAAATAGACATACAAACGAGTGCCAGTGTTTCCTCCAAATGCAAATCATGTATTGCAATACATGGAAATATAAAACCAAGATGCACTATCTTCAGGTCACGATAAACTGGTGGAGAAAAAGTTTTAAATTTACTCATTTCCTATTCGACTAGCTACATCTACAGATATGCCAATTAAAAGTTAGCATACTTTGAACACATAAATCCAAATACGCAAACAAGTGTGCGATGATTCAAACATGCACAGGAGCAAGGGCTCCTCATCCATCCAGAGGTCTCGAAGCAGATGATGCCAACAGTAGCCATTGGGCTGTTGCGACCATCCAAGACGGGCATGAGGCTTTGATGCATGCCCATCCTTTGAAAACCAAGCACCCATGGGCCAGCCCATTCAGATGACCGACTTAATCATTTTTGGGCTATCTCCACCACCAATAAATCTCCTGAATGCCATAAATCAAATGTCATCACTCAATGGAATTAGTTGTAGCATGTTGAATGTTGCATTGATTGCACTAATCCCGAAGAAAGACAATGCGCCAAAACCAAAAGATTATAGGCCAATCAGTCTCACCCATAGTGCTGCCAAGCTCCTTAGGAAGTTGTGATAACCCACAAATAGGGGATCACAAATCTTCGAGGAAAGTATCACAACCCAAATTTATTGATTTGACACAAGGGAAGCCAAAGCTTATTTATAAGCTTTAGCTGTTGAGTCGCCAATTCTACCAGACCTAGAACAAATGCTTGCTTGCAAGAATTATTCTAACAATAACAATATGTAGAATGGAGTGATGTATGTGGCAAAGCAGTATCACAACAGCTAAAGTATATGTCGGTTGACAAGTACATGTAATTTAAAAGAGATCAACAGTAGTATTAAACGTAGGCATAGGGATTGATATTGGGTCGGTACATGGATGATTTCTAAATGCAAATAGACAGTTGATTTGGATCACAACCTAGCTCATGTTCTCGAATCATTGTAGGCATGTACTCCATAAATTGGGAAACATGCTTTAAAAGATCTTGCCTCCCATCTAGAATCCAACCCCCCTGCTTTGGGGTCCATAAGGAAACTAGGGTTATTGAGGTGACCTTGCGGATCAACTGGAACAATGCATTAACACTATGAATACATGTAATCCTCAAATTACATCAATTAGCTTTGATACCTTGGCTTATCACCCTCGGGTTCTCCGGATCAAAAGTGTAACATGTGCATATGACTTGCATGTACAATCATGAACAAATAGACATACTCCCTCCATCCATATATATAGGGCCTAATGTGTTTTTCGAGATTGTCTTTGACTATTGATAAGATCAATACTTTGTGAGTTGTATAATGTGAAAAATACATCATTAGAAGCTCTTTTCACATACGAATTCGACGGTATGCTTTTGTGTAACATTTTTTTTTAGAAAAGGGGTATTCCCCGGCCTCTGCATCAAACTGATGCATACGGCCATCTTATTAATAATCAAGGTCAAGGTCTCCAAAAAAGCGAAATAAAAGTACAAAACGCTCAGACTGAGCTAGAAAAAATGTGGGTACACCACAATCGGATGCGTTAATGTAAACAGGACCTAGACTCCTATCCTATTACATGACCGCCATCCAAATCGGCTGAAGATAGCCCGAGCTACCATCTCCCAACGGATAGACCCAGTAACCAAACGCTCCCTGGCATCCATCGGAGTGTGTAGCGACCACATACGGATCAAAGCAGTGGCCCTGTGAATAACCTGCAAAAAATGAACATTTGTTGATCTGTTAAAAACCAAATCATTCCTGCAATTCCATATAGCCCATAGTAATGCACACACACCCACACGTATGTGGCTCGCTGATTCTTTCGCGACTCCATTCAGCCACGTCCCGAAAAGCGTGGTGCTACTAGTTGGTGGAGTAATATTAAAGGCTATATGGACCGAACGCCATAAAACTTTAGCCATAGGACAATCGAGAAAGAGGTGTTTAATAGATTCAACCTTGTCACAAAAGCTACATCGCAAAGACCCACCCCAGTTGCGTTTGGCTAGATTATCTTTAGTGAGAATTACTTGTTTATGAACAAACCACATAAACACTTTAATTCTTAGGGGCACTTTGACCTTCCAAATGTGGGCAGACCTAGGGATAGGCACCGAGTTAATTAAATCTAAGTAGATCGATTTCACCGAAAACATCCCGTTCTTGGTCAGTTTCCAATGAATACGGTCTGCCTGTTGAGTCAACTGAACATCCATCAGTCTTCTCACCAAATGGAGCCAGGCTTCCCAACGGTGTCCAACCAGCGCCCTTCGGAATTGAATATTAAGAGGAGTTGCCTGTAACACTGATGCAACGGAATCTTCTTTGCGTTGAGCAATGTTGTAAAGAGAGGGATATTGAGTGGCTAGGGGCGTCTCTCCCAACCATGTATCCTCCCAGAATCTTGTGGAGTCACCATTGCCAATCAAGAACTGAGTTCTATTGAAAAAGGCCGACTTTACTTTCATCAGTCCTTTCCAAAAGGGTGAATCAGTTGGTCGAGCTGTCACCTGAGCTAGTGTCTTGGTTGTAAGGTATTTGTTATGTAAAATCTGGGCCCATGTAGCCCGAGACTCAGATAGTAACTTAAACAGCCACTTGCTGAGTAAGCACCTATTTTTAACCTCTAAATTTTCAATTCCGAGACCTCCTTGATCCTTCGGTCTGCAAATAACATCCCATCTAGCCAACCTATACTTGCGCTTCACCTCATCACTCTGCCAAAAGAACCGCGACTGATAGAAGTCTAGACGTTTCCTCACCCCTACTGGGATCAAGAGAAAGGACAGAAGAAACATGGGCATACTCGTAAGTACCGAATTAATTAAAATCAATCGGCCCCCGTACGACAAAAGCTTGTCCTTCCAGCAGCTAAGTTTCTTCTCGAAACGGTCTTCTAGACTCTTCCACTCTCTATTAGAGAGTTTCCGATGGTGGATCGGAATGCCTAACATGCATGCCATATATTATTGATCTAACATGTGTTCAAAGTTTGCCTCAAAAACGCATTAGGCCGTATATAGATGGATAGAGGGAGTAAAAGATACAATGGTTCAGATCTAAAGTCATATTACTTGGGCACTAGTAATAACCATTGGGCATAGCAAAGTCATAACAGCAACAACTCTCGAACAATCATTACTCTAGGATCATTCCCCCATTAATCTGAAGTCTATTATACGATAATTAAATCTCATCCAAACCATCCATCACACATGCCTACAACGGATTAAACACGCGTGGTTGGGTAGAGCATGACGACAGTGTTGGGGAAGGAGTTGACGGTGTCGATGGTGAAGAATCCCCCTCCCAGAGTCAAACCAGAACCTCCAACAGCCTTCCGGGATGAACTAGTAGTGGTGTCGTCTCAGTGTCACAGAAAATCATTGATAAACCGAAGAAGGGTTTCGGAGCAATATAAGCCAGGGCACCGGAGGCTGGCCAAGTGGCTCCACAGGCTGTAGGAGCCCCTGGAAGGTGGGCGCCTAGGCACTACGGGCTGCCTCCTCGCCCAATTCCAGGCCCAAGGTTCCTCTTTTGTTGCAAAACTCCGTTACTTATTTTTGTTTTATTTGTTTTCCAACACTTTTATGCACAGAAAGATAAAACTATGGATTTTTTTTCTTCTGAAAACTATGTGAGTCCGTGTTAGTTATTATTCACTAGGGAAAGTTTTGAGTCCAAAAGTTAAGCAAAATTTCCATAAAAACAGATGTTTAAGACTATCATCTCCCTGAAGCTTAACTTTATTTTATTTTCCTGTGGTAAACCTAGGCTATGGTTTCAGTTTTTGTTTCCATTAGGCAAAGGATATGCTTCCTTGAACGGCCAAATCCTTTGGGATAAACCCTATAATTAATAATCAGCTGCCGGGCTGCTTTCCAGCTTCCAGGTCAATGATAAACTAGTGGTAAGTAGTGGTGCAGTGTTTTCCCTGTGCTGGCTGCGCTAATCTAGCCGGAACCATCCTCGCTTCCAACACATGTTTCTTGGATGGATTAATTATAAGCGAGTAATGCATAGATGAAAAGCATATCCCGTGGAGCTAATCTCGTCGATGCGTCGTACCTGACGCGGCGGATCAATCGGCACCGACTACCGGGTCACGCACGCACGCTCGCTCCGCTATTCCCGCTTCCGCATGTCTTGTCTTCAAAGTCAAACTACACTTACTCGAAAAGCTGCTGAAATGGCAAGTAGGAGGAGCCAAAAATGGCAACCCCGGGACAGGAAGCTCTTATTTTAGCGGTCAATTAGTGGGAGTACTTGGATTGTTTATGATATCTGATCCTTCGGATTACTTTAGCATATCATGCTAACGAACGCCATGGACGCCATAAGCTGGATTCAAAATTTTGTGTTTTGAATGATGGGAGGTCTGTCTAGGTTGCGTGTACCTGGACAGGGATGAAGCTAGCCGATTATGCGGGACTCTTGCTCGATAGCATCACCGTGTTTCAACTTTCAGTAGCTAGCTGTGGAGATAATGACGAGCTAAGAGCATCTACAGCCACATACCTCTAATTTCGACCCCTCAAACATCTGCGAACGCGCTCGGTTAATAGTCGGGCGTGTCCGTTTTATACCCCTATTTGTCCGTTTGCGTAATCACAATCCTCATTTTCTTCTTCATATGTCTGGTCATTTGCACGTAATTGGTGGAGATGAAGAGAGAAAAAAAATGGATAAAGAAAGAGAAAAGGTAGTCCAGGCGGGGCCGTGTTTTACGTAGTGGACTGACCGGGCGCACCCGGCGTGTCCGTGAGCCCTTATATCCTCCCTACACGTGAGATGGATATGAGGGTTTTTCGACAGCCGGGCATATAGGAATGATATGAGGGATCCAGTTGGGTCAAACTTTTTTCTTCTTTCTCATGTCCGGTCACTGATCGGGCACGTCCACAAACGTATGAGAGATGTTTGAGGCGTTAGATGCCCTAATTATGTTTCATACTCTTATAGAAAATGTTTGTTCCTCGCATAAGAAGAGGTACTAAAAGAACGTTTGATATGCCAGGGTTAAAACATCAGATTTTCAAAATTACCGAAAAAATGTTTG
>LR738716.1:4403039-4424609 GCA_902687465.1 Secale cereale
TAATAGTCCACAAAACAGGCCAGAATCGGCCAAAACTGCGAGCGTTGATGATCGACACGTAAGCGCACCTTGGGCTTCAACAGCTATGGAAATCGCTTCAGGCCCGCAAAATGGTGAGTAATAGTCCACGAAACAGGTCAGAATAGGCCAAAACTATGAGTGTTGACGACGGACACGTAAACGCACCCCGGGGATATTCAATCATGGAAATAGCTCTGGGAACCCAAAATATTGAGTAATAGTGCACGAAACGGACCAGAATCGACCAAAATTGTGAGTGTTGATGACCGACACGTAAACGCACCCTGGTGTTCGCCAATCGTGGAAATCACTTCGGGACCCAAAAACGGTAAGTAATAGTGCATGAAACGGACCAGAATCGACAAAAACCAAGAGTGTTGATGACCATCGCGTAAGCGCACCTCAGGGTTCGTTAATCGTGGAAATCGGTTCGGGACCCCAAAACGGTCAGTAATAGTCCACGAAACGGGCCAAAATATGCCAAAATTGTGAGTGTTGACGACGGACACGTAAACGCACCCCATGAATTGTCAATCGTGGAAATAGCTATGGGACCCCAAAACGGTGAGTAATAGTCCACAAAACGGGCCAGAATCGGCCAAAACTGCGAGCTTTGATGATCGACACGTAAGCGCACCATGGGCTTCAACAGCTATGGAAATCGCTTCAGGCCCGCAAAATAGTGAGTAATAGTCCACGAAACAGGTCGAAATTCGCCAAAACTATGAGTGTTGACGACGGACACGTAAACGCACCCCGGGGATATTCAATGATGGAAATAGCTCTGGGAACCCAAAATGTTGAGTAATAGTGCACGAAACGGACCAGAATCGGCCAAAATTGTAAGTATTCATGACCGACACGTAAACGCACCCCGGTGTTCGCTAATCGTGGATATCACTCCGGGACCCAAAAACGGTAAGTAATAGTGCATGAAACGGACCAGAATCGACAAAAACAACGAGTGTTGATGACCAACGTGTAAGCGCAGCTCAGGGTTCGTTAATCATGGAAATCGGTTCGGGACCCCAAAACGGTGAGTAATAGTCCACGAAACGGGCCAAAATCTGCCAAAATTGTGAGTGTTGACGACGGACACGTAAACGCACCCCGGGAATCGTCAATCATGGAAATAGCTATGGGACCCCAAAACGGTGAGTAATAGTCCACCAAACGGGCCAGAATCGGCCAATACTACGAGTGTTGATGACCGACACGTAAGCACACCTTGGGCATCAACAGCTATGGAAATCGCTTCGGGCCCGCAAAACGGTGAGTAATAGTCCACGAAACGGGTCAGAATTGGCCAAAACTATGAGTGTTGACGACGGACACGTAAACGCACCCCGGTGATATTCAATCATGGAAATAGCTCTGGGAACCCAAAATATTGAGTAATAGTGCACGAAACGGACCAGAATCGGCCAAAATTGTAAGTATTCATGACCGACACGTAAACGCACCCCGGTGTTCGCCAATCGTGGATATCACTCCGGGACCCAAAAACGGTAAGTAATAGTGCATGAAACGGACCAGAATCGACAAAAACAACGAGTGTTGATGACCAACGTGTAAGCGCACCTCAGGGTTCGTTAATCATGGAAATCGGTTCGGGACCCCAAAACGCTGAGTAATAGTGCACGAAACGGGCCAAAATCTGCCAAAATTTTGAGTGTTGACGACGGACACGTAAACGCACCACGGGAATCGTCAATCGTGGAAATAGCTATGCGACCCCAAAACGGTGAGTAATAGTCCACAAAACAGGCCAGAATCGGCCAAAACTGCGAGCGTTGATGATCGACACGTAAGCGCACCTTGGGCTTCAACAGCTATGGAAATCGCTTCAGGCCCGCAAAATGGTGAGTAATAATCCACGAAACAGGTCAGAATTGGCCAAAACTATGAGTGTTGATGACGGACACGTAAACGCACCCCGGGGATATTCAATCATGGAAATAGCTCTGGGAACCCAAAGTATCGAGTAATAGTGCACGAAACGGACGAATCGGCCAAAATTGTGAGTGTTGATGACCGACACGTAAACGCTCCCTGGTGTTCGCCAATCGTGGAAATCACTTCGGGACCCAAAAACGGTAAGTAATAGTGCATGAAACAGACCAGAATCGACAAAAACCAAGAGTGTTGATGACCAACGCGTAAGCGCACCTCAGGGTTCGTTAATCGTGGAAATCGGTTCGGGACCCCAAAACGGTGAGTAATAGTCCATGAAACGGGCCAAAATCTGCCAAAATTGTGAGTGTTGACGACGGACACGTAAATGCACCCCATGAATTGTCAATCGTGGAAATAGCTATGGGACCCCAAAACGGTGAGTAATAGTCCACAAAACGTGCCAGAATCGGCCCAAAACTGCGAGCGTTGATGATCGACACGTAAGCGCACCATGGGCTTCAAAAGCTATGGAAATCGCTTCAGGCCCGCAAAATGGTGAGTAATAGTCCACGAAATAGGTCGAAATTGGCCAAAACTATGAGTGTTGACGACGGACACGTAAACGCACCCCGGGGATATTCAATCATGGAAATAGCTCTGGGAACCCCAAATATTGAGTAATAGTGCACGAAACGGACCAGAATCGGCCAAAATTGTGAGTGTTGATGACCGACACGTAAACGCACCCCGGTGTTCGCAAATCGTGGAAATCACTCCGGGACCCAAAAACGGTAAGTAATAGTGCATGAAACGGACCAGAATCGACAAAAACCACGAGTGTTGATGACCAACGCGTAAGCGCACCTCAGGGTTCGTTAATCGTGGAAATCGGTTCGGGACCCCAAAACGGTGAGTAATAGTCCACGAAACGGGCCAAAATCTGCCAAAATTGTGAGTGTTGACGACGGACACGTAAACGCACCCCGGGAATCGTCAATCGTGGAAATAGCTATGGGACCCCAAAACGGTGAGTAATAGTCCACCAAACAGGCCAGAATCGGGCAAAACTGCGAGTGTTGATGACCGACACGTAAGCGCACCTTGGGCTTCAACAGCTATGGAAATCGCTTCGGGCCCGCAAAACGGTGAGTAATAGTCCACGAAACGGGTCAGAATTGGCCAAAACTATGAGTGTTGACGACGGACACGTAAACGCACCCCGGGGATATTCAATCATGGAAATAGCTCTGGGAACCCAAAATATTGAGTAATAGTGCACGAAACGGACCAGAATCGGCCAAAATTGTAAGTATTCATGACCGACACGTAAACGCGCCCCGGTGTTCGCCAATCGTGGATATCACTCCGGGACCCAAAAACGGTAAGTAATAGTGCATGAAACGGACCAGAATCGACAAAAACCACGAGTGTTGATGACCAACGCGTAAGCGCACCTCAGGGTTCGTTAATCGTGGAAATCGGTTCGGGACCCCAAAACGGTGAGTAATAGTCCACGAAACGGGCCAAAATCTGCCAAAATTGTGAGTGTTGACGACGGACACGTAAACGCACCCCGGAAATCGTCAATCGTGGAAATAGCTATGGGACCCCAAAACGGTGAGTAATAGTCCACCAAACAGGCCAGAATCGGGCAAAACTGCGAGTGTTGATGACCGACACGTAAGCGCACCTTGGGCTTCAACAGCTATGGAAATCGCTTCGGGCCCGCAAAACGGTGAGTAATAGTCCACGAAACGGGTCAGAATTGGCCAAAACTATGAGTGTTGACGACGGACACGTAAACGCACCCCGGGGATATTCAATCATGGAAATAGCTCTGGGAACCCAAAATATTGAGTAATAGTGCACGAAACGGACCAGAATCGGCCAAAATTGTAAGTATTCATGACCGACACGTAAACGCGCCCCGGTGTTCGCCAATCGTGGATATCACTCCGGGACCCAAAAACGGTATGTAATAGTGCATGAAACGGACCAGAATCTACAAAAACCACGAGTGTTGATGACCAACGCGTAAGCGCACCTCAGGGTTCGTTAATCGTGGAAATCGGTTCGGGACCCCAAAACGGTGAGTAATAGTCCACGAAACGGGCCAAAATCCGCCAAAATTGTGAGTGTTGACGACGGTCACGTAAACGCACCCCGGGAATCATTGACGACGGACACGTAAACGCACCCCGGGGATATTCAATCATGGAAATAGCTCTGGGAACCCAAAATATTGAGTAATAGTGCACGAAACGGACCAGAATCGGCCAAAATTGTAAGTGTTCATGACCGACACGTAAACGCACCCCGGTGTTCGCCAATCGTGGAAATCACTCCGGGACCCAAAAACAGTAAGTAATAGTGCATGAAACGGACCAGAATCGACAAAAACAACGAGTGTTGATGACCAACGTGTAAGCGCACCTCAGGGTTCGTTAATCATGGAAATCGGTTCGGGACCCCAAAACGGTGAGTAATAGTCCACGAAACGGGCCAAAATCTGCCAAAATTGTGAGTGCTGACGACGGACACGTAAACGCACCACGGGAATCGTCAATCGTGGAAATAGCTATGCGACCCCAAAACGGTGAGTAATAGTCCATAGAACAGGCCAGAATCGGCCAAAACTGCGAGCGTTGATGATCGACACGTAAGCGCACCTTGGGCTTCAACAGCTATGGAAATCGCTTCAGGCCCGCAAAATGGTGAGTAATAGTCCACGAAACAGGTCAGAGTTGGCCAAAACTATGAGTGTTGACGACGGACACGTAAACGCACCCCGGGGATATTCAATCATGGAAATAGCTCTGGGAACCCAAAATATGGAGTAATAGTGCATGAAACGGACCAGAATCGGCCAAAATTGTGAGTGTTGATGACCGACACGTAAACGCACCCAGGTGTTCGCCAATCATGGAAATCACTTCGGGACCCAAAAACGGTAAGTAATAGTGCATGAAACGGACCAGAATCGACAAAAACCAAGAGTGTTGATGACCAACGCGTAAGCGCACCTCAGGGTTCGTTAATCGTGGAAATCGGTTCGGGACCCCAAAACGGTAAGTAATAGTCCACGAAACGGGCCAAATTCTGCTAAAATTGTGAGTGTTGACGACAGACACGTAAACGCACCCCATGAATTGTCAATCGTGGAAATAGCTATGGGACCCCAAAACGGTGAGTAATAGTCCACAAAACGGGCCAGAATCGGCCAAAACTACGAGCGTTGATGATCGACACGTAAGCGCACCATGGGCTTCAACAGCTATGGAAATCGCTTCAGGCCCGCAAAATGGTGCGTAATAGTCCACGAAACAGGTCGAAATTGGCCAAAACTATGAGTGTTGACGACGGACACGTAAACGCACCCCGGGGATATTCAATCATGGAAATAGCTCTGGTAACCCAAAATATTGAGTAATAGTGCACGAAATGGACCAGAATCGGCCAAAATTGTGAGTGTTGATGTCCGACACGTAAACGCACCCCGGTGTTCGCAAATCGTGGAAATCACTCCGGGACCCAAAAACGGTAAGTAATAGTGCATGAAACGGACCAGAATCGACAAAAACCACGAGTGTTGATGACCAACGCGTAAGCGCACCTCAGGGTTCATTAATCGTGGAAATCGGTTCGGGACCCCAAAACGGTGAGTAATTGTCCACGAAACGGGCCAAAATCTGCAAAAATTGTGAGTGTTGACGACGGTCACGTAAACGCACCCCGGTAATCGTTGACGACGGACACGTAAACGCACCCCGGGGATATTCAATCATGGAAATAGCTCTGGGAACCCAAAATATTGAGTAATAGTGCACGAAACGGACCAGAATCGGCCAAAATTGTAAGTGTTCATGACCGACAAGTAAACGCACCCCGGTGTTCGCCAATCGTGGAAATCACTCCGGGACCCAAAAACGGTAAGTAATAGTGCATGAAACGGACCAGAATCGACAAAAACAACGAGTGTTGATGACCAACGTGTAAGCGCACCTCAGGGTTCGTTAATCATGGAAATCGGTTCGGGACCCCAAAACGGTGAGTAATAGTCCACGAAACGGGCCAAAATCTGCCAAAATTGTGAGTGTTGACGAAGGACACGTAAACGCACCACGGGAATCGTCAATCGTGGAAATAGCTATGCGACCCCAAAACGGTGAGTAATAGTCCACAAAACAGGCCAGAATCGGCCAAAACTGCGAGCGTTGATGATCGACACGTAAGCGCACCTTGGGCTTCAATAGCTATGGAAATCGCTTCATGCCCGCAAAATGGTGAGTAATAGTCCACGAAACAGGTCAGAATTGGCCAAAACTATGAGTGTTGACGACGGACACGTAAACGCACCCCGGGGATATTCAATCATGGAAATAGCTCTGGGAACCCAAAATATTGAGTAATAGTGCACGAAACGGACCAGAATCGGCCAAAATTGTGAGTGTTGATGACCGACACGTAAACGCACCCTGGTGTTCGCAAATCGTGGAAATCACTTCGGGACCCAAAAACGGTAAGTAATAGTGCATGAAACGGACCAGAATCGGCAAAAACCACGAGTGTTGATGACCAACGCGTAAGCGCACCTCAGGGTTCGTTAATCGTGGAAATCGGTTCGGGACCCCAAAACGGTGGGTAATAGTCCATGAAACGGGCCAAAATCTGCCAAAATTGTGAGTGTTGACGACGGACACGTAAACGCACCCCATGAATTGTCAATCGTGGAAATAGCCATGGGACCCCAAAACGGTGAGTAATAGTCCACAAAACGGGCCAGAATCGGCCAAAACTGCGAGCGTTGATGATCGACACGTAAGCGCACCATGGGCTTCAACAGCTATGGAAATCGCTTCAGGCCCGAAAAATGGTGAGTAATAGTCCACGAAACAGGTCAAAATTGGCCAAAACTATGAGTGTTGACGACGGACACGTAAACGCACCCCGGGGATATTCAATCATGGAAATAGCTCTGGGAACCAAAAATATTGAGTAATAGTGCACGAAACGGACCAGAATCGGCCAAAATTGTGAGTGTTGATGACCGACACGTAAACGCACCGCGGTGTTCGCAAATTGTGGAAATCACCCCGGGACCAAAAAACGGTAAGTAATAGTGCATGAAACGGACCAGAATCGACAAAAACCACGACTGTTGATGACCAACGCTTAAGCGCACCTCAGGGTTCGTTAATCGTGAAAATCGGTCCGGGACCCCAAAACGGTGAGTAATAGTCCACGAAACGGGCCAAAATTTGCCAAAATTGTGAGTGTTGACGACGGACACGTAAACGCACCCCGGGAATCGTCAATCGTGGAAATAGCTATGGGACCCCAAAACGGTGAGTAATAGTCCACAAAACGGGCCAGAATCGACCAAAACTGCGAGTGTTGATGACCGACACGTAAGCGCACCTTGGGCTTCAACAGCTATGGAAATCGCTTCGGGCCCGCAAAACGGTGAGTAATAGTCCACGAAACGGGTCAGAATTGGCCAAAACTATGAGTGTTGACGACGGACACGTAAACGCACCCCGGGGATATTCAATCATGGAAATAGCTCTGGGAACCCAAAATATTGAGTAATAGTGCACGAAACGGACCATAATCGGCCAAAATTGTAAGTATTCATGACCGACACGTAAACGCACCCCGGTGTTCGCCAATCGTGGAAATCACTCCGAGACCCAAAAGCGGTAAGTAATAGTGCATGAAACGGACCAGAATCGAGAAAACCACGAGTGTTGATGACCAACGCGTAAGCGCACCTCAAGGTTCATTAATCGTGGAAATTGGTTTGGGACCCCAAAACGGTCAGTAATAGTCCACGAAACGGGCCAAAATCTGCCAAAATTGTGAGTGTTGACGACGGTCACGTAAACGCATCCCGGGAATCGTCAATCGTGGATATAGCTATGGGACCCCAAAACGGTGAGTAATAGTCCACGAAACGGGCCAAAATCTGCCAAAATTGTGAGTGTTGACGACGGACACGTAAACGGACCCCGGGAATCGTCAATCGTGGAAATAGCTATGGGACCCCAAAACGGTGAGTAATAGTCCACGAAACGGGCCAGAATTGGCCAAAACTGCGAGTGTTCATGACCGACACATAAGCGCACCTTGGGCTTCAACAACTATGGAAATCGCTTCGGGCCCGGAAAACGGTGAGTAATAGTCCACGAAACGGGTCAGAATTGGCCAAAACTATGAGTGTTGACGACGGACACGTAAACGCACCCCGGGGATCGTCAATTGTGGAAATCACGCTGGGACCCAAGAACGGTAAGTAATAGTGCACGAAACGGACAAGAATCGACAAAAACCACGAGTGTTGATGACCAACACGTAAACGCACCACAGGGTTCGTTAATCATGGAAATCACTTAAAACCCCAAAATAGTGAGTAATAGTCCACGAAACTGGCCAGAATCGGCCAAAACTGCGAGTGTTGATGACCGACACATAACCGCACCTTAGGGTTCAACAACTATGGAAATCGCTTCGGGCCCGCAAAATGGTGAGTAATAGTCCACGAAATGGGTCAGAATTGGCCAAAACTATGAGTGTTGACGACGGACACGTAAACGCACCCCGGGGATATTCAATCATGGAAATAGCTCTGGGAACCCAAAATATTGAGTAATAGTGCACGAAACGGACCAGAATCGGCCAAAATTGTGAGTGTTGATGACCGACACGTAAACGCACCCCGGTGTTCGCCAATCGTGGAAATCACTCCGGGACCCAAAAACGGTAAGTAATAGTGCATGAAATGGACCAGAATCGACAAAAACCACGACTGTTGATGACCAACTTGTAAGCACACCTCAGTGTTCGTTAATCGAGGAAATCAGTTTGGGACCCCAAAACGGTGAGTAATAGTCCACGAAACGGGCCAAAATCTGCAAAAATTGTGAGTATTGACGACGGACACGTAAACGCACCCCGGGAATCGTCAATCGTGGAAATAGCTATGGAACCCCAAAACGGTGAGTAATAGTCCACAAAACGGGCCAGAATCGGCGAAAACTACGAGCGTTGATGATCGACAAGTAAGCGCACCTTGGGCTTCAACAGCTACGGAAATCGCTTCAGGCCCGCAAAATGGTGAGTAATAGTCCACGAAATAGGTCAAAATTTGCCAAAACTATGAGTGTTGACGACGGACACGTAAACGCACCCCGGGGATATTCAATCATGAAAATAGCTCTGGGAACCCAAAATATTGAGTAATAGTGCACGAAACGGACCAGAATCGGCCAAAATTGTGAGTGTTGATGACCGACACGTAAACGCACCCCGGTGTTCGCAAATCGTGGAAATCACTCCGGGACCCAAAAACGGTAAGTAATAGTGCATGAAACGGACCAGAATCGACAAAAACCACAAGTGTTGATGACCAACGCGTAAGCGCACCTCAGGGTTCGTTAATCGTGAAAATCGGTTCGGGACCCCAAAACGGTGAGTAATAGTCCACGAAACGGGCCAAAATTTGCCAAAATTGTGAGTGTTGACGACGGACACGTAAACGCACCATGGGAATCGTCAATCGTGGAAATAGCTATGGGACCCCAAAATGGTGAGTAATAGTCCACAAAACGGGCCAGAATCGGCCAAAACTGCGAGTGTTGACGACCGACATGTAAGCGCACCTTGGGCTTCAACAGCTATGGAAATCGCTTCGGGCCCGCAAAACGGTGAGTAATAGTCCACGAAACGGGTCAGAATTGGCCAAAACTATGAGTGTTGACGACGGACACGTAAATGCACCCCGGGGATATTCAATCATGGAAATAGCTCTGGGAACCCAAAATATTGAGTAATAGTGCATGAAACGGACCAAAATCGGCCAAAATTGTAAGTATTCATGACCGACACGTAAACTGTCAGGGATATTACTAGCAGGTACGAACCGGCTAGTGTAAACCGGTTTGTTGTAATTATATGGTTGTAATATTCCGTAAAGGCTACGACCCATTAGATCTTAGGGCCCATGTAAAGAGTCATGGTTTGTAAACCGCCCGATGATGTAACTTGGAAGACAAGGAAGAAAGAGCAGAGACCGAGGCGGACACAAGTATGAGACGGCCTCGGGACTCTGTAAACCGGACTGGGCGTCGCCTCTCTATATAAAGGGACGACCCGGCGACGGTTCAGGGACAAGCAAGAATCAACCCGTCGAGACTACAGGCAAGCAATCCGCTCCCTGTAAACCGACGCCCAAGCAATACTAAACCAACTAGATGTAGGCTTTTACCTTCATCGAAGGGGCCGAACTAGTATAAACCCTCTGTGTCCTTTGTGTGCTATGAACCCCTTCAAGCTAACCCGTGCGATGGTTCCATCATCAAGTCCGTTAAACCGGACATCTGCCGTGCTAATTCCACGACAGTTGCGCCCACCGTGGGGCCTCCGCACGCTGGTTTCGAGTTCTTGAAGGGCAGCTTTGAAGGGCTCAAGGGTTACGCGGTCGGCCGGATGACCAAGAGTCGCCGCGGCCGGATCTACATCGACGATGCAGGCTGGGGATCGGAGGCCGATTTGATCGAATACGGGTACCGGGTTCCCTTCAGCGGCATCCACGTATTCATCGGCAAGATCGGTGAACCGGGACCTGAGCCGGACATCTTCCCCAACATCATCGAGCCGGCTCAGCGTGCAAGATCGGCCCGGATTCAGCCCGCCATGAAGCGCGTGTTCGTTGGAGCAATTCATGGGGTCCAAACCGAAGACGGATCGGAATCCGATGGTGCAATAGTTGTCTACTCCGACGACGAATCTTCATCCGGAGAAACTGAGTCTTTGTATCAGTTGCAGGACGGCCGGTCTGAGGGTGAGTCCGACGGAAACAGTATTCCGGACCCCTTCGACCCGCCAAACCGGGTGGCTGTCTTTATGGCCGGTTCACAGCCCACGGTAAACGGGGCGACAACAGAAGCTGGTGTAGGGGGGAGCGGCCTGGCCCTCTCACCTACTGACGTTCTATCCACCTTGATCGAGGAGTTCACAGCTTAAGCGGTGGCAACGGTAGCTCCAGCAGACAAGGCGCAGCATGATGCAGAGCTCCTTCAGTTAAAGGGCCAGATTGATCAATTGAAAGAGGATTTGAAAGCAGAGAAGGCGATGATAGCAATAAGACAAGCGGAGCTGGATGATCAAGCTTTTTATCTAAGGATGGAGCAGGCCTCTGTGCAGGGAGTAAGGGGTCGGAAGTACCAGTCTCGTCTACCGTCGGTTTATGAAGCGACGGATCTGTTCAGGACACCCGTGACTGGAGCCAGCAACGATCCGGCTTTAAACCGGAGAGCACCTCCAGCCAGGGAAGAGCCGGTTCAGCAACCCACTGCAGAGCAAGATCGGCGGATCACGTCTGCACCTCACGTTCCTACCCCTCCAGGTCATTACTCAAATCCTTTGGATAACATCGTGGCTGCTGCTGCACGTTTGGCCGCTTTACCCGTGGAGGGGACATCCCGAGCAGCATTGGAGGCACGCCGGGCCAAGGAGTTGCTTAATACGGCGTTAATACAGCAGCAAGCATATTCTCATAGCAGGGAAAGGCTACATTCAACACCACGTCCCAGCCAGAGTTACACTAGGCATTGGGAGGAGCCCGAGGTATCTAGCAGTGAGCGCAGGCGACATCGACACAGACAGGATAATCCGGCAGGCGCGGATGCTCAAGCTCAGGATGCGAACCGGGTTAGATCCGTAGCCCGGGAGGAGGTCCGTCAGACAACGCCGGTTCAAACTGCCACAGCAGAGACGGGAGTTACGACAAGTTCATTTGGAGTACAGTGCCTTATCCCCGCTTTACGGAGTGTAAACTTGCCCAAGGATTTTAAAGGGCCCCGCAAAGTACCTAATTACACTGCGGATTTACCTCCTGAAGCTTGGGTGGAGAGTTATGAGATGGCCATGGAGATGCTGGATGTGGACGAAGCGGCTTGTGCAAAATATTTCACCATGATGCTTGAGGGCACGACCCGGACCTGGTTAAAGGGTTTACCCCCTAATTCCATCGGGTCATGGGGGGAGCTTCGTCGTCAGTTCATCAAAAATTTCAAGGATACATGCAAGCAGCCGATGTTAGTGGTGGATCTAGCAGCCTGTGTGCAAGGAGAGCAAGAGTCTACGAGCGCTTGGGTGCGGCGAGTATCAGAGATCTTGCACTCTTCGAATGGTATAAATCCTAGTACGGCGATAGTGACTTTGGAAAACAATTGCCGGTTTGAATCTTTAAAGTTAAAACTAGGACGGCTTAAAAGGGATTGCAATGATATGGGAACTCTCATGAGTGCTCTAGTAAAGTATGGGGATTCTGATAATACCAAATATCCAGAAGCTGAAGGGGACAAAGCAGGGAAGGTTAACAAACCTGGTAAACCGGCACAAGTTAACCCGGCTACGGCAAGTTTCTTGGGCAAGCGAAAGGCAGAAGGTGGCTCTGATTTCGTGGCCAATACCCAAGTTCAAGGGGGTTTTCAGCGTAGTATGGGCAACCCACCTCAGCTAACCGGCGGAGGGGCTTGTGGTTGGGACCAAGAGTTAGATCAACCTTGTCCGAAGCATAGCACGAAACAACGACCGGCAAAACACACTATAAGAGAGTGCAGGCCTTTTATGGAAGCAATGATGGGCCACTTTAATCCTAATGACAGGTCTCCAAATGGCGGTTCAGGCCCAGGGTTTTATGGCCCAGGTCATCAGGGGAACAGCTCCGGATCAGGATATAGGGGCAATAACAATGGTTATCAAAACCGGGCCGGTAATCAAAATAGTCAAGGAAGTTATAATAACCAGGGCAATCAGCCGCGTAACCAGGGTGGTTACAATAACCAAGGCAGTCAGCAACATGGCCAAGGTAATTACAATAACCAAGGCAGTCAACAGCAGGACCAAGGGAATTACAATAATCAGGGGAATCAGCAGCGTCAGCAACAGCAACCGCAATCCGGATATCAGAATAATCCGAAGGAGTTGAGCAGTGGGCAATACCATGTGTTCACCACAAGTCTGTGTAAACGGGATCAGAAGGTTTTAAAGCGGGCTGTTAACGCGGTTGAACCGGCAACCCCGCAATTTCTGCGCTGGTCAGAACAGCCCATTGTATGGAGTAGCGAGGATCACCCGATGCGGGTGGATAATCCGGGCCACTTGGCCTTAGTGGTAGCACCCCAGGTGGCAGGTTATAAGTTCACTAAGGTTCTCATGGACGGCGGTAGCAGCATCAATATCTTGTACTATGAGACCTTCCGTCGTATGGGCTTAACGGATAAGAAGCTGAGACAATCAAACATGGTGTTCCATGGAGTGGTTCCAGGTAAGTCGGCTTATCCAGTTGGAAAGATTGATTTGGAAGTTACCTTCGGAGATGAGAATGATTCTAGGTCAGAGATGATAACTTTCGAAGTTGTCAAGATCCGGAGTCCCTATCACGCTTTATTCGGGAGAACGGTTTATGCCAAGTTTATGGCTAGACCATGTTATGTTTATCTGCAACTCAAAATGCCGGGTCACAAGGGCACGATCGCGGTTCATGGAAGTCGCAAGATAGCAGTGGAGTGTGAAGAAGGAGATGCAGCCTATGCGGAGGCAGTATGTGCCACAGAAGAGTTGAAGTTCTATAAGGATAATGTTGATTCGGCAGATATGACTCCGCTGAAGAAGCCAACTACCGAGCATGATCCGGCGTTGAAGTTTAAATCGGCGGAGGAGACGAAGCAAGTTGATTTTGTGCCAGGTGATTCGTCCAAGCAGTTCACTATCAGTGCTAACCTTGATCCCAAATAGGAAAGCGCGCTCATCGAGTTCATCCGTGAGAACCGGGATATCTTTGCGTGGAAACCTTCTGACATGCCAGGTATACCGAGGGAACTCGCTGAGCACAGCCTTAACATTGATCCGAAATATAAACCGGTTAAACAATATTTGCGCCGCTTTAACGAAGAGAGGCGCAAGGCTATAGGAGAAGAAGTGGCCAGGCTTTTGGCCGCAGGATTCATCGTGGAAGTTTTTCACCCGGAGTGGTTGGCTAATCCGGTGCTATTGTTAAAGAAGAATGGGAAGTGGAGAATGTGTGTGGACTACACAGACCTCAACAAAGCTTGCCCAACTGATCCTTTTGCTCTCCCTCGCATTGATCAGATTACCGAGGCCACAGCGGGATGTGAGCGGCTAAGCTTTTTGGATGCATACTCAGGATATCACCAGATCAAGATGGCAGTTAAAGACCAAGAGAAGACGGCTTTCATAACCCCTTTTGGTGCTTTTTGCTATGTATCTATGCCTTTTGGGCTCAAGAGTGCTCAAGCAACTTATCAGCGTTGCGTTCAAAATTGTCTTAAAGGACAGATAGGGAGGAATGTTCATGCCTATGTGGATGACATTGTGGTTAAGTCAAGGAAACAGGAGACAATGGTAGAGGATCTTAAGGAGACCTTTAACAATCTTCGGGCTTACAAGATGATGCTTAATCCGGAGAAGTGTGCCTTTGGTGTTCCGGCAGGTAAACTACTGGGATTCTTGGTCTCAAACAGAGGAATATAAGCTAATCCGGAGAAGATCAATGCCATTACATCTTTGACTAAGCCAGTTTGCATCAACGATGTTCAGCGTATCGCTGGCCGGATCACAGCATTAAGCCGGTTCATCAGCCGTTTGGGAGAGAAGGCGATCCCACTTTACCAGATGCTGAAGAAAACAGACCGATTTATATGGAGTGATGAGGCCAACGCAGCGTTTGAGGATCTGAAGCGGCAACTGGCAAGGCCACCGGTCCTGGCTGCCCCTGTTGATAAGGAGCCGTTGCTGTTATACGACGCTGCTAATGCACGGGCAGTCAGCGTTGCAATTGTGGTTGAGCGCAAGGAAGCAGGAAAGGAATACCCGGTTCAGCGCCCGGTTTATTATGTGAGTGAAGTACTCATTGAGTCCAAGCAAAGGTACCCACATTGGCAGAAGCTGGTATATGGTGTGTTCATGGCAAACCGGAAGCTGAAGCACTATTTTCAAGGTCATCCAATAATTGTGGTTAGTTCAGCACCGTTGGGGGATATAATCCAGAACAGGGAAGCTACAGGTAGGGTGGCGAAGTGGGCCATTGAGCTCAGCCCACATGAATTAAAGTATGTGCCACGCACCGCTATAAAATCTCAGGCATTGGTGGATTTCATCAATGATTGGATAGAGTTGCAAACCCCTGAGGAGAAGCCGGATCTTACGTACTGGACGATTCACTTTGACGGTTCAAGACAGTTGGAAGGCTCGGGGGCTGGAGTTGTCTTAACCTCCCCCCGAGGTGATAAATTTTGTTATGTCCTCCGTTTGTTGTTTCCTTGTACTAACAATGAAGCGGAATATGAAGCGTTACTTCATGGCTTGCGGATGGCAAAGGAGATGAATTTGAGCCGGGTCAAGTGCTTTGGTGACTCAGATCTGGTGGCACAACAAGTTTCAGGCAAGTGGGATTCCCGAGATCCTCTCATGGCAGCTTACAGACGAGAAGTTGAAGCAGTTGCAGGATATTTCAAGGGGTATCAGGTGGATCATATAAACCGGCGACGGAACGAAGCGGCCGATGCTTTAAGCCGGCTGGGCTCCCAACGTAAACCTGTGCCGCCAAACACCTTTTTGGATGAGTTGCACAGTCCTTCGGTTCAAGTACCATCAGAGGAAGACCTAGCCGTTCCTGATCCGGAGGCACAGTTAGTTGCAGCACTTCATATAATTCCGGATTGGACGCAGCCTTACTCGGCGTATGTGAGCCGAGGAGAGCTATTGGATGATGAGATCGAGGCACGACAGATAGTCCGGCGTTCTAAGTCCATGACAATTGCAAACGGAGAGCTTCGTCATCGCAGTACTTCTGGAGTATTTCAGCGGTGTGTATCAGCTGAGGAAGGTTGTGAGATTCTTCGCGAGATCCATGAAGGGGACTGTGGTCATCATGCCGGTTCAAAATCATTGGTGGATAAAGCATTCCGGCATGGTTTCTATTGGTTAACCGCTCATGCTGATGCGACAGAGCTGGTCCGGAAGTGTGATGCTTGTCAGAAATTTTCAAGACGTGCTCTAGTTCCGGCGCAAGAGCTCCGGATGATACCAATAACTTGGCCATTTGCGACTTGGGGGCTTGATATGGTTGGACCCTTCAAGCGATCCCAAGATCAGAAAACTCATCTACTAGTAGCAGTGGATAAGTTTACAAAGTGGATTGAGGCAGAGCCTATAAGCAAGTGTGATGCGGCAACGACAGTCAAATTCATCAAAAAGGTAATTTTCCGGTTGGGCTTTCCGCATAGCATCATCACAGACAATGGCACCAATTTATCTCAGGGTGAGATGGAAGAATTCTGTCAACGAGAACATATTCGCTTGGATGTATCTTCTGTGGCCCATCCCCAATTCAATGGTCAGGCTGAAAGGGCAAATCAGGAGATTTTGCGAGGTATCAAGCCCCGGCTTATGACTCCTTTGCAAAGAACCCCAGGATGTTGGGTTGAGGAGTTACCATCTGTTCTTTGGAGTATCAACACTACACCAAACCGGTCCACATGTTACACACCTTTCTTCATGGTATATGGTGCTGAAGCGGTCCTTCCAAGTGATATCCGTCATGATTCACCAAGGGTAACGGCTTATGTTGAAGCGGCCAACGAGAGAGCAAGGCAAGACATCTTGGACTAGCTGGATGAAGAGCGTGATATAGCTGCGGCACGATCTGCAATTTATCAACAAGACTTACGCAGATATCACAGCCGCCGGATCAAAACAAGGACGTTCCAGGAGGGCGACTTGATACTCCGGCTCATCCAAGATCAGACGGATATGCACAAATTGTCCCCACCTTGGGAAGGGCCCTTTGTGGTCAGCAAGAATTTGCGCAACGGTTCATATTACCTGCTAGACGTTCGAGAACACAAGGACTCATGGACATCAGAGGAGGAGACGAAGAGACCATGGAACATCGCCCATTTACGGCCATACTATACTTGAGCTATGAGCTCCAATGTATCCTATGTATATATTATGATCAATGAATAAACCGGCACCCTCGGTAAACCGGGGTCTCAGCCTTTTTTCCAATACAAATATCTTGTGAGGACAACCATGTATGTCTTATCATATGTTATATTTCAACATATTGGCCGGTTTAAAACTGATTTTTTGCAGAGTATACTCAGAAGCAATAAAAACTCTCTGAAGAGCATGAGGTCACATTTGGTTCAAGAGAGGACGCTTCAAGATCTACCCATGACTTCATGGAGCCATGGAAGACTATATGGACAGTCGGGTTTACCCGCATCCATCAACTGGCCCTCTGGAAAGATGGATAATCCACATCCAATGATTGGCTAATTTTTTTTATGGTTCATATGGAAAGATGGATAATCCACATCCATCGACCGGCCCTCTGGAAAGATGGATAATCCACATCCAGTGATTGGCTAAATTTTTTTCTATGGTTCATTTGGAAAGATGGATAATCCACATCCATCGACCGGCCCTCTGGAAAGATGGATAATCCACATCCAGTGATTGGCTAATTTTTTTTTCTTATGGTTCATATGGAAAGATGGATAATCCACATCCACCGGCCCTCTGGAAAGATGGATAATCCACATCCAGTGATTGGCTGAACCTTGCTTTGAGCCTGGCAGCTCTTAAAAAGCCTTGACTACATGGTTTTCTTTGCAAATTCGCATCTTTGGTGTTTATGTTTTATGACTCTTTAAGCCGAAGTGGAACAGCTACAGAAGTTGACCACATATCTATAAAGTGAAAAGTCTGGGTCATGAATACCAGCATGAATAAACCGGTGTTCATTACAACCCGGATCATCCATCAAGCAACAGGCTACAAACTTCTGGACAAAGTTTCAGAATGATATAAACCGGTGTCTTCTATCAAGCCCGGGTTTGTTATTGGATCCATGAAGATCTTCATCAAGAAATTTTAAGGTTCTACCGGATTAAGAGTATTGAGCATACTTGGTCTCAGGTATAAATTTATTTCTCATATAAGTATATACTTGTTTGATATACTGTGCGAACAATTTAATCTGTCCAGTGGTAAACCGCTAGGACATGTTTTCCGTGTTACTTATGTAGGAACAGATGATACGCAAGATAAGAGACATCAGACAAAATTTAAATTAGCAAATGTCAAAAACAAGAAGTCAGAATAGCCGGATCAAAGCGGATAAAGTTTCAGCTATCCTATTACAAGGCATAGCAAGCCTGCCGGTTTAAAAGATTGTTTGATAAAGCAGGGCTGCAACTACAACAATAAGTTATGAGCTATGCTCCCTCCTGCTGCGACGACTGGGCATCGACTTGATCCGGAGTTTCTTCTTCTTCTTGAAGCGGTTGGAAGTCCGGAACACACCAGTCAATCTTCGTCAGGGCCCGGAAGTACATCTCTTCACTGATAAGTTCAGAAGGTTCGATATCTGGAGCGAAGGTATGAGGGCGAACTGGTGGGATTAAATTGACGGTGTCATAAACCGGCCGCTCCACCCGCTCGTTTTGCAAGTCGTACCCCGGATGATACCTGGATAAGTCGGATTCAGCTGCAATCTTGCTGGCGAGGGGACGCATCTCCTTCGTCAAGGCATGGAGGTCCTTCGCGGTAAAAGTGGATCCGTCTTCTTTAGTGTCAGGAAATCCAGTCAAAGCTTCTTCCGGATCAAGATCCGGGACCCAGGCTTTAGCCCTGGTAAGTGCCATGAGGGCACTGGCTCGAGCAGCAGATTTCTTAACTTCTTCTAGACGCACTGGCAGAACAGACAACTTTTCCAACGTACCTTGGATGGTCGTCGGGGCCGGTTTACCGAAAGATGTTGCACTAATGATCCTTTGAGCGCCGGAATACAGCTGCTTGACCAAAGTGTAACATGCCTTAAGCTTCTTCCGAAGGTCATCCCCGAGATGGGTGACACGGCGCCCTGCATATGAATATCACAGTTAAACCGACACAGATGGAAGCTGGCAAGGATGAATCAGGAGTTCAGATTATACTTACCAAAGATTGCAGAAGTCATTAACTCAATTTGCCGCTTTAAGCCGGTTAGCTCTTCAGTGACCGGATTAAGCGCCCCCCTCAGCATCCTGAACCCTTTTCTCCAGCTCTTTTTTCTTAACCTCAAAAGTGGACCGTTCTTCTTCAAAGAATTTTTCCAGCTCTTCAGCAGTCTTTAAGCTCACTTTGAGATCTTTCTTGGCTTTCGAGGCAGCATATTCCGTTTCAGCAAGACGGCTCCGAAGTTCATTGATCTCATCAGCATTCCGGTTTAAGTCAGCCTGCAAGTCAAGACAAGTGATAAGAAACAAAAACTAGACAAGTCTCAAGCACACAAGCAAGTTGTCTACTTGACACTTGGGGGCTAATGTAAAGTTGAAGCAATAAAACAACATCAGTTCAAAGACAAAAGTCTCAAGCACACAAGCAAGTTGTCTACTTGACACTTGGGGGCTAATGGAGCATTGAAGTATCAGAAGAAATTTTTACAAGTATCAAATACATAAACAAGTTATCTACTTGATACTTGGGGGCTAATGTAAGATCAATTGTTCAAGTTATAAGTTCCGGTTCACCTTCAACACGCAGCTAAACCGGAACTTGGGGGCTACTATGAGATAGAGGCATATCAAAAGCACAAAGTCAGAAGGAAAGGATTACCTCATATTTTTCTTTCATTAGATTAACCAAACCCGCTTCATAATCTCGACTGCAGTGGAGCCGGTTCAAGTACCCGGAATAGAGCTCCTGGGCACTCATATCAGCAAGACTGGACAGCTCGGTACTCCATTTACCTTTCTCTTTATACAGCTTCTCCGTTTTAGCCGTATGTTTGGCTAAAACGGTGGGCTCAGCAGGAGCAACGAAAGCAGTGCCAGTCACTTCAACTTCTGGAGAAGCAGGTGCTGTTGGTGGAGCTGTATTGTGAACCGGGCTAGGAGATGCCAGATTGACCTGAGGAGAATTAGGCCGGGCAGGACATGGCGGATCAGGAACAACATCAGCAGCAGGATTCTCGGGCATTGAAATATGATCTGTAGGCGCAGGATTATCAAGAGGAATCGTGGGCTCGCTTTCCGGAAGGACGGTTGTTGTCGGATCAACCGCCGGATCATCTGCAGAAGTTTCAGCAGTGGGTTTGTTTGCCTTTTGTTTTTTGCTAGGCTTTGGCTTGCTGAAATAAGTTCGGAAAACGAGTTAAGATGGTGAAGCAAAATATAATCATAAACCGGATAAGTTTAAAAGACTTACCCTGGAACAGTTTTTAGTGGGGGAAGTTGCGTAGCAGTCGATTCACCAGAGGAGGATAATGGAGTCTCCTGATAATCAGGATCAGACGGTTTAAGAGATTGTCGAATAAGCCCGGCCTTGGGATGAAGGAGAGTTGGAGAGAGTATAACCTCAGGGCGGCGCCTCCGAGCCGGAGTGAGAGAAATTCCGGATGACTCCACTGCCAGGCCGCTATGGCGAGTGGTCCGGCGAAGAGCTTCATGTTGTTGTTTCTTCAAAAGAAAATTAGGATCCAATTGAGCATAAGGGTGAGAAAATTGGTATTTCCGGACTGTCCGACGACTTTTTTGTGGAAGTGGTTCTGAATCGGAAGAAAGGATAGTTACCTCAACTTCGGCCGGTTTATCACCTTCAGCCAACTCCTGTGGAAGGATATCATTACATACAGATATGAGTACAAGCAAGCAAATTAAAACCGGATTAATACATACCTCGGAATCCGGATCGTCATCCTCGGCGTGAGAGCTAGAGCCAACGACCGCTTTTCTTTTCTTATTGGCAAAGGTCTTCCGGCGTGCCTGTTTGCCGGGTTTCTCACGAGGCTTTCTTTTCCAGAAAGGATCATCGGCCTGTTCAGACAAAAGAGACAGTTAGAAGACGGTTTACCTAAATGGATTAAAAAATATATACAAGAAAGCAAGGCTTACTGCAGGCAGTCGGTTCTTCTTGTAATACGGAGCTAATCCGACTTTGCTGCAATCTTCTAAGGAGACGTTGAGCATCTTCTTAGCCGATTCAATAACCTCCAATTCAGAAAGTTTATCCTTGGTAAACCGTTGAGGGTCATCCGGTTTACCAGAATACTGGCACATCAACTGTGATCGCCGACTCAAGGGAAGAATACTCCAAGAAAGCCAACAGCGCATAAAATCGGTTCCAATTAAACCGTTGGCCATAAAAGCTTTCAGTGTGGAAAGCTGAGATGCGAACCGGGGCTGTTCGGCGGACCTGAGTCGTTGTGGCAGAGGATGATCTTCCGGAAGACGGTGCTCGCGATAACCCGGCAGTGGGTTCTCCCCTTCAGGAGAAGTGTCAACACAGTAAAACCAAGATTTGTTCCACTCTTTTGGGTGCGTGTGGAGAGCGGCATGGGGAAAAACTGCGTCTCTCCTTTTCTGGATACTAACCCCACCGAGTTCCTGATGCGGCCCGCTGGTGAATTCCGTACGCCGGTTCAGGTGAAAGAAATCCCGGAATAGATCAACAGACGGTTCTTCTTGCAGGTATACCTCTGAAAAAACTTGGAAGTCACTGATATTTGAAACAGAATTGGGCCCAATGTCCTGAGGGTGGAGTTGGAAGGCAGCAAGCACATCTCGGAAGAATTTTGAACCG